>JARHVA010001011.1:1632500-2232500 GCA_037957365.1 Torreya grandis
AGATAATTCGTTCTATTATGTTATCATTTGATTTAATAATTATGTCTCTTATGTCGTAGGTTTTCTTTAACATAGGTTGAGTCTAATAGATTGATTTTTGTATGAACTTAAAGGCTTATGGGTTAACTGTAGTATTTGGTTAATAGAGTCCAAAATTTTAAAGTCATAGTTATAAGTGTGGTTAAAACCATAATTTTAATTTGTAATTATATAAACAAAATGTTGTTTATATTTAAGTATATTGAGTTTCTTCAAAGTCTTTTTTTAGTGATGTCATTACTTTTTTCTTTAGGTTAGTTTAATTCATTAATTCAAAGTTGTTTTAGTTAGTCAAAAAGTCATTGTGTCCATGTTGAGTCTTTGTCAAATGTCAAAAGTCAAATTTGTAGAAAAAAATTGCCTTACGGATGCATTATTGCTGTATACAACGTCTGAAAAATGAGGGAGTTCTAATTTCTGTGAAAGAAACCAATAAAGAACTTGCTAGAACCATCAAAGTATTTCATCGATATATCACCTAATTAGTATCCTATATTGGAATATGGAGGATACATGGAGGATGGTGGTCTTTAAGCAACCTCTCATTAGTCACTAATGAGAGGATTGCACTAATGATGTGGTGACATTTTGTGTGGTGCGCTTTTATTATTTTTATTGTATGTTTAAAAATAAGAATAGAAGAATAATACATGTTCATGATTTGTAATTTGTGTAAAAATTCAAAACATGATTCCTTGAGGTGAAGACATTATAAAAGGATAGAAAGGACCAATATAAGTTAGTTCATGAATCTTGAAAAGGTTTGTGGTAAAGATCCAGAAAACCACCAGGAGGTGAATAGTAGATAGAGAAGTTCCTATTCATGTCAAGTTTTATGGTAAACTTGTAAAAACATGAGAGGAGTGAGGCTCTCTATATCAAGGTCATGAGCCAAATATATCATGCTATAAGAGGTGAGCATGTTGCAGATAAGATTGTGAATGTTTTTTCACCGTGTACAAACTATGGAAGGAATGTTAGGAATAGCTTTTACATTAGTGTGAGTTTGGGTATTTACCAAAAGGTAAATAGTAAATATTAATTGGTAACACGGTCAATAACATTTACCATAGTAATTAGTTAGTGGTTATAACCATATGATTAATAGGGTGAGTTAGTATATATATTGTTTTGATACGTTATTATTTATTATAACAATATATCGTAATAGGTGTGTGCTTAGTTGTAGGATTTAGTTGAGAGAATATTAGAGAAGTTATAGGAATATTATTCCTATATATTTTTATATTCCCAAATGATTATAATGTAATGTGAATTAAGAGTGAAATAATATATCAGAGAGTTCTTGAAATATCCAACTTCTGTGTATTTGGATTTTGGATGATTTAATCAGTTTTGCTTTAATCTAATTCCCATCATCATAGTCATCACAAAAATATGTCTCAGGGCTCTAGAAAATGATTACTAGAATTTAATGTTAAAATGATTAGTTTGATGAGATAATCACAACAATATAATTATCCCAGGGTAGAAAAAATGTAGGTCTTTTTTAACTAGAAAGTTACCCTTTGGGAAAAACTTCACTTAAAGTTTTTATATCTGACACCATTTTGAAAATGAATGGTCCAAAATATTCTCTCTCTACTTTAAGTCCCCATATTTTTTAACTTTTGTACCTTATTTTTAATTTTGAGTTATGGTTTTGTCTATCTTTCATTTTTTTGTTTTCTTTTCTTTACTTAGCTCTTTGTTTTCCCTTGGTTTTTAAACTTGAAATGAATTCATGGTGAAATAGAAAGATACCCAACTCATGGGTAATTGAAAATTTGAGGAAGTAAAGTCATCTAAGTCGAAATAAATCAATAAAAAAGATTGAATAGGGATTCAAAGAATTTAAATTTCAAAGGCTCACTCACTGATGGTGATGCAAAATAGAAGGAAGTAAACTCCCAAATCTATCTTAATTTATATAGATAATGAGATTGGTAAATATTTTAATGATCTTGATTAGTACATTTAATCTCTCATGATAAAATCAATCTTTTAGTGACATCATCTGAGGGAAAGGTTATGAATAAGTCTAAAAGCTCTCAACATGGAAAGACTGTGGATAGCGTTAGAGTGAAAAGGTATAATGACCAAATATTTTGTGCCATCCTATTAATTCCAAGATATTTCCTTGTTTTTTATTTAACAATGTCCAATAATCTCATATGAATTATTTCATTAGGAAGAGGTTCAATTTTTTCAAATGTAGATAAGCTAGGAATCAACTTTCTTGAGTGAGTAGTTCTTAAGTTGTTGGTTTTTGAAGTGATGATGGTTATTCAATCTAATTTATCAAATAGGTTTCATGTTATTTTCATACCAATTAGTAGCTCTATCAACAAGGAATGTAAAATTGTTGACCTTCTTGGCCTCCTTGTGGTTTTCCTCCCAATTGAGGCCATAATTAATTAGTTTTGCACTTGTGGTAGCTAAAATGTTTTCTCTCTTCTCTTAGATGGTACTGCAATGTCTCTCATAATTATATTTACTTACTTATGCTTGCCTTTGTTTTTGGTTAATGTGTTTTTTCATTGCTTCTTTCTTGTTACTAGCATGTTTTGGGATCCCAAGATGAGATAAGATCTTTTCTATTAAAAATTAGAACAAGACTACGAATATGTGAAATTAAATAAGGAAATAAATATAAATTGAATGATTATATAAAAATAAATCAGAATTTCATTACAATCATCATTGGCCTCTTCGAGGGTGAAACCTCCTTTGATAAATCTCAATCAAATATAATTTGTGTATGAATTCTCACTAGTATAGACTCTTATTTATACTAATTTATCACTAAATAACTACTACTTCTTACGAATGTGGGATTATTACAATGGGCTTGAGGTACTATTACAAAACATATGTGCCTTTAGCCTTTTTATTAAGGAAATAAATTACAAAAAGATGGTTAGGATGAAGGTTCTTAGTATGGCTTCCCCTTTAAAAGCTTTTCTTTCAAAGCTAAAAGTGAGGAAAATATTTATATATTTGAAGAAGAGGTCCCTGAGAATCATCTTTTATTTTCATCCCATGCCATTATATTATAGCTTTAGCGATGACCCAATTACATAGGTGACAAGAGCACTATCGATTATAGCTTCAGGTGTTAAAAAGAGAGATACTTCTGCATCAAGCTCTTAAAAAATTGTCTAATTGGTGACATTATAGCCAAGGACCTTATTTAAGAAAGAGACATGAAAAATGGGGTAAATACATGATGACTGAAAAAGTTACAACTTGTAGCTGGGCCAATATGATCAATAATATTATATGGTCCATATAATTTAGGAGCTATTTTGTGGCAGCCTTTTACAATCAAATATGATTGTTTATAAGGTTTTAGGTGAAGAAAATCCATATCTCTAGGTTTAAAGGATCATTCATATCAGTTTTGGTTTATATGTTTTAAGTGTCTAACATAGTGGGGTGAAAATAGGTAGAATTTATACAAGGTGTGTTTGGTTTATGGGTTCACATTCAAAGTTATCCAATCTATAAATAATGTTTGCCTAATGTTTTAGATAATTAACTACAAAGGGTAGAATGTGCCCATATCCCACTATCCCATATTTGAGGTTAGTTGTAAATATCTTCTTTGGGTTAACTCCTTATCGGTGCACCACAAATAACAAACAACTGAAGACTTCCTATGTCTAAGCTTTGAAAATAACTATGGGGTATTTTGATATACTTGAAGGTAATTTAAATATAAATTCCATGTAAAATTGTGATCTACGAATCTATGGTGATGGGTCAAATTCCACCCCACTTTAGACATGGACCATGTGTGCTTAGAAAGAAACAAAAAAATTCAGTGATATTTTTAAACCCATGGCACAGGTTTTATAACCTGAAATATAAAATAAATACTTCAAGAAAGAAAAATAATTGTGTTTGGGTGAGGAGGCTTAGTGCCACTACATTTTTACCACTTATGATAACTAAGTTCATGTTTAGGATGAGGTGAGAGCATACAATGGAAAATTTTAGAGATCCATAAACTAATATTTTTGTTATAGAATGCGGCCTTAGAAAGAGATCTAATACTCGATGATATGTTCACATTCATACAAATAGATTAAACCAATACCAAAATACAAAGAAAATGTACCACAAATGAAATGGAATAAAAATTTATTAGATCAAAGGAACATAATTCTATTACAATATCATTATCCTCTTTACTAGGAAAACCTCATTTAAACAAGATCAATATAATATAATTTGTGCATCATTTACACTTGTCTATGCTCCTAATTTATATTAATTATATGCTAACCAAAAAATACTCCATCCTTGTGGAATTATCTTAAATAACTCATAGGGATGACTTAAAAAATATTTGTGTCCGCATATTTTATTAATAACAATGATTAAAAATACATGAATTAGGAAAATGTGGTTCAAACAAGATTACACACAAGTAGGACAAAGAAGGATACAATCCATATTAAGGAGGACTAAAATATATAAAGTCAATAAATGTAAATCATGGGAATTTAGAATTCGAGATAACAATTAGCACAAAACACAAAGCACAAAAATAAGAAAGAATTTAATATAAAGACTAGAGTTTATCAACACAAAGCATAAGCCATGAAAGGAAATCTATTGAGATATTTTGGGGAATGAGGTGTCATGTACAACAATCCTTGTCATTTGTATTGGGGATCACAACTTATCTATTAGATTTCAATGTTGGATATATTAGGTAGTTATTATTATTTTTGTATGTGGGTACAAGTTACCATTGTTGGAGCTTCAATGTGACTATAACCACTTACACATTGAGTTATTATGCACTATTTTGATGAATGAATATGAGTTATCTATGGGGAATCATGTCTATTATTAGATTATGTGACATGCATATGTTGGTCTCATTATTTTAACATAGCTTTGCAGGTACATTTTAATTATTAATGTATTTCATATCCATTAATGGATGCCATTTGGTTATTTCACTTATAATTCAACCTAATAAGACCCCCATAATATATCTCTATGACTCGGGTGAACACTCAAGTAACATTTACTTGATATGCCAACATGGAAATCTATTCTTATTTTATGGGTCCACATAAATGGCATAGATATGTTATGTAAACATTGGAAAAACCCAAATAACCACAATTGGAACCATAATGAAGTGTTACTTGCATCATAGGAAATGACTATGCAACTCATATAATTCAATCACATGATCACTAATATTTCAGACAATGAGCATTCTATGCAACCATTACCAATGGGTTTGTTTAATAAACAATAATTTGTCTAAAAAATTATTGTGGACCAACTAAGAAAAAAATAAAAAAATTCAATCACTAAAGATGATTAGTGAATGAACAAAATGTATAAGTAATTCATACTTGACTAGTAGCATCCAGCATTCACTAAATGGACTCACAAGAAAAAGCAAGTGTACCCTCCTTCTCCTTTCTCAAATAAAAGTCACAGCATTTAACATAAATGCATCAACTATACATTCAAGAATTTGAATTTATATACAAGAAATGAAGGCCTTACAGGGATAAGCACTAATTTTTTTCCAATAATAAATGAGACACATAAAATATGTTCTCATTGATAATATGTGCTTCAGAGGCCAAAAAATGGATAGTAATATAAATAATTTATTGTGTGAGGCATTCCCTCAACACAAAAAATATGTTTTAGATGTTGCTTAGTTGTATGTATTGGTAACCTAGGCAATTACCCCCATTAAGGACATACAAATATTTGTAACTTAATTGGGAACACATTTTGGAAAACATTTGACAAGGTTATAACATTAAACATAAATATCTATCAAAAATGTTAAAATATACTCTTGATAATATTCAACAATTTATTAACCAACATAAAAAATGCAAAGCTTAAAAAATAATATTAGAATATTCATGTGTTAAGAATCAACTCCTTCATATCTCTAGAATAAAAACTAGCCTTTAAAACCTCAACACATTTATATGCGACTAAAAATATAACAACTTTACGTAATAATTAAATATTAAAACTTGTTAAACTTGCTAGTTGTAATAAGAAAAGAAGAACATAGTAAACACTAGGTCTTTCTTAACCTCAACAACACTCACTTAGAGAGTAAAATATTGATGTGTAAAGGAGTAAAAACTATGTTGACATATAAATTGTGGGTCAAAATAGGGTTAATTAATGGAACCATCATACAAGTTATTCTCATTATCTATAAGTAAGGCTCTAAATGTCCTAATTTCCCATATGCATGGCTTTTTACTTCAATAAATAATTCCCCCTCACCCAAGGGATATCATTAACCCCACACATTTTCCAATTTCCCTTTTTCCATAGAGAAATCGTTAAAAAATGCCACTCAAAATGGCATGGGTGCTAATTATAACTAAATCACAAGGCATCACATTAGATAAGGAAAGAATAGATATTGGAAACATTTATTTCCAAGGCTTAACTTTCACTAGAGTATCAAGAGTGAGATTATTGTTTGACCGCTATATCTCTCCTGCATTTTTCTTTGATATTATTTATGTAAATAAAAAAAAGAAATTTAGAAGACTCTTTTCAAAACATCTTCCACTACATTTACAATAAATATAAAATTTTGACAATATTCTAATAACATTGTTTTAAACAATGTTTTCTCAGACATTCATAATAATACACCACTCTCCACTCTTGGACTTAAAAAATATCTTAAATAAATATACATTCTTATAAAAAATAAATAATACGGAAACAATCCTTTTTACAAACTTGACAATCACATCTCTCACTTGGCAGATGAAATCCATTGTTTAGATGCCTCTTTCTCTTCATGTACCTTCCAACACTGCTTTAAAGAGGATAAAAAGCTTGTTTATTTCTTGGATATTTTAGGTGGGAAACCATCAATAATGGGGATGTATCATTTTGAATGACTCAAGCTCATGGAATGAATTTGAATATCTTCTTGATAGTGATTGCAATAGACATGTTATCTTATAATCATTATTTTTCATTTTCAATCATTCTCCATTTCAGGATGATATAATTTATTTTAATTTCCAATTATCTTTGTTATTGGATTTCCCACATTTTCATAGGTTCTCTATGTTCATCACTGATGTTATTTTTTATGTTTTTTCACCATCCCCAAATTTTTTATCAAATGTTGAGCTATGCCTTTCTTTATCTTTCATTTTGTTTTTTCCTCTCTCTACTTAGTTCTTTGTTTTCCCTTAGTTTTGAGACACAAAATGAATTCATGGTGAAGCAGAGGGATACCTAGCTCATGGGTAAGTAAAAATTTGAGGCAATGAAGTCTTTTATATGTTCTAAGAGATTACCTTGTTTTTGACTTAACATTATTTTATAGTCATCTGTGGACTCTTTCATTGGGTAATGCTTTAGACTTTTCTAAGGCATAGAAGTTGGGAATCAACTTACATAAGTGGGTAGTTCTTAAGTTGTTGGTTTTTGAAGGGCTGATGGCTTTCCAATATGATTTATCAAACATGTCTCATGTTATTTTCATAGTAATTAGTGGAAATATCAACAAAGAATGTTGAGTTGTTGACCTTCTTGGTCTCCTTGTGGTCTTCCTCCTAGTTGGGGCCACAATTGATTACTTATGTAATTGTGGTAGCTAAAATGTTCTCTCTGCTCTCTTGGATGGCAGGGTAATATCTCTCATAGTTGTATCTACTTACTCATGCTTTCCTTTGTTTCTAGTCAATGTGTTTTTTTATTGCTTCTTTATAATTATTAGGAGGTTTCAGGATGTTTATCTTGTTATCTAATATCCTTGTATGTTTATCTTGTTATCTAATATCCTTGTATCAGGGGTTTTTTTGGACATACATAATGCTTTCTATCTTTGTCCTCATTTATAATATTAAAAAAATAATAATCACATACCCTGCATGGTGCATTTCTAGTTACGGTGGGAAGCAGTAATGAAACTTGAAGGGCTAGTCCTAATTTCAATTTGAAGAGTATTTAATCATCTAACCCTTCCATGATGAAAAGTTGAAAGATTTAGTTTCACTTCTATTGAAGAGAGTATATTAAATACATGTGTCACTAAAAAATATGTTAAATAAAATAGTATTTTTTATATTTTAACATATTTCAATTTTAAAGTATTTTTAGAGCATGGAGAAAAATTGTAAGTTTAGATATTTTAATAAAAAAACAAATCAAAGTGACAAACAAGACCAAGAATCCCCTACCAAAATTTTAAGTTTATGTATACTATCAAATAAATTTTTCAAAATTATAAGATCAAGAATCCCCTAAAAAAACCACTAAATTTAGATATTATAACAAAGTAATTTTTCTAAAATTATAAGGAAGACCAAGAAGCCCATAGAAAGCCTCCAAATTTAGATATTTTATTGAATCTAGGGTTTTTTAATCACGTAGAAGCTCTTTAAAACTACAACATTTCAAACTAAGAATTACGAGCAATTAACTAACCAAATCTTGGCAGTAACTTCTTTAGCTTAATACAACTTTATAAAAATCAACTCCATTAAAGATGAGAGCTCCCCAACCACTTCTGACTATTCATCCAAAATATTACAATGATAAAATTATAGCTTCTCTAGATTATAATTTAACTAAACATGAGATATTTTTAATGTTAAAATAATATAAAGTTAATTATGAAGAATAAAAATAGAAAATACTTAAATATCATATTTCATCCCTTATAATATTAAAATAAATCATGATATTTCACAATTAAAAATATTTAATATGTTCATATATCCATCCAATTTAACCCCTACCTCTAATCCTAAAGAAGACACACTTCATTAGTTGTAGGATACTATATCGTAATAACAATGATTATCTTTTGAATTAAATATTGACAATGATCAACAAGCTTCAAATTTTAAAAATTAATTTTTTTGCCTATTAAATTCACTATGAGTGGAATGGAAATTAAAATTTGTTGCAACAGTTCAATTATCAGTTTGTTTATATAAATTTTATGTTTATTTGTGTCATGATCTTAAATCATTGAAATTATTGTATGCAGCCTAATTTTTTATCATGGTGATGAATTTTGGGAAGAGTAAAATTAATTGGCAACATAAAATACAGAGTCAATACCATATTTGAGCGATTATGCCTATGTTATTTTAGATGTGCCCTATTTAACACAATAAATATAAAATTTGGAGTAAGAATAAATGAAACAAAAAATTTGGAGGTTGGGTAGGGATGAAAACTACTAAATTTTGGAACAAATATTGATGAAAATATCACTAACAAGTATTAGGTTAGTAAATATTTTTCAATGAAAGAAAAATAAATATATTTTACAATTAATTCTGAAAGAAAAAATTATAAACATAATAACTTTATATATAATAGTGTTTGAAAATATTTTATTTGGAAAAAAAATTAACTACCCAACATTTAATAAGAATTTATTAATTGAAAATGAAAATTTCCTATAAAAATATCCTTTGCATTCTTTATCTATTGTATTTGAAATAGTATGATCTATAATATTCAATGATTTATGGAATGAAAAGAGAGGTGACTTGTGGATGTGGGGAGAAAATTGAGACTCTTATATTTATATTATGAGTGAAAAATAAAGTTGAATTTGTTTATGCACTAAAAATTAACAATGTTCATATCCTAAACAAGGAAACATAAATATGTTTACCTGTGCCCACCATGCTCCTTTAGAGTTTCTTCTTTTCATCTAAAACAATAATACAATATACAAATGTAGCGCTTTTCTATGTTCTCTTCTAATATATTGAGTGTTGTAAATAACCAAAAACCACTTCTATAATCATGCCATGGTGCAGAAATAATAATTAAAAAAATAATGAAAAAAATAAAATTTAACAGTATAAACTTATTATTTTGGATATCATGTGTTGAAAATGGTTTACAAACCGAGAACTGATAATTATTTTTAACAATTCTATAATTAATAAAAATAGAAAGGGAAACAAAAGAAGCAATGTTTATTTAAACATGGTATTAAACAACTCATATGGATATAAAAATAAACAAAAATGATGCTAAGACTATTTTTTATTGATTAACATGACATAGCTTCAGATTTATGGATACTTAGCTCACTTCATGTGATAAAATGTGGGGTTTTTTAATGAAATAGAAATGAAAATAACACCCTAAACATAGAATGTGGTGTACAATCAACAAAATGCCACATAGCATGATTTTTTAATTAGCGGCACAAAGTTGTTTGAGAGTATATCTCATAGTCAAAATCTTCTCTAGATGAGACACATACATTTAAATTCAGCTTTAAAGTGTATTATGGTGTATGCATGAGAAAATAGAACTCACAGCCACTTTAAAATCCAAATGCAGGAAAACCAAAAATAATTAATTTTTTTCTAGTGTGGTCTATCTAAATCTTGAATGACTTTCTTACCCACCATCACAAGAAATTTATATAATTTTTATATAAATGCCTAGAAACACTTTTAGCCACACTTTTTAGTCATATTTATATCAATCATGGTTCTTCCTATAAAATAGTTGGAGTTTTCAAAGTTTATACCTTACACTACAATGATATTACATTAATGGGCATTTTTTTTATAGTCCTCTTTTTATTATTTTTAATATACATTTATATTTTTACATTGTTAAGTATTTTATAGACTTTAATTTTTTTTTTGATAATTTATTTTTAAATTACACTTCTCTTTAAGGGTTTAAAGCCCTTGAAAACACTCAAAGAGCTCAAATTTGATCACCTATGAAACAAGACCTAAATTTGAATTTCATGCACTTGGTATGATATAAAATGAGTTAAAAATTATAAAATGGAGTTGAAAGTCAAAAGAATAATGTACCAAATATTTTTTATTATTATGACATTTTAAAAAAAATTGTGACATAAAAATACAAAGTAACACCTGAGCACCCAATTGCCTTTCATTAAAGTCTAATTATGAATATAAATTGTCCATAATGGGGACCAATTTGTGGGGTCTGTGGTGAGGGATCGATCGGGATGTAAAAAAGAAGAAACTATGATTGTTCATAGTTTGGATTTTTTGAAAAATTTAAAGATAAAATAAATTTGATGGAAAGGAAAAATATAACCTCACGAATCCAAAGTTTAAATATCATAAGTGGAAAGTGGGGATGATGGTGATGGTGATGGTGATGGTGATGGTGATGGTGATGGTGATGGTCAAATTACGGGTGGGAGTCAAGTTACAGGTGCCTATAAAATTAAATTGAATAATATTATTGACACAAAATTGTTTGCTTAAAATATTGAGGTGAGACAAGGAGGGCAAGGGAAAAAGAGGCATGAGAGTAGATAAAGAAGATAAGTGAGGGCGAGGGTGAAGTAGGTGCGAGAGTCCAATAACCTCATTTTTTTACTTTAGTATGATTATGATGTGAATCAAAACATGATTGAAAAAAACCTATTTTCCATTTTGATTAGGTGACAATAAAATTATGGAAAATTATTTTTCACGTTAGTTTGATCATGACGTGAAAAAAACTCAATTTTTCAAAGGCTATTTTTCAATTTAATATGATTACAATGCAAAGGAAAAAAAATTATGTAGAATCTATTTTTCACATTAGTTTGATTATGACGAGAAGATAAACACAATTTTGTAGAAACTATTTTTTACTTTAGTCTGATTATAATGTGAATAAAAAAAGAGAAAATACAAGTGCATAATTTGGATTATTTGACAAATTTTGGGGGTGGTGCATGTAGGGGGAGTGTGTTTACTTTGTAAGACATGAAATTAATGGATTAATAATTCAAATTAAAGGAAATTGAATAATATCACTAGTCTATGCTCCTAATTTACAATAGTCACATGTGCATATGGGGAGGGGGGAGTGTGTTTACTTTGTGCATCCTTTACACTAGTCTATACTCCTAATTTATACTAATTATATGCTATCAGACTACTAATTTTTTATGCATGTGGGATTATCCTAAATAGATCAATGTATGAGATATAAATCATACATCTATTCATTGATTTTATAAATTAAAATGATTAAAAAGAAAACAGTTAAGACAAGGGGGTCCTAACATGTGATCCAATTTTTTTTTAAAATCCCTAAAAGCTAAAGATTAGGTAACTATTAATAAATTTGGATAAGGTGATCCTAGGTGGCATCTTATGGTTGCATCCCTTTCCATTAGACCAAAATATTAGTGATGGCTCAATTTTGAAGCTAGTGTGAGTGCTTATCCAAAAGAGATTCAAGCTCAAAAATGATAGATCCTTCAACATAAATCTTGGGAAATACTGTCTAAGTTGTGACATGTTGTCAAAGGAATTATTTAAAATAAATATGAACCAAAAAAATATGGTGTAAGTGCTTATCCAAAAAAAAATGAACCCGTGAATAAGGTGGAAGTTCCAGCTTGTAAGATACAGGGCCCATTTGTTGAAGAACCTTATAAGTCTCATATAACTATGGAGCTAGTTTTTTTAGACCCTTCATTTTCAAGGACTACTTATAAGGGTTTAGTATAAATAAAACCATATCCCATAGTTGGAAGGCACATTTAGAGCAGTGTGGATTAGCTTGTTATTTCATAAAATTATGAGCCAAGTTGCGATTTTCCTCAGGACTCAAAAAACATTCTCTAATTCGTTGAGGTGGTATCAATTGATTCAACATGAGCATTGTATAAAAATTAAGAGGAGAGAGAGTTTGGATTCTAACTTTAGACTACTTTGTAAAGGGACATTCTAGTTGTCATATGACATGTGGTGTTGCACCACCATTCAAAAATTAGTAACAACTTGACCCAGTGATGTTGTTGGTTAGAAGAAAACATCAGAGATATGTTTATAAGCATTTGTTGACAATTATAGTTTAACCATCTAATTTCAATTGATATACATATCTCATTTTTAGTTGTGATTATATTCTTTTGAATAATTATTGCTATAAATGATTGGTAAAATCAGAGTCATGATGATAAATAATAGAAGCAATATTTCCATGAAGACAAAACAATTAGTCAAGGAAGGTTTAGGTGATTGTTAAAGAGGTTTAAGGATGGGGCAAAGCACATAAATGGTTGTATTTAGAGAGGCAATCCACCACCACTAGTATGAATAAAACATTAATACAATGTTAAATTGTAGCCCTTTTCTATGTTCTCTTCTAATATATTGAGTGTTGTAAATAACCAAAAACCACTTATATAATCATGCTATAGTTCAACAATAATAATTTTTAAAAAAATGAAAAAAATATAATTTAATAGTATATAGTTATTATTTTTGATTTCATGTGTTGAAAATGGTTTATAAACAGAGAATTGATAATTATTTTAATAATTTTATAAGTAATAAAAATAAAAGGGAAACAAAAGAAGCAATGTTTATTTAATCATGATATTAAACAACTCATATGGATATAAAAATAAATAAAAATGATGTTAAGACTATTTTTTATTTATTGGCATGACATAGTTTCAGATTTATGGACACTTAGCTCACTTCATGTATTAAATTATGGGGTTTTGTAATGAAATGGAAATGAAAATAACACACAAAAAATATAATGTGGTGTACAATTAATAAAATTCCACATAACATGATATTTTAATTAGTGGCAAAAAAAAATTTGAGAGTATATCTCATAGTCACAATTTTCTCTGGATGAGACACATACATTTAAATTCAGCTTTAAAGTGTATTATGGTGTATGCATGAGAAAATAGAACTCACAGTCACTTTAAAATCTAAAAGTAGGAAAACCAAAAACAATTAATTTTTTTCTATTGTGGTCTATCTAAATCTTGAGTACCTTTCTTACCCACCATCATAAGAAATTTATATAATTTTTATATAAATGTCTAGAAACACTTTTTGTCACACTTTTTAGTCATATTTATATCAATCATGGTTCTTCCAATAAAATAGTTGGAGTTTTCAAAGTTTATACCTTACACTACAATGATATTACATTAATGGGCCTTTTTTTTATAGTCCTCTTTTTATTATTTTTAATATGCATTTATATTTCTACATTCTCAAGTATTTTATAAAATTTGAATTTTCTTTTTGATAATCTATTTTTAAATTACACTTCTCTTTAAGGGTTTGAAGCCCTTGAAAACACTGAAAGAGCTCAACTTTGATCACCTATAAGAAGCAAGACCTAAATTTGAACTTCATGTACTTGGTAAGATATAAAATGAGTTAAAAATTATAACATGGAGTTGAAAGTCAAAAGAACAATGTACCAAATAATTTTTTTTATTATTATGACATTCTTAAAAAAATTGTGACATAAAAATACAAAATAACACCCAAGCACCCAACTACCTTCCGTTGAAGTCTAATTATGAATTTAAATTGTCCACAATGGGGATCGATTGGTGGGGTCCATGGTAAGGGATCGATCAGGATGAAAAAAGGGAGAAAATATGATTATTCATAGTTTGGATTATTTGAAAATTTTAAAGACAAAATAAATTTGATGGAAAGGGATAATATAACCTCACAAATCCAAGGTTAAAATATCATAAGTGGAAAGTGGGGATGAAGGTGATTGTGATGGTGATGGTGATGGTTGAGTTAAAGGTGAAGATCAAAGTACGGGTGTGGGTCAACTTATGAGTGCCTATAAAATTAAATTGAATAATATTATTGACACAAAATTGTTTGCTTAAAATATTGAGGCAAGGTGAGGAGGGCAAGGGAAAAGGAGGCATGAGAGTAGAGAAAGAAGATGAGTGAGGGTGAGGGTAAAGGAGGTGCGAGACTCCAATAACCTCATTTTTTTAATTTAGTGTGATTATGATGTGAAGTAAAACATGATTGTAGAGAACCTATTTTTCATTTTAATTAGGTGACAATAAAATTATACAGAACTTATTTTTCACTTTAATTTGATCTTGATGTGAAGAAAAACACAATTTTGCAGAGGTTATTTTTCACTTTAGTCTGATTACGATGCAAAGGGAAAAAAATTATGCAGAATATATTTTTCACATTAGTTTGATTATGATGAGAATAAAAATACAATTTTGTAGAAACTATTTTTCACTTTAGTCTGATTATAATGCAAATAAAAAAAGAGAAAATACAAGTGCATAATTGGGATTATTTGGTAAATTTTGGGGATAGTACGTGTAGGGGGAGTGTGTTTACTTTGTAAGACATGAAATGAATGGATTAATAAATTAAATTGAAGGAAAGGAAATAATATCACTAGTATATGATCCTAGTTTACACTAGTCACACATGCATGTGGGGAGGGGGGAGTGTGTTTACTTTGTGCATCCTTTACACTAGTCTATGATCCTAATTTATACTAAGTCTATGCTATCAGGCTATTAATTTTCCATACATGTGGTATTATCATAAATAGCTCAAGGTACGAAAATAGAAAGCATAAATTTATTCATTGATTTTATAAATATGAATGATTAAAAAGAAAAGAGTTAGGACAAGGGGGTCCGAACATGCAATCCCACTTTTTAAAAAATCACTAAAATCTAAAGATTAGGGAACTACAGATAAATTTGTAGAAGGTGATCCTAGGTGGTATCTTATGGTTTCATCCCTTTCCATTAGACCAAAATATTAGTGATGGCTAAATTTTGAAGGTGGTGTGAGTTCTTATCCAAGAGATATTCAAGCTCAAAAATGATAAATACTTCAAAATAAAGCTTGGGAAGTATTGTCTAAGTTGTGACATGTTGTCAAAGGACTTTTTTTAAACATGAGACATGAAAAACAAAGATGAACCTGTGAAGAAAGTGGAAGTTCCAAATTTAGGATACAGGGCCTATTTGTTGAAAAACCTTATAAGTCTCATATAACTATGAAGTTAGTTTTTGTAGACCCTTCATTTTCAAGGACTAATTATAATGGTTTAGTACAAAGAAAACCATATCCCCTAGTTGTAAGGCATATTTAGAGCAGTGTTGATCATCTTATTATTTCATGTAGTTATGAGCCAAGTTGAAATTGGCCTTGAGGTGGAACCTACCTAGGACGATTTCATGGAACCTGTAAAGGAAGAATACTACCCCATTGGAGCATATGATGATTTATGTATATAGTGACAACAACTTTGCTAAGGTAAGGAACAATCTGTTCAAGATTATACTTGCATTTTTCATTCTCTACCTACGAGATTGGGTATCTAAGAAAGTGAGAAACACAAGATTATCAAATATCATGGGGGATTATAATGGTATATGTGGGGGGGAATGGAATTCTTTAATTTGGAAATTGTCAGTGAAGTGTACAAGATTGTGGTGAAGATTGAGTAGAAGCATGGAAGAAATAATATGAAGACTCAGCCTTTAAAATGGAAAAGTGACAAAGAAGGTCAAACATGAGGCCAAAATTGGAAGCAAAAGTAATTCTAAGATAAGAAGCCACAGAAAGGGAAGACTGGGAAATGGTGTGACTACCAAAAAACTTGAACTCAGTCCAAAGAAGAATGTTGAGCCATCAAGTCCCTAATTTTTGAGTCACAATCCTTGACATCTACTACTCAACCTCATACACCTTTCAATTGAAGAGGATAAAGAATATATTTTAGATACTAAGCCCATTACCATCGTTGCTTCATCATAGACCCATGGGGAAAGGCTAGATGACAAAGAAAGGTTTTTTCACTCTAAGTTGTGGCTGAAAGGTAAGCCTCTACATTTTATTCTTTATAGTGGGAGTCAAAAGAATTTAATCTCTACTAATGTTGTGAAAAGTCTAAATCTATCCATGAAACCTCACCCAAAGCCATATAGTGTTGGATGGTTGAGCTCAGGGAGAGACCTTCGTATCACCCACCAATGTCTTTTTTCATATGCAATAGACCCTTTCCAAGATGAGGTCTTGTGTAATGTGATCAATCTGGATGCTTGTGATGTACTCCTTGGTCAGCCATTCATGCATGAATGACATGGCATCTATGAATCAAGAACTTGAAGGATCACCCTCACTCTTAGAATACAATGATATAGGGTACCAGATGTACCACCTCCACATTTGTCTCTTTAATTAGTGCCAAATAATGTAGGAGATTAGTGGAGAAGACAAAGCAATTCATTTTCATGGTGGTCAAGCCATAGAGATCCAAGAACATTGATGTTGCATCCCTAACTACATAATCAACACAACAACAAAAGCAGATGGTTCAAATCATGAGAGAATATGATGACTTATTCAAGTCACCCATGGGAGTTCTACTTCACTGTCAAGTAAAACATTCTATTGATTTGCTTCCAAGATCACCTTTGCCTAACATCCCTATGTATCATAGATCAGTTTTAGAGAATGATGAGATAAAAAGATAGATTAAATAATTGATCCAAAAGGGTTACATCAGGCCAAGCTCTTCACCCTGTGAAATCCCAATTGCCCTGGTGCCAAAGAATCATAGAACATGGAGGCTTTGCATTGACTATCAAACCCTGAACAAAATCACTATGAAGAATCACTACCCCTCACCAGGATTGATGACCTATTGGACCAACTCCATGGTGTGAAGTTATTCACCAAAATTGATCTCAAATATAGCTATCACCAAATTCCTATCGACCCCACTGATATCTAGAAGACTGCATTCAAATCTAGGGAGGGGCTCTTTAAATGGTTGGTTATGACTTTTGGCTTGACTAACACACCTAAAACCTTCCTAAGGATGATGGATGACATCCTATGACCCTTCACCAGCTCATTCATGGTTGTTTACCTAGATGGCATACTGATCTACAATAAAACATGGGAGGAATATCTTTAACATGTCCATATGGTGCTTCAAAATCTTCAAAAGCAAAAGTTGTATGTAAATCTCCATAAGTGCACATTTAGGATGAAAATGATTCAATACCTAGGGTACATTTTGGATGAGTAAGGAATCCATTTTGACCCAAAGAATATTTAGGTTATTCAAGAATGGCCTGTGCGAAGGACCCTCATAGAACTTCATAGTTTCTTTGGTATTGCAAATGTTTATTTATAGGTTTGTTATTGGATTCTCACATGTTGCTTGGCCACTAAATCAAGTGACTAAAAGAGGAGCTAAATATTCATTTTGGTGGGGTGAAATACAACAAAGATCATTTGAGAATTTGAAAAATAGACTCTATTCAGCTCCTACTCTTGCCTTGCCAAACTTGCATCAACCTTTCAAGTTGATGATAGATGCATCTAAATATACCATGGGAGCTATCATCATGCAATATGGCCATCCTATTGCATATCACAGTAAAAATTTCAATGATACAGTCATGAAATATCCAACATACAATAAGGAGCTCTATGCCATTGTTCAAGCCTACAAATAATGAAAACACTACATCTTGGGGAAAGAAACGATCATCCACATCGACCATAAACCACTAGAATTCATCCAGATGTAGAGCAAACTATGAAATAAGAGGCAAAAAAAGTGGGACACACATATACAAAAATTATATCTAATAATAAAACACAAAAATGGGAGCTCAAATATTACCACAGATTATCTGAGCCATCACCAATTGTTACACTCATAATAGTTCTTGATCTATACAGACACAAGACTGCCACTTGGGGTGCTCTATATGAAATAGATCTTGCCTTTATTGATACATATTAGGCACTTTGAGAATTAAAACATGTCTCTAATTTATATTTGAAGTATAATGTCTTCTATCACATGGGGCATGTATGTATTCCAGTTGTAAAGAAATAGAAGATGATATGGGAAGACATTGGTAGTTCTGCAAAAGCACTTCTACTGGCCCCATATGTGAAAAGATGTGGAAAGGTACCTCAAATCTTTCACCCCATGTGTGATAGCCAAGCCACCAAATAAGAAGCAAGGGTTGTACACACCATTTCTAGAACCAACTAGGCCTTGGGAATCCATCTCAATGGATTTTATCTCAGGTTTTCCTCACAATCTATTTTGATAAGCCTAAAGGTTACTCAAGGTAGCCATGTGCTTTCCATCACATAATTTTATATCTTGAAAGAGATTTACTTTTTATTCATCATCATTAATGATATTATGTTGTGTCATTACTAGGAGTCTCATTACTAATCACTTCAAAAGAGTCGCTATCAAATGTCATGAGGTCATCCTTTGGTGTTTTAAAAATTGGCTATCATGATTGCTTGTAAGAAAGATATGTTTGCTAATTAAATTTCTCAATTGTATTTTAGTCATGTATGGCTCCATTTTGGTCTCCCCAAGTCCATTATTTTAGAAAGAGATAGCAGGTTTCTTAGTATCTATTAGTCACTATGTGGAAAATGATGGATACCAAGTTGATGAAGTTCATGGCCTTCCATCCACAGACTGATGGTCAGATAGAATTGGTGAACTAGTTGATTGTCCACATGCTTCAGATGTTTTACTCTAAACATCCACACACATGGGATGAGGGACTTTTTTTCATACAACATGGATACAATCAAGCCCTAAACATCTCCAACAAGCACAATCCATTCCAAGTATGCTTCAGGTTCAAACCCATAGCACCAATTGATGTAGCCATTCCATCTTCCACCATGGAATACACACCTCATGGGAGATCTGAGGTAGCAAAAGAAAAAATTGTTCACTGAATAAATCCAACACATTGAGTAGCAGGTTCATGACATTTTGAAAAAGATGAATCAAAAGTATAAGTAATGCCATGATAAATATAGGGTTGCACATCATTTTTCTATAAGTGACAAGTTTTGGTTACAAACTCAAAAATAATTACTCATAGGCCCACACACAAAAAAATTGCCTCTACGATATGGTCCCTACACCACCATCAGACAAGTTGGAGAAAATGCTTTTGAATTGAACCTGCCAGCCTACCTTGGTTTGCATCCAATATTCAACATGGATCTCCTCAAACCATATCATCCACCTTTTTTGGAAAATTTAGTCATAGAAAAACAACTAGACATTGATGAGTTTGATCCACATAATTTTTCTCCAGTAGAGGAAGATCATAGTGTGGACTCTTAAATGAAGACATAAGAGGGTGCTCTATTCCACTCTACCAAGTGGTCAAAAGGGGCAAGCTTCACCACCAAGGTGAGTGACTCACAGAGAATAAAATCAAGACACAACTACCACACTTCATCATGAATCTTGATGCAATGAGGACCATTGCTTTTCAAGGAGGTAGGAATGATTCAGACAACACTTTAGGGGACAATTCGGGTGATGGTTCTACCCCAATTCATGGTAAAACTTTTGGGAGCCATAACTTTTGCACCATAGATCCATTTGACTCCCCATTTGAACCATTAGAAAGATAAAAATGAGGAGAACGCAGTGAGATGGCCCAATCTATACTTGGTGGTATTTGAGCCCTAAAAACCTAATGAAAGTGTCCCAAATATCAATTTTAATAGTGCAGTCTAAAAATAGTAATTTCTCGAATTCTATAATGTTGTAAATCATGGAAATCAAACCACTTATCTCCCTCAAGATTGATGACCTTCTACATCCTCCTCCTACCTTTAAAGTATGTATAAAAATAGATGTATCCTAAAAAGGAGATCAGACATCTCTTCCCCGAGACAAGCATATGTTTTTTGCAATTTTGTGAGCAATAAAACATCTCTTCCCATAGATAGAATTATATGATTGTATTATTTTGTGTTCTTGAATTATATTTCAACCAAAACCTCTGAGTTTTGTATCAAACATCTCCATTGACTAATAGCATTGTCATCACTCAATGACAATGCAATCGATTGACAACATTGTTATCAACTGATGATAATGACATCATCTGATGATGATGTCATTGGATAGTGACATTGTCATCACCCTATGACATTACCATTGATTGAATGCACTACTATTACTTAATAGTACTACCATCACCTGATGGTATAGTGAGAACTCTAAGAATGAGATGGTAGAGAGGGCTAGATTTAAAAGGCAAACTAGGAGATTCTAACTCCTTTTTTATGATAAGTATAAAATACCAAGTTGATTCATATGAACGTGGTCTTTCTAACAATGGTGGTTTTGAGTCATAATTTAACATGCAAATTGAGATGAACCATCAAGATAAGTTTTAGAGCTGAGACCAATGAACCATGAGAATATGGAGCAGTACAGTAAAAGGTCAAAAGAGGGTCCCCATTTTCAGTCTGAAAATAGGGTGTTGTGTAAGCAACACCAATGATGAGTTATAATGATAAGGTATTGGATGTGATATTAGACACCATAGAGCCCATATCAAACACCAATCTTGGATTAAGGCCAATTTTTAGATTTATATGACTTACCATATTACATAGGGGAGTGTAGCTTGTAAGGTTACAAGATATTTGATTGGCCATTTTCTATTTTTAAAGGTGGATGAGGATGTCATGAATTCTGACTTGATTTTGATAGAATTCCACATCCATTGAGTGGCTTGAATCCTCATGACAATGTTATTTTAACAAGACATTACAAATTGGCATGCCAATTTAACAACATTGCATAATGATACATGTTAATTATATCAAAGAAAGGTGATAACATCTTTGATTGATTATTTTCTATTATAAAGGTTGAACAAAGGCATCACGAGCATCGATTTGATTATGGTAGGGTTTTAAGACTCTCTTTATCTTTATTTGGTGAAAGGAATAAAGGTAAAATTTTCAAGATGACCACAAATGTATCCAATTCTGTGTAGTTTGTTAGATGTGGTTGGAACATCTATTAGTTTCTACATGCTCCCTCTAATAACTATGGAAATTAGATCCTACTATCCCATATATTTTCCATGACAAGAATAGATATTTAGATGCAAATAAGGTTTGAATTTTTTCTCTTGAGTGATTTTTTTTGCCATAGTTCACTAGGACATAGTTCAATGGATATTTAGATGAAGAAAAGGAAGAAACACATAGCTTACCAAAAGCTTGAGTTTTCTTGTTCTAGGCATATCTATCAAAATATTTATTCCATTGAATTTGTGTTAATCATATTTTTAAAAGGTTATGAGATAGGTTTTTAATTATTTTATAATACCCATTAGGGGAAACACATAATAGGTGTGATCAATAGGTGTTTGTGGTTTGACATTTTGGAATTAACCTATTTTGTGCATTTATCATTTTTTTTTGTGTTCTTGGGTTGAAAACTTGGAGATATTTAGATGGACCATCGAATTTAGAATCTAATGCTCATTACCTTATTTATCACCTATGAAACCCCTTTTAGTTTTCTTAGATCCTTACATTGATTGACAAGTGTCAGGATATTATTTGTCATGGGCTCTGATCGGCCTACCATCATATATCCACTTTTCTCCTAGATCAAGGTTGTGGTTTCCACCTGTCAAGACTTCATTCACCCAAGGGTCTAACTTCCCTGCCATCCTAGGAAAGGGGTGGGAGTGTGAGTTTGGTGTATAATATGGGCCCTCTAGGGTACAATATCACTTGAAATTCCCTATCATTACCCCTCACCATCAACGCCTAACTCACTTAAAAATATACCATGTTCACATATTTGTTCATTATCCTCCCAACAACCCATTGCATAACTAGACACTTGGAATCTACATAGGATAGGCGTGAGAGGTGTGTGGCTTGTGTCAATGTATCATGCAAAAAAATCATCAAAAATTATCTTTATAGATTCATCTAGAGATTATGATAAGTCATTTAATACTACTTAAATTCTTAGTTAACCACTTTATGGAAATATCTTGAATTGTTCTTTCCCACTGTAAAATAATAGTTTAAATCAAACAACTATGTGAGAATAAAAAACATTCTAAAATATTTATTTCTTTAAAAAATTATTAAAAAAAAAGAATTGTCCCACTTTCTCAAATTGCCACACTGAAACTATATGAAAATATCTTCACATAAAACATTGTAGATATATAAAAATAATGAGATCCACATAATATATATTAGTGGGCTAAGATGAATGCATTTGGAAGTTATCAGTGTCATGTTATAGATCTATATGTCATATCTACCAACCTTACTCTATATTCACGAAATGGAAAAATCTTACCTTATATGGGCTTCTCATCACCTTCTAGTGGGTTCTAACTAGCCTATCATCCTATATCCAATTTATTCATATCTCAAAATTGTGGTTACCACTTGGTAAGCCTTCATTCATCTTGAGGTGTGGCTCCCTACCATCCTAAGAAGGGGTTGGGACTGACAAGGGCCACGTGCTCACCTTTCATTAGTTTCAGGCATTCTTGGGCCCCTATCAAATTTGACAAGTTGGGATTGTGCTCCTCAACATACCTTTCTCTCATTGAGCCCAAGACCTATGTAGTTTTCCACCTTAAGACTAATGAGGGGTCACCACACATCATGTTGCAAACCTAGGTTTTAGATCTCCTATCCCTATTCTACATTCACCACATGGCTAAATATTACTTGTTATGGGCTCCACAGCTACCTCTTTAGTTCCTCCCAAACCCCATTCATGTTTCTCAGATCCTTTCTCTACTTTAAAAATGTTATACTCTTATTTTCCATGGGCTTTCATTGGCCTACCAACCTATGTCCACTTGGTTCTCAACTCAATCATTCACCCCATGGTCTATTTGCCCTACCACCCTGAGAGGGGCTAGGGCTAACAAGGGCCAGTGCTTGCCTTTACTTGGTTTCATGCCTTCCTCTCATCAAGCCCGAGACCTATGCACTCTATCACCCTAATATAGGTAGGGAGAGTTTAAACCTAACAAAGACTTAGGTCTTTTAGATTTTTACTTGGAGTTAGGGTGAGTGTTTATCAGCCAAAGTGACAATTATTTTTGAGCTCAGAGACATAATGGGTTGAACTTCAATGAATAAATTATAAATGCTCGATCCACCTTAGAATCCACTTGATTTTGGGAAAGCCTTGATGGCTTAAACATGCCAAAAAAAGGTTAAATATGCATTAAGGGTCCTTAGAAAGTAAACCAAACACTTTAAAAGTTAAACATGAGCCATGAACTAAGCTAAAAGTGACCATGGGAGCGAGAAAAGGGTATGGTTAAAGTGAGTTCTAAATCTTATGCAAAGTGCATACCACATGGGTGCATAATATGGAATCCTTATTGATATAATATGAATGTCATGGTAGATGAGTCATAAATTGAGATAATAGGTGAATGATTGGTGATCAATTCATGGGGTTTCCACATCATACACTCAAAAGGGAAATAGTTAAATGACAATATAATCTATAAATGAGAAGAAATAAATTATACATTCCTTCCAGTGTTCCTTTCACCCATAGGGATATTAGGATCTAAAGTCCTTATTCATAGTCACTATTCATGATTATGTAGCTTACTGGTGATGTGGATGGTTAGTGATATGACTTGTGACTGATGTCATTGATTAGTGATTTGGTAGGGGCCCATGGAGGGTATCCCATGAATGATCAGGTTGATGTGATGGGAATGGGGCATAACACTCCACCAAGGCACATGGGTTTGTCCTTGGTAATCACATGGATGGTGTCACTTGGTGTAAATGACAAAATAGTTGGTTTGGGTCAAATTTATAAGGGACCCCATGATTCCTATGTATAGATATAACAAAAAGATGATTGCAAGCATCTTTTGGACTCATGTGACCACATTGAGAATGAAGACAAGAAAGTTACTATAGCATATTGATCTCACATATGTGTGGAAGATAATTTTTTTGGGGTACATAGATGTGACACATGTTCTTGTCTAAAATGAAGATTCTTTTGAAGACTTTTGCACATGGAAATAACACCACCACCATTATGGAGATCACATGAGACCCCACTCATATGTGGATCAAATTTATTTGGAGCCAGTAATCATTATCTCTCCTCTCTCTGTCATGTTGTAAATTCATAAATATGCATTAGCTCTCTCATTGTAATTTATCCAATTAGTGGGTCTATGCTCATGTGCTTGCATGCTTGGATATTGGATCCTATAGACTAGTTTGATCTTGGTTCAGAACCTGAATGCTTTAAGTGTAAGCATTAAGTATTTGGTTGTTGGCACTAAAGGATTTTCTAGAGGAAATGTGTTTTAAGAGAGGAATTATTTAATTAATGAAGTCTAAAGCTACCATTTTGTTCATGTTTTTTCCATTGATTTTTTATAAGGGTTTTCCACATAATCTCTATGTAATATGTTCCTTCTTTATCTTAAAATTTTATTAGCTTGTTTTCCACATTAATGTACTTGCATTATAGGAAATTTTATTCCTAACATCTGGTATCAGATCCATGGTGAAAAACTCTGTGTGTGAGTGTTTTTTTATTATTGGTTGGTTGTGTGTAAAGTGAATCTATTGTGATAGGAGGAGATACCAAGTGGAGATTAAATTAAAAAATGAGGTTTTGTTTTGGTAGGTGTCTCTCTATGGAACAATGCAAGGGATCTCTTGGTGAAGATCTCGATCTCTTCATGTTGTTGAGGAGAAGCTCATAGGAGAGTTGAAGGAGAAATTTTAGAGGCTTTTTTAGACAAATCAACAACTTACATAGTGTTTCCATTACTGAAGGAGTAACTCTACAATTTGAGGAATAATTTATACTCCTTTAGATGAGGTAGAAGATAATGCATGACCTTGTGGTTCTTCAAAACAAATAGAAGGGGTGTTGATGTGGTATCCTAATAACCACATGTTATTAGTTGAGATGTTACAACTGGAAAAAAATTCACGAAAAGGAAGGAGGTACAAAGAAACTTGAAGCTGTACCTATTTTAAATTAATTGAGGAGGATGAAGATGAATATGTAGATGTACAAATGAGACCTAGTGTTAGTGGAAGGAGAAGGCTAGTGTTGACCATATAATTTAGGGTACTGGAGTGTTGTGTATAAAATTATGTCATTGGCCAGGTAGATCGATGCATGGACTAATACTAGAAGCACATGATTTGGTGTTTTAGAAACATTCAGTAGAGGATGATGCATTTAGGATGCATTCTTAAGGCTAAAAAATGTGGTAGGTGCAGTGATGTACTGAGTAGCATGATGACTTCCCTAGATTTTTGATTGGTCTAATTATGTTGATAGCTTGGAGGTTATGAGGAGAAGTATGGTATTGAATTCTATGTCATCTTCTTTATTCACTATTATCAAGAGTGTTATATGTACTAGTCGTTGTTTAAGGAGTTGGATTAGTGTTATTCCTACATGGTGATCTCTCTTAAGGAGAGATAAAAAAAAGTTGAGGCAAAGAGTTGTTGGTTTGAAGTTTGAATAAGTCACTATACGGATTTCTAATAGACATGTTGAGGGAGTATAGGATATTTAGTACCTTCATGGAGAGCCAAGTGTTTAGAAGAGATTATTTCTATGAGTTGTGACATGTTGTATGCAAGCCCCAACATAATCACTATTGTGATGGCTCAGTAGAGACCCATATACTAAAGGTGATAGGAGGAACAAACCAATGATAGATATGCATAAATACAAGAGACCAAGGAAGTATCCCATTTCTTGCATTTTGAGTTATATTCATGGGAATGTCTCAAAGGAGGAGAAGACATGTTGTATTCTGTGTATTGGATTCATCAGGGGTATAAAGCCTCGTAATGCCATGGTGAGCACTAAACCAGATATTCCCAAGTAGTGGGAGTTGTGAGTAATCATCATAGAATCCTAATTAGAGGATTAGTCTATAGATAATTGAGAGTCACTTCAGGTGCTACATGTAGGAATGCTTGCCGTTGCGCCAAAAGGTCGACCTGTTAACGCCCGATACAAACCCCAGATAAGTACCCACGGGAGGCTGTTAGTCCATGTCACGAATCCCTGAGGGGGACGCTGGCGATTAGTCCAACAATCCCCCCCTCAGCGTCACCTGAGGGGATTCGAACCCGTGACCACCGCTCTGATACCAATTGTAGGAATGCTTGCCGTTGCGCCAAAAGGTCGACCTGTTAACGCCTGATACAAACCCCAGATAAGTACCCACGGGAGGCTGTTAGTCCATGTCACGAATCCCTGAGGGGGACGCTGGCGATTAGTCCACCAGTACAATCTACTATGGTGGAGCAGATGTTGACAAATCCAATTAGGGAAGAGAAGTTTTATTAGTGTAAGAAAACTTCTTGTTTTGTGTCAAGGTAGCAGAGGGTATTAGTGAGCAACTGGTTGTAGAATACTCAGGTGCGGTAAAATCCTGTGTATATCAACTTCAAGTGGGACAATGTTAGGATGTGAAGTCACTATTCATTACATCACTATTCACATGCACTATTTATGGTCACTATTCATGATGACATAGCCTAATAGTGATGTGGATGGTTAGTGATGTGGCTTGTGGGTGATGTGGCTGATTGGTGATGTGGAAGGGGCCCATGGAGTGTATCCCTTGAGTGATCAGGTTGATGTGATGGGAGTGGGTCATAACACTCCACCAAAACACATTGGTTTGTCTTTGGTAGTCATATGGGTGGTGTCACATGGTGCAAAATATAAAAGGGTCGGTGTGGATCAAATTTCTAAGGGAACCCATTATTCCTATGTGTGAAGATAGTTAAAAGATGATTGCAAGCATATTTTCGACTCATGTGATCACATAGAGATTGAAAGAAGAAAGTTACTATAGTAGATTGACCTCATGTGTGTGGAAGACAATGTTTTTATGGCCATATAGAGGTGGCACATGTTCTTGTCTAAAGTGAAGATTCCTTTGAAGACTTTTGAAAATGGAGACAACACCACTACCATTATGGAGATCACATGACACCCCACTCATTCTTGGTCCAAATTTTTTTGGTGTCACTATTCATTCTCTCTCCCCTCTCTCTCTTATGTTGCAAAATGCATAAATATACATTAGCTCTCTCATTTTAATTTATTTAATTAGTGGATCCATGCAAGCTTACGCTTGCATGCTTAGAGGTTGGATCATGCAGGATAGTTTAAACTTAGTTCACAACATGAATGCTTTAGGTGGAAGAATTGAGTGCTTGGTTGTTGGCACTAAAGGAGTTGCTAGAGGAGTTTTATTGTAAGAGAGGAATTGTTGAATTGATGAAGTCTGAATCTGTGATTTTAGCCATGGTTTTTTCCCCTTCTTTGTTTGTAATGGTTTTCCACGTAATATCTGTGTAATGTGTTCCCTCTTTGCCTTATTTTTTTTTGTATATTGTTTTCCACATTAATTTAATTGAACTATAGGGAATTCTATTCCTAACAGGGGCAACTGCTAGTAGTATAGTTACATATTTCATAGGATGAGTCAATGGTATTTTATTTAGCTATATAATATTTGTTTTTATTAGTTCCATTATGTAGTGTAATTTTTGTTTTTGTTTTGTTTTTTCTTTTAGTGGTATTTAGAAAAAAAAAATAAGTCAATTTTTTTCTTAAAATTTTATTTGTTTTAAAAAGATATTTTTAGACTTTATGATATTTTTATAAAGTTTTGTGTCACTAGTATTTTGTTATAGTATTGTAAGTTTCTCTTACAAGATTTGTAATTTATTTGTGTCAATTAGTTTTAATAGTTAGTCTTTTTTGTTGTGCGTCATCTTGTGTCAATAATTTTAAATAAGCTTATTATCAAAGACAATAGTTTTACCAATAAAGCATGTATGGTGCTCTTTCATGTAGTGGTTTTATTCATTTGTAAAATACATGCATTATTGGTTGAATCTGACATCTATAAAGTTAAAATTCTAGGGGAGTAATATGTAGAAATTTAATCCATGTGATTCCTCTCCCTCATGTGAATAGTAATGAAGGGAATGTTAGGAAATAATTATATTAGTGATCATATTTACTAGTGGTGAGCGATAATATTCTATGGGTATATTGTTAGGTGAGTGATTTATACTAATAGATATTATTGTAAGTGAATTTTTAGAATAGATCATGTACAGATTATAGAAGATATGATTGTGAAAGATTTAAGGGATAAGTTGATATATTTAAGGAGAGATAGTTGTGATGTGGTGATAAGGAAGATCTCCTTATTTTTAGGAAATATATTCACTATATAAATAACCGAGTGGTATTCAATAAATAATGAATTGTGATTGACCAAATTTGTGTTGTGCACATCTGGGCTTCAACTCTTTTCAAACATGGGATGGTCCCATTAATCTTTGGGTAATGATTAAATTTTTTGAAGTCATGAGTGAAGAACAACAATGGGATACTCGCTTTCAAATGAAAAGTTCTTAACTTTCATTAAACTTATGATCCATTTACACGTTGAATGGTAGATGATCAAAAAAATACATTAGATAATCAAACCAAAAACTCTATATTAGTATTAAGGGCCATAACTACATATACAGAGTGAACCTATCTCTTGAATGCCAACCAAAGAGATAGAGATAGTTTTTAGTGAGTGTCAGGTCGAGTGCCTAATATTCAAGATGGTAGACAAAGAACTATGTCTATGTCTATATGTAGTCATACTCTTTTCTCTATCTCCATGCCTTCATAATAGGGTAGGGCCATCCTTACATCTATAAAGCCTAACCCAAACTAACCTAATCCTCTATAACTAGATGGGTAGGTACAGGGGTGTTGTCATGAGGAGACCAATCCTATATTATCCATATAAACATTTAGGCATAGATAGATAGGCAAAAAAACTCTATCTATATGGGGCCATTATAGATATGGATGTTAGCCATAGATAGATAGGGACCCGATGATCTACCCTACCCCTACTCTATATAAATAGAGCTTAATTATGCTTATAGTAGATATATCACTTATTATTATAACTAGGGGAAGAGGGATAATACTCTCTCTGATAGAGTTCTCAACCAATGGGAGTGGCATTCATCCTTCTTCACTTGGTATAGTATGGAGTCTTTTCCTACATTCCATTCTCCATTCCCCATTCCTAGATGTTCATTGTCACTCATTGATCCTCCCTCACGCACCCCATATAGATAGATAGAAGGTGTTGGGCTATGGGAAATAACATACACCACTTTATCTAAGGCCTCCTCCTATCATGCCTTGCACCATATCCATATCCATAGTTTAGATAGGAAGATAGGGTTAGGCACTCAACTGGTAGCCCAAACTCTCTATGGGGGAAAGGGTGGCTATATCCCATAGTTCTTTGAGTGACTACTAGCCTTCCCTTCTTTGGTCTGATATGAACTCCATGAGGCACAAGGGCTTATCCCTATCTAACTAGGAATGCCTATAAAGGGTGAGAAGTGTTCACAATACATAATCTCTAAAGTCTTAGTTATAAATATTTAGGATCAGTGATCTAATTTAAATTGATATATAAAATAAATAATATTTGTTGTGTTCATATCTATAAATAAAATGGATCAATTTCACTAATGGGAGTTGGTTGAGTAAAATATGTACCCTAGTGTGGAACAATGAATGGACTCTGAGGGGATACATATAACTTATGTATATAGTTATATTATGTCTATATAGATTATATGCATATATGATCTAAATAGATCAATATATTGATAGAATGATTTCCTAAATACCCATCAAAATAGCCTAATAGGATGTAAAATAATACAAAAATCCCTATATTATAATGTATAAAAAATTAAATTTTTGGCCTTTGACAAGTGTATAAACCCTGCAAGTATTAGTTTTTAGATTGTCAATGATTTTATCGATGTGCAGGATGATTTTGTTGATATAAAAGATGATTCTACTGATATATAGGTTAATTTTGTCAATTCTTAAAACACAAAAAAGAGAAAATAAAAACCATGTTTTTCTCTAATTAATGAGCATTTAAGCTACTACTAATAATGTTTCCTTTAAAAAATCTACGTTTTCATTAATAAGATAAAAGAAGAGAAAAAATTATGATTTTACTGAAGTACACCTTGTTTCTGTGAAAGTGAACCATGTTTCTACTAAAATGAACCATGTTTCCACTAACTTACAAAAATGCAGTTAGAGGTAAAAAATGATTTTGTTTAAGTACACCATCTTTTTTCCAAAGAGTAGAATAGAGTGTTTATGTTAATTCCTACAAACATAGTCAAATAAAATAAATAATGTTCTTATTAATGAAAATTATGATTATACCAATACAATAGATTTTTGTTAAAGAGCAAAGCATTTATGCTAATCGCTAATGAAAATCATGACTTTATTAATTTATAGGTCATTTTTGTTAATACACATAAAATGTCAAATTTGTAAATAGTTTGCTATTCCACTAATACGTAGAACGTTTCCCCACTTTCATTTACAATTTTTCCATTTCCAAAGTGTTTTTGCCATGACTCTGATAACAGAGATTTGGAAGATTTTCACATAAATGTGAGAAATTTTGACTAGAATTGGTACTGAATTGTGAGCAAAAAATGATGTTTAGGATGTATCAATACTAGTTGTGGATTTTAGGTCCCATCGAGTGTGCCATATGTGACATCTCTATTAACAAAGTGGCATCTATATGTATTTTACACAAATGCAGATTGGATGTGTGGCTATTTTATTTTTGCAACTTGTACCTTAGATATCCTTCAATATTTCCCCACTATTTGTTTCCCGAAAGACTTTTATGCTTATTTAGTGTTGGTTGGTTTTCCAAACCTCCATTTCACAAGGCTTATTTGATTTTCATGCATGTGAGGAGGCTTGGATTGTATAGGAAAAGGCCAGTAGTTAGGACCTTTAATTTAGGGGTCTTATATTTTCTATATTATGTCACTTTTTAGTCTAAAATTTTTAATTTAGATAGCTTAACATTTTTAAAATTTAAATATATCATTTAAGGGGTAAATCTACATCGTGTGAAGTTGTATGACGATGTTTTCATTGGTATATCATTTTTCATTGTTTTTTATGCAATCAATTGTTGAGACCAAAAAGATAAATTAATTTGTAAAAATTGATCAATAATAATTTTCAAACAAACAAATTATTTTATCATTGGCTTAAATCTTTGTAAGGTAAGGCATAAATCAAAATTAATATGAGTCATTAATATGAAACAAAGTGCTATGTTAGAAGATGCATGATTCATTAATGTCAAAACCAATGCCATTTTTCACATGGCTTGGTGGGCTTTGTGATATTAATTTGGTATGTTAATGTCACCCTATACACCACCAACAATCATCTCCCTTTGCTTTTTCATGCACCTCCTCCCCTGAAATGGCCATGAAACTTGCCCAAAAGTTATTGACCATGTTGTGTTTCATAGAAGAATTTTTGTTTGCAGAATGGAAAGATGAAATATTATGTGTGTTGTTCCCCAAAAATGTCAACTATTTTTGGGACAAAATTTGAATTATTTTGGTCCTACAGACCAAAATAATCTCTTCTTTTTCCAAATTTTGTCTTGAGCATTCAAATTCCTCATTTTTCAAGCTTTTTAGAAATCTACAGACTGCAAATAGGCTCATTTCTATAGATTCAATGGGATTCACAACTTCTGTAGGTGTATTCAATCAAAAGAATCAGTTTCTAAAAATTGGTAATTGTTGGAATTGGTTCATCGTCTTGGTTCAATGAAAAGGTTCAAAGCCTTGGTTTGACGGTTAGTTCAAAGACATGGTTCAAAGGCAAGTTCAATGCTTAGTTCATCAGCTCGGTTCATTCAAATTGAACCATCGGCTTGAACCATTTTTGGTTCAACCAATTGGTTCAATGTCTTGGTTCAACGGAATGGTTCATCGTCAAAGTTCAAAGAAGCCCGAAGGCCATTCAAAAGACTGCCCGAAAGGTAGATACCCTTGCAGGAAGCTCTTCCCGACTCAAAACGGGTCATTTCTTAAGGCCCGAAAGGATAAGTGCAATCTGAAAAAGTGCCAAACAAAAAATCCAAAAGAAGACAAAAGAATGATGCACCTGGAAATGTCAAATTCAACACAGTGAATTAGTTGTTGATCCTTTAAACATACAGACCAGAATACATTTGCAGATCTCAAAGCCAAGACCAGCAGAAAGTAGAGAGGGGACAGAACAGTAAATTAAATCCAGGGCCCGATTTAATTAAATAGAAAAGGAGGAACAATGAAGATAAGATCATATCACTAGGAGAATATTGGAATTTGTAACTTTCAATAAGCATGACTTATTTCCTTTCATTGATAAAATCAAATGGGTAAAGCACCCCTAAGTTCTGGCATGTCTCCTTAACAGATTCCAATGCAAAATGATGTATTGATTGTTCCCAAGTCCTTCTTGACGAGGCTATATAAGGGACTTTCTTCTATTGTAATAAGGATCTCTTTTTTGACAATTAGAATGAAACTCTGCCCAAATTGTAAGGCATTGCTGAGACTTTGAGCTCAGATTGCTGACCATATTTTGTTACTAGAATAAGAAAGCAATTGGTTTTTTAGACTTTGCATTGTAATATCTTTGTTATTGAGTAAATCATTCTTATGTCTTTTTCTTCAATATATCTTTTGTTCCTTTAATTCAACAAGCAAAATTAGTGACAGCAATTAAAAAAGTTGTCCTAAAGAGTCAACTGTGGAGAGACTTTATGCCCCCATAATCGCCTTTAGTTTGTTTTCTTTTCATTTCTATTTAAAGGACCTTGAGGCGACTTTGTGCCCTCATTGTCCTTCATATCTTACTCTTGAGCAATCCAGGTGAAGACTTTGAGCTGCATCTCGATTTGCTGGTTATCACATTCTTTGCTACATTTTTGTTGTTACTACTAGGATTATTCTTGCGGTTTGTTGAATGGTACTTTTGAAAGAAGAGGAGTACTATATGTCATTTCCCCTAAGTTTTTCCTTTGATTTGCGCACATCATATCTAAAATAAGAGATATGGATGGTTTGTCCCACCCAAGAGTATTATTTTCTATATATATATATATATATATATATATATACATACATACATAGCATACCTATAGGGAACCTCCCCTTGATGAGAGGAGATATCAGTGTCTTTCTAATGTGGTAAAACTACACATTTGGATGACTAATCTTCTTACTTTGGCTGATCAAACCTATTTTATTTATTAGTACGTTGATCGACAAAATATTCAACCAACAATTTTTGGTGACTTCGCTGGGGATATACATAATATTGTTCAATTTGGAACCTCAAGTTTCAAATTGAAACATCACCTATATAACCCATTATCATTATAACCTTATCCATTATAGACTCTGGCAACTCCATTTCATGTCTTACCCATTATCCATTTATAGCCTTACCATTTTCATCCATCTCCATTATATTATTTGGTCTGCAAAAATAGAACTGCTAAGAAAGAAAGCGCAGTTTGAAGCCTCAAGCTTTGAGCTGAAGCTGAGCCAATCCTTTTCCATTTTTGTTTTTTAATCTGGCAACTCCACTCAGATGTGTTATCCCTATTGTTCATAATCCGATCATGGTAGTTCGAGGCCCCTGGGGTAACTCATTTGGCCCACTTAATCTAACTCCACCCCTACATGAGCTACCACTCAGTTCAAGGAAGAATTTCCCCAAATTCTTTGATGATGGAAGAGTCCATCCTGATGAACACATTGTAGCCTTCACCATAGCCTATGGTGTGATAGGGGTGGAATTTGAAGATGTGGCAGTCAGGCTTTTTATGGAGACCCTACAAGGTGCTACTACAAATTGGTTCTACCATCTGCAAGCTAGATCAGTGACTAATTGGGATACACTTAAAGCCAAGTTCAAAGCAAGATTCAAGCCCATAGAAGATGCACATGCCTTACTGGCCCAACTCACATAGATGAAGAAGGAACCCCATGAACCTATGAGGGTATTCATTTCTAGGTTCAACAAGCTGAGGCACAGGATTCCCATGATCGCCCAGCTGACACCTCAGAATCTCAAGTGTTTCTTCATCAATTCATAGCTGCCTGAAGTGAGTTTTCTGTTGAGATGGGCTAGACACATAGACCTTGAGGCTGCTCAAGACTTGGCTACTGAGCTAGAAGATGACCTTATCTTGGCAGGAAAGATAAGGAGAGATCCTAACAAAAATAGAGATTCATCATCTTTTGAATATTCATCTAGAAGCACCACTGATCCAATGGTGCAAATGCTGGCAAATGAATTACTAGCCTTGAAAAGTCAAATGGCACAAAGTATGTCTTATACTCCTCTATATAAAGATATACCAAGGAGGACATTCCCTAATCAGCCATATCAAGGCAACGCTGCCAAAATTCAAGGGCAACAAAATTGTCTTCCTCCCCCACAGAGGAATCCTGCCCTTGAAGCACCTCCAACAAACTCAGTAGTTGGATATCTGGAAACAGAGCATGTTTCCTATTTCCAACCTAAGTTAGAGCAAGAAAATGGTGTTGATCTCTTTAGGGAGGATCTAGAAGAATCAGCTAGTGACTCCCACATTGGTTTCTTGAATTACCAAGATGAACTCAGAAGTGAAGGTGAAGCAGTCAACGGATCATACGTAGTATTCACCAAGTCCTAAAATCAGTCAGCCCAACAGGTTGACAAAGAGAAGACAGAGGAACAACCCTAACTAGCAATTTCAATTATTGAGCAAAGAACCCCTCTTCCTTTTTAATCAAAGGACCTGGTGATTACTAAAGAAGTAAGTACATCGAACATCTCTGCACCTTCTACTTCAACTTCACAAACCAGTCCTCCCCCTCCCAAAAATCAAAAGGATGAACTCCCATCTTCTCTTCGAAGCCCATTCCAGTCATTTGACATGATTAATCATGTCAAGAAATCCAAAATTTAGATGACTAAGTTTGAATCCCTGCAAACCAATCCTGAGCAATTGGACATTGATGGAGAACCAGGTGCAGACCTATTTGAGGTAAAAATTATGGTCACCCAAACGTCGGCCCCTGCAGCTCAAATTCTATTTGAGCCTTCAGGCAGGGGTAAATACTTCATGACCACAGAGGATGCTCATGTCTCAGTTGATGAAATTCTTGTAGCTAGTAATCCAGGATTTGATCCAAACAAGGCATCAGAAGAATTAATAAGTTGCAGTATAAACAAGGAAGGATCTTCCATCTCTAATGAAGAGAAATTTGATAAGAGATCAGCTTCTGATGATGACAGCAATTCTTCCACCAATGATGAAGTTAGGACTGTGTTGATATCTCCTCAAGGGAATATTCTTCCTTCATGCAATTTGCAAGTCAACAACACCTTCAAAATAGTTGGATGCAAATCTCTGTTGCTCAAATTGAAGATTTCTCAAGATGAAGAAGTCAAACTCCTTCACATCAAAGGAGATGCTAAGCTGATAGTTTGTTAGGGGTTTGATGTGGACAATCCAATCATGTTCTAGACTGAATTAGAAGAACAACCAATTATGGTAATGGACCATGCTACTACAAATCAAAATCAAGCAAAGGAATCCTTCACCAAGAGAGCAAGGAGTTATGGTTTCCAGTTTGAAGACCACATCCTGCCTTGGAACAAGAAAAAGAAAAGGCCAAGAGAAAGACACAGAAAATTGGTTTCCTGGTGGAGAGTTCCATTCGTTCGTCACCATTTCTGGGGACAAAATGGTTTCTTATTGGTTTATCAGGATGGCACACCATTTTCTCTGCCCCACAATGGGTAGCATCTGAAACACTTAAATTCTTGAAGTATTAGATCATTGCCTCTGTATATATGTATATTTGTATAGTTCTTAATTCTATTTTGTTTTATTTGTTTCCATTTTTGAAGCCTTTCATTTTTGGGTAGTATGACTCCATAACCCAATGGTACACATGAAGACACTGGAGATTTTGGATTCTACTCCTTTCAATTTTATTTGCAATTCACAGAAGTTCCCCAACTGGAGCTAGTTGTTGTTCCCCAAAAATGTCAGCAATTTTTGGGACAACATTTGAATTATTTTGGTCCTACAAACCAAAATAATCTCTTCCTTTTCCAAATTTTGCCTTGATCATTCAAATTCCTCATTTTTCAAGCTTTTCAGAAATCTACAAACTGCAAATAGGCTCATTTCTACAGATTCAATGGGCTTCACGACTTCTACAGGTGTATTCAATCAAAAGAATCAGTTTCTAACAATTGGTCATTGTTGGAATTGGTTCATCATCTTGGTTCAATGAAAAGGTTCAAAGCCTTGGTTCCACAGTTAGTTCAAAGACATGGTTCAAAGGCAAGTTCAATGCTTAGTTCATCGGCTTAGTTCATTCAAATTGAACCATCAGCTTGAACCATTTTTGGTTCAACTAATTGGTTCAATGTCTTGGTTCAACGAAATGGTTCATCGTCAAAGTTCAAAGAAGCCTGAAGGCCATTCAAAAGACTACCCAAAAGGTAGATACCCTTGTGGGAAGCTCTTCTCGACTCAAAACAGGTCATTTCTTAAGGCCTGAAAGGACAAGTGCAATCCAAAAAAGTGCCAAATAGAAAAGCTAAAAGAAGACAAAGGAATGATGTGCCCAAAAATGTCAAATTCAACACAGTGAATTAGACATTGATCCTTTAAACATACAAACTAGAATACATTCATAGATCTCAAAGCCAAGACTAGCAAAAAGTGGAGAGGGGACAGAATAGTAAATTAAATCTAGGGCCCGATTCAATTAACTAGAAAAGGAGGAACGATGAAGATAAGATCAGATTGTTAGGAGAATATTGGAAGTTGCAACTTTTAATAAGCGTGACTTATTTCCTTGCATTGATAAAATCAACTGGGTAAAGCGCCCGTAAGTTCTGGCGTGTCTCCTTAATAGATTCCAATGCAAAATGATGTATTGATTGTTCCCAAGTCCTTCTTGAAGAGGCTATATAAGGGACTTTCTTCTATTATAATAAGGATCTCTTTTTTGACAATTAGAATGAAACTCTGCCCAAATTGTAAGGCATTGCTGAGACTTTGAGCTCAGATTGCTGACCATATTATGTTACTAGAATAAGAAAGCAATTGGTTTTTCAGACTTTGCACTGTAATATCTTTGTTATTGAGGAAATCATTCTTATGTCTTTTTCTTCAATTTATCTTATGTTCCTTTAATTCAACAAGCAGAATTAGTGACAGCAGTTAAAAAAGGTGTCCTAAAGAATTGACTGTGGAGAGACTTTGTGCCCCCATAATCACCTTTAGTTTGTTTTCTTTTCATTTCTATTTAAAGGACCTTGAGGTGACTTAGTGCCCTCATTGTCCTTCGTATCTTACTCTTGAGCAATCCAGGTGAAGACTTTGAGCTGCATCTCAATTTGTTGGTTATCACATTCTTTGCTACATTTTTGTTGTTACTGCCAGGAGTATTCTTGTGGTTTAATGAATGGTACTTCTGAAAGAAGAGGAGTACTGTCTATCATTTCCCCTGAGTTTTTCCTTTGATCCGCGTGCATCATCTCTGAAAGAAGAGAGATGGATGGATGGTTTGTCCCACCCAAGAGTATTATTTTCTGTTTATATATATATATATATATATATATATATATATATATATCATACTTACAAGGAACCTCCCCTTGATGAGAGGAGAGATCAGTGTCTTTTTGATGTGGTAAAACTACACATTTGGATGACTAATCTTCCTACTTTGGCTGATCAGACCTATTTTGTTTATCAGTACGCTAATCGACAAAATATTCAACCAACAATGTGCAGGTGTGTTTCCTATATTGAACTCATAATTGTGCTATTTTTATTTTTGCATGGTTGTTATTATTATTTTGCCTTCTATGTTCAAGGTTTTTTTGTGTGTCTTCACATTTGATTAAATGTTTAGTGGTTTGTTAATGGAGTGATGAAACGTTACACACAAGTGTGTTCCCTATAATTGAACCCACAATTATGTTATTTTTATTTTTATGTGTATGTTATTTTTATTGTGATTTATATGTTCATGGTGTTTTTGTGTGCCTTCACATTTGATTCAACATTTACTAGTATGTTCATGGTGGATGTCTAGGTATTTATTCACATAGCAATAAATGTTATCATTTTTATATCAATCCATATCAGTTTTTGAATTCTATGACCATGTTGGAAGATGCTTGTGTCATTAATATGCAAGGAAGTACCTTGGTGGAAAACAATAGTGTTTTTAATATGCAATTTCCAATTTTTGAAGACCCTTGGCATTTTTTTCTCCATTAATGTGGAGTGTTAATGATGCCTTGCATGCCATCTTCAATCTATTCACCATGTTGGAGGATGAAACATTAATCACAACACAATCTATAATGTCAACATGTTTTCATTCACATCAAACTCTAAATTTGTTGGTATTTTAATAGAAAACCTTGATGTTTTTTGAATGCATGTCTCTATGTGATCTATATATGTGTCGTATTTTTATTTCCATGCATAACATGGGTTAGAAGACTTCACATTCACTAGTATGTGAATGAAATCCCTCGAGGTTTTCATTCATATACCAATAATTGTTATTGTTATTGTTATTGTTATTGTACTAAAATTAAGGTTTTAATTCACATAAAAATAAATTTAATTATTTTTCTATCAAACTCTATTATTTTTTTAATTCATGTTGTGTGCTTTATAGATGTGATGCATTACTATTTCCATGTAGTAATGTTGGAGAGATGAAACTTTCCCTGCCTTGAACAACTTGCAAATGTTTAATATGCTACTGAACATTTACAACTGTAGATGGAAGTTATGTAGGTTTTCATTCACATACAGGTAAAAGTTATTATTTTTTGATCAAGATTAATACTTTCATTCCCATTCAAGTAAATGTTGACTCAGATATATCAAACCAAACCTTGTTCTAAATTCTTGTTGCTATTTTATTGATATGTTCCTATTAATTAATATTGTTGTGATATTCATTCACATTTTAAAAATTACAAATATTATTTGCCATAGCTATTTTGAATTAATGTTGTGTTATTTATTCACATTTTTAAAATTACAAATATTATTCATCATGTGTTGTTGATATGTTTTCCATCCACACATTGTTGAGTTATTTATATATGGCCACATTTGTATATCCCTGCATCCAACTTTATATGGCTTCTACAAGCACCCACTATGTGTTCCAACACATAAATGCTTGTTTGGATGAAAAGGGATTTGAACTTGGGATGAAAAACTGAACATTTACTACTATACATATAAATTCATGTTTGGATGGAAAAGATTTGAAATTGGGATATAAGACTTAACATTTATTAGTATGTGGATGGAAGTCCTTAAGGTTTTCAATTAAAAAACTATTAAATGTTAGTATTTTATATCAAAATGTTATGTTATTGTCTTTGTATAAAAAATAGACTTAAACCAACTGATTTAAAATTTTGACCAATAATAATTTTTAAGCAAACACATCATATTATCATTGTCTTAAAATTTTGTGAAGTAAAGTATAATGAAAAATTAATATGGGTCATTAATATAAAACAAAGAGTTGTGTTAAAATATGAGTGTGTCCACAAGACTGAATATTTATTGGTATGTGGATGGAAGTCATTAATATTTTTATTCACATACCAGTAAATGTTAATATCTTTCTTTAAAAAATAAGATTTTTATTAACATATCAATAAATGTTGAGTCAGATATATCAAACCAAATCATATTGTGGAGTCATATTATTGTGTTGCTAATATGTTGTTGTGATATTCATTCACATTTTTTATTATGTTATATTATTGATATGTTGTTGTGTTTTTCATTGATTTTTCATTCTATTTTCAATTATTATATTCATACATTCTTATTTTTTATAACAGTTGAATTGTTGTAATGGGTGAAGGTTTGATGGGTTATTTATTTTGAATTTTTTTATAAACATTGTTTTTTTTTTTTTTTTTTAAACATTTGCTATGTTTACAAAGATCTACTTTTTCCATTGTGTTTATTAATGCAATATATGTTTGTGAAGTTTGGAATTCTTGTATAATTTTTCTTAATTTTTTTTTAAGTTTATAATTCTAAACTCTTTATTGCTTCTATTATTTATCTGTGTTGTTGATGTTTTTTATCTATGGGTAATGATGACAAATTTAAAAGTTAAGAGCAGAGAATAACAATGAGATACTCAATTTCATGTGTTTTTTTTTTTAGCTTACATCAAGTTTATGATCCATTTTCAAGATGAATAATAGATAACAAAAACAATTAATTACAATACATAATCAAATTGAATGCTTGAACTTTCATTACATTTTTTAATACACTTCATTAAATTAGATATCAAACTAAATATATTTCATTACATTAGTTGTTGTGTAATGTCTGATAATGGACCATAATAATTACATAATATACTTTTCTTGTATCAATACTTGTAAAAAATAATAGATTTATTTAAGGTAAAATAAAAAACATTTTAAGTTATTACAAAAAGTGAAATGGAGAAATAGAAACTTGGAAAGACAAAAAATGTCTTTTAGTGGTTATTGACAAAAAGACAATCATTCTACTAAGTATAACCATGTTCCACTACTGCAACAATCTTTGGTTTCTATTTCTATGATGATTTGAACCTACATAATCTGAATCACTAAAAAACTTGTATAATTCTCATAACTAGTATGAAGCATGCATTTGCATGATCTGATAAGACTAACTGACAACCAATTCACCACTCTCAATTGTATGCAAAATGAATATGTGTTATCAGGATAGATCACTTTGACTACTCTGCATGATTGTCCTCTTACTTGAGGCTGTTGTATAAAAGTTTCCTTATTTAGCCCATGTGCTTAGACACATGCTTAGCAATCAATTCAAGTCAATTTAATACTTGATACAATTAGGTGTAAGCATATAAAATTTTTGTGATGCACAACATTTAAATGCACTACTATGCTATCATCAATTTCACATGAAGCATAAACCTTGTGTGCTCATTCGAAGCATAACAATAAAGGGACTAGGGTCTGCATTGGGCTAGTTAAAACATGGTGTAACCTTAGTCTCAATGGGACTTAGTGGTGAAATGGGATTAGGTGGTCTATCAGTGCATTTCATCTTGGGTAAGATCAGGAAGTACAAGCCTATTCAAGGGGACTAGTTTTGGCCATAGTGGCATAAGTCACTATTAGACTAGTTTCAGTTTTCTAGGGGTGCAAGTCTTTTAGATAATAAGTAAAGTGTCATTCATGCACTTTGTGAAATGGGGATATAACTCATACTCAGAGACTCATTCATCCAACTAGCACTCTAGGCATAGGGGTCAAGGCTCAAGAGCATGTCTATGTCAACACTTAGGATAATTTCTAGCCTATTGAGGGTTTTCTACTTTAAATAGAGATGACATTGATGTCGAGGGAAAACCTTCATAAGGAAACATGTTCATATATAGAATTTAAACTATCATAACTATTAGATTCAAGTCATAGACACAAAATAATGTTGTAATCATCTAGATAATATCAGCACTCAATTGTTCTCAATAACATTCTTCATTAATTCATAGTTTTAGTATACAAAGTTTATAATATTAAAAATAGATCATGTGTTCATCTTTGAAACTACTCATGGCCAATGGCTCACATGCAATCATGGGCTATACATTTAGAATTATTAACCTAGTTCATGTTGATTACAATATACTAATGGTGTCTCTCAATTTCAATAGAGATTTGCTAACATTATTCGCCTCTCTCTTATTCAGGTTCAAGCTCATTTTTACAAGCAAAAGAGCATATTTTTACCAGGTTAGAAGGGTGCATGCTAGGTGTTGAGATGTCTTAAGGAGTCATTATGTTGTTAGTTCCACTACTCTGATACCTATGCTCTTCAATGACCACATGTAAGTACTCAAAGAGATTCTCCTTCAAACCCAAATGCCAAGCAACTGCCTACCAACTGGTGTAGGATCTGAGGGGATCCTCCCAGCTGGCACCAAAAGTACAAAAAGAGAAACCATCACTAATGGTTGCCTCATGTTAAGATCTATTGAGTTGGCACAATCCACTAAGTCGCACAAAAATGGGCCCAACATTACCCCATACAAAATTGCTAGTCCACCCTCAGATTGCTAGTCCACCCTCGGATTGCTAGTCCACCCTCAGACTACTCTTTTAGCACCTTCACTATGAAAAATTTGGGTGCACTTTGATATAATTCCACCTTGAAGTTTTCAAATCCCTAAATGGTGAGCTTGATTTCTTTGATGGTTCTTTTTGCTTCTGTTGATGTAGCCTCAAGTGCAAACATGTTTGTGTTCTCCAATTCTTTCCTAAAGGCTTCCATCCTTTCCTTTCCTCTTTTCACCCTACCATATATTAATATCCACTTATTCACTTGCCTTTGTTTGAAAGGCATGGAAGAGTGCCCCCAATTCTTGATATTGGGTCTATAGCTAGGTGATTAAGGTGTTGACTTATGCCATAGCTTGAATATGATCAATTATACTCATAGTGAATGCATTATTCACCAAAGCATCCTTCTCCTCTTTCAAATTTTGAAGGTGTGAATCGATGATTGATGTTTGAGTCACAAAGTTGTAAAAGATGGCATATGCTTCTTCTACACCTATTCCAATTTTGTGAAAAGATCCTCTATTGCATCAAGATTTTTGTTTAACTCTCTTCTGATGGCTTCATTGGGTTCTTTTTGTTCCTCTAGCAGTGGCTTCATCTTGGGAAGCATTTGTTCTACTAGCATAAAAACTTTATCAACCTATTTCATTTTTGAGGCATCCACACCATCCAAAATATATGGCTTCACCTCTTTGATGTGCTCAATCAGCTACTAGATTTTGATCTTCATTGCCTTCAATTCTTCCTCTACCTCTTGCACAACTTATTTCCACTTATTGGTGTAAACATCATTGATGATGCTCTTACATGCTATTGATGAGGCCGTTTTAAGGAGTGTATTCACCAACCTTATAGGGTTCATGTCCTTAGGATTTATAAGCTGGTAATCATGCCCCTCTTTTGGTTTCTTAGTACTTTGTATTGCCTTCTTTGGTACCTCAAATTGAGGTTCATCCATGTAGCAATCAAGAGCCCAAAAAACTTGATGATGCATTAGGGTCATAGCATTTTTGGGGTGCATGTACTCTAGCATGTAAAAGTCATCATCTTCAGTGAACACCCTCTGTGATTTTTCCTTGTAGCTCAACTCATACTCCTCTTCCTCACCCAGATCCTTCTCTTCACTATTGGCATTGGTGCTTCCTCCAATGCTTTATTCTTCTCCTTATTTTTATTCTTCTTGTTATTCTTCTACTAGGGGTTATTCATCAGACTTTTACTCTTAATCTGTCTCTTCCCTTTCCTTGGTGATAGTTTCACCATCTTGTTTCTGGAGGGGTTCTTCCTCAAACTTTTCTCCCTTGTCCACTTTTTCTTCTTATTATGTCTCTTTAGTTTGAACCTCCTCAATGCCAAACTTACTTTCTTCTTGCCCTATGGGGATCTCTACTACCTTCTCCATTTATTATTTTAAGATGCCAACATCACCTTCTTTATCCTCAAGCACCCTTTTAGAACTAGGACATGCCTATTGTGCAACTTCCTCTACCAGGTTGAAGTGGGCGCTTTGTGCCTCCTTTATTGCTTTCTCCCTTCTAGGTTCCATGCTAGTGGCAACCTTTTACTCTCTCTCCTTCATTCTAGCCCTCTCTACCTGGGCTACCTTCTCTTATATTTATTTCCTCTTGGCCTTTTTTCTTTGACCTATTATTCCCTTAACCATTGGTGTGTCTAGGGATGTGTGTGGATGACTTGTGGCTTACATACCTCTTTTATTTACTTGTTACATTTCTCTATGTTCTTAGGTAGGTCAACATATGGAATAACCTTGGCTAAGTAGACTATATATAGGAGGTAGTGGTCAGACTGTAATCATCATGTTAATTATTCTATTATTAGTGCATTGTTGTGGAGGTTGCCCCCACAAAGTTGCTTTGCTATATTATCTAGTATTTTATTTTGTTGTCAATTATCACTCATATTTTCTTATTATGTGCAATATAAAATCATTCTATATGACTATCTAAGTAATTTCATTACAAGTGGTATCATATCTTTGATTTGGGCAAGTTTCCTACAGCATTTTTTTAGATCTAGTGAGGCGTGACTTGTAGGAGTAGTGAAAGTGAAAAAACATAACTTGCAATCCATAAAGAATTAATTTTTTCCATCAACGTAATATTTCTAAAAACACTTTTTTGACAAACAATTTTTTTTTTAAAGTTTGGAAATTTTTTTTCCCCTTGCACACTTGCAGTCATTGGATTCATCTCGGTGAGATGATTGCAATGATATATTATATCAGTATAATTTTTTGGTACCAAAATTTTTACTCTAGTGTGTAAAGGTAATCATTGGATTCATCTTGATAAGGTGATCACAATGGTATTATTTCCTAGTACACTTTTTTTTAGGGTCAAAACCCTCCTAAGGTTTGTTTATGGCAAGTCCTTAAACTTGAGGAACAAAAGGGGCACCAAAAACTCCTAAGACTCCTACTGACAACATGGAATTTGGAACTTCAAATCTAGTTATTTCTCAGCTTCAAGAGGACATAAAAACTTTATGAGGCATGATGACTTTGTTGTAGTCTAAGCTGATGTTTCGAGGATGTATAGAGAGATTAATGGGGTTCACAGTGAATTATAGCATATCACTACATAATTGGTTGCCCTCACATCTCATTTTTAGCCTAATAACCCTCCACTTCAGCATTCAAATCCTCCTCTCAACAACTCCCATGCTGGTATGAAACTGATGTTGCCAAAAGTGGACATGCATAAGTTTGATGGTAAGGATCCTCTCACTTGGATTAACCAAATTGAGAATTTATTTGAGCTACATCAAACCCCTTATTCTCAGAGGGTGATGGTGGCATCCCTGTATATGGAACCTAAGCAATTCATTTGGTATCATTGATTATGTGCTTAAAAGAAAATTAATGGTGCTCCTGTTACATGGAACTATTTAAGCAAATTAGCCAAGTTGTAGCAAACAGGAACTATGAAGGTTATATTCATCAATTTTATAATCTCATCTTATGGGTGGAAAATATCACTAAGAGAAATTTGATGGATCTATGTTTGGGTGGCTTCACAGAATCAAGCAGATCAACATAGAAGTTAGAGGCATTTTGACATTGGTGATTGGGTCTTTTTTTGCTTATAACCATACAAACCAATGTCATTAAATCAATAAAAAAAAGGATAATAAGTTGTCCCCTAAGTATTATGGGCCTTATCAGATCTTGCAAAAAATTGGTAGTGTGGCTTATAAGTTAGATTTTCCTTCATCCAATTGCATACATCCATTATTTCATGTATCATGCCTGAAGAAAGTCATTGGACATAGAGTTACCATTTAAATGAAATTACTAAAATTGGATGAGGAAGGTAGAGTTGTTCTTGATCCTAAGGCAATCCTTTAAAGGTGCACCAAGCAACTATGTTCTAGAGCAATTATAGAATACCTGATCAAATGGAAGAATCTACCATTTGAAGATGCCACTTGGGAGGATGAATCATTTACGCAAAAGCTTCCAAAATTACCACAAAATTGAGGACAATGTTGTTTTGAAGGGGAAGGGCTTGTTACACCCTTAACCATTAGTGTGTCTAGGGTTATGTGTGGTCAACTTATGACTTACATACCTCTTTTATTTACTTGTTACATTTCTCTATGTTCTTAAATAGGTCAGCCTATGGAATAACCTTGGCTAAGTAGACTATGTATAGGAGGTACTAGTTAGTCTTTAATCATCATGTTAAGTATTCTACTATTAGTGCATTTTTGTGGAGGTTTCCCCCTCAAAGTGTCTTTGTTATATTATCCAATATTCTATTATGCTGTCAATTATCGATAATATTTTCTTATTCTGTGCAATATAAAATCATTATGTTGAATATCTATTTTTGGGGCTTATTGGTTACTATCATAAATTTGTCAAAAATTATGGTAGTATTGCATCCCCACTTACCTCTTTATTAAATAAAGACTCCTTTTAGTGGACTGATGTAGCTACCTGAGCATTTGAACAATTGAAATTGGCTATGTGCACTATGTCAGTATTAGCCACTCCTGATTTTTCTAAGACTTTTATGGTTGAATGTGATGCATCTGGGTATGGTATGGGTTCTATACTCATGCAAGAAGGTAGACCACTACCATTTGAAAGTCATCAACTCAAGGGTAAAAATCAGCACAAGCCCATTTATGAGAAGAATATGATGGCCATTTTGCATGCAACCAAATAATAGAGACCTTATTAGATGGGTCATCACTTTTAGGTAAAGACTAATCATGATACTCTTAAATATTTTTTAGAATAAAGATTGTCATCTGAAGAACAATAGAAATGGGTAACTAAGATGTTAGGCTATGCTTTTGAAATAGTATACAAAAAAGGCAAGGACAATGTGGTGGCAGATGCACTATCCAAAAAAAATGAATTAGTTGAGGCATTGATATGTGCCATAACTATTTTGCAAGCAGATTGGCTAGAGGGATCATGATCAGAATGGGAACATGATAGTACTACTCATGATTTGATTCAAAATCTTCAGCAAGGTTTAGATGGATTTGAAAAAATCACATGGAAAGGTAATGCATTATAGTATAAAGATAGATTGTACCTATGTAAGAATTCTCTTCTTAAACAAAAAATCCTTCAAAAACTTCATGGAACTCCAATTTGGGGTCATTTGAGATTTTTGAAAACCTATCACAAAATCAAGAAAGATTTTTTTTGAGAAGGTCTCAAGGGGGATGTCCAAAAATACATGGCTGAAATGTATGATCTGTCAACAAAACAAAGGTGAAACCATCAAAACTCTAGGTATTTTACAGCCTTTATCTATCCCTAGCCAGTGTTGGGAAGAGGTATCCATGGATTTCATTACAAGGTTACCAAGATCTGATGGTCAAAATTTTATCATGGTTATTTTAGATCATCTCAGTAAGTATGCTCATTTCTTTTCAATATCCCAACTATTTTTTGCTAGTACAGTAGCTTCTACTTTTCTCAATATAGTTTAGAAATTGCATGGGACCCCTAAGATCATTGTCAGTGATAGAAATCCCATTTTTAATAGTAATTTGTGGACTAATTTATTTACATGTTTAGGCACCCAATTGGCTCATAGTTCATCCTATCATCCTCAATCTGATGGAAAAATTGAGGTAGTCAACAAATATCTAGAAGGATATCTCTATTTTTTTATTTCTAATAAACAAGATAAATGGGTTCATAGTTCTTCCAAAATGTCTCCTTTTGTGGCACTATATGGATACCACCCTCCATCCATCACTTCAACCTTGAAGGTCCATCCTAAGGTTTGTGTAGTTGAAGAACATATTCACCATCAACAGGAGGTCCTTGCAAGTTTGCATGAAAATTTAGCTTTTACCCAAAATCACATGAAACAACAAGTAGATCAACTCAAAAATGAGAGGCATTTTGACATTGGTAATTGGGTCTTTGTTCACTTACAACCATATAAATAGATTTCATTGAAGCAACCAAAAAAGGATAATAAGTTGTCCCCTAAGTATTATGGGTCTTATCATATCTTGTAGAAAATTGGCAGTGTGGCCTACAAGTTAGATTTTTCTTCATCCACTTGCATACATCCAATATTTCATGTATAGTGCTTGAAGAAAGTCATTAGACATAGAGTTACCATTCAAATAGAATTACCAGAATTAGATGAGGAAGGTAGAGTTGTTCTTGATCTTGAGGCAATCCTTCAAAGATGCACCAAGCAACTACGTTCTAGAGAAATTACAGAATACCTGATCCAATGGAAGAATCTACCATGTAAAGATGTCACTTGGGAGGATGAAGCATTTTCACAGTAGCATCCAGAGTTACCACAACGTTGAGGACAACATTGTTTTTAAGGGGAAGTGCTTGTTATGCCCTTAACCATTGGTGTGTCTAGGGATATGTGTGGCCAACTTGTGGCTTACATACCTCTTTTATTTACTTGTTACATTTATTTATGTTCTTAGATAGGTCAGCCTATAGAATAACCTTGGCTAAGAAGACTGTATATAGGAGGTAATGGTCAGTCTTTAATCATGTTAAGTATTTTGCTATTAGTGCATTATTGTGGAGATTTCCCCCTCAAAATGGCTTTGCAATATTATCTAGTATTCTATTTTGATGTTAATTATCACTCATATTTTCTTATTTTGTGCAATATAAAATCATTCTATGTGAATATCTAAGTAATTTCATTACACAACCTTTTTCTTCTTAGATTTCCTTTTCTTGGCCTACTCTTTGCATTTATTTTCTTCTACCTTTATCTCCTCAACCTCTATTCAATCAATTTCAGCTTGGGACATGCCCCTGGCCCTCATGTCTTCTCGCTTGTGGTGTAATTCCAGCATCACATTGATGTGATCTTGGTCTAGGCCCATGTCTTCCCATTTGCACTTCAAATCTTTCTTAGTTGGTACGCTTGAGGGTATTGCTTCTCCATGCACTTCTACCTCTTTGAAATTTTCACATGTTTCTCCTTCCTTCATCCCTTCTTCTTTCTTCCCCTTCATCTCTTGTACCTTGCATTTTTCGACTTCTTTCCTGTGATCTTCAACCTCAACCACCTCAATGGCTTATTTTGATATTCTAGCCTTTATCATTTCTTCTCTTCATTCCTAAAATGCCTATGGCTTCTGTATGTTGGCTTAACTGAGGTTGAGTTTCCTCCATCTCTACATATTCTTCTCCAACTCAATATGAGGGGATGGAGAGGGGGTTCATTCACTTGATGAGGAGTCATCTTCCTTTGGCATGATGTATATGCTCCTTCTGACTGTTTCTTCCTCCATCTCATCTTCCTACTCTTCTTCTTCTATGTTAGTGTTGTAGCATAGAATTACACCCTTGTGGCATACTTTTTTAGTCTCTCTCACTCCTAGATACAATATTGGAGCAACCTCAGGCTATGGGTATCCTGTAGTGAGGTTGAACCTCTGGAGAAGGCCGACTTCTTTTTGGTAGATCACCTAAACTAATGTTTCTACTTAGAAAAGAGGTAGAGAGGGGGTATAGGGTAACTAAGAGAGATAAATGGGTGATACACCAAATTGATTAACACTCACATAAGCATGAAATAAACACTAATCTATCATAAGATAATTCTTTCTCACACAACCTCACAAACTAGTTAACTTGCATAAGTGTTTCATAAACTAGGCTCACCAAACAATATATGAAGCAACAAGGAATTTAAAAATTCACACCATTTGTCCATTAATGGTAGAAAGAGCTCAATTTTGAATCTGAAACTAAATTTAAAACACCTAAAAATAGGTAATAAAGAAGGACAATGGACATGGAAGAACACTTCTTCATAAGGCCATCATGCACAAGCTCGCTAAGCACAATTTAGAGGCAAGAGATAGGTAAAAATTAATCTTGTTAAGCATAGGATATACTGAGAGGGGGGGTGAATCAGTATATCATATATCTTATAAAATTTCTCTTAATAAAATTCCACTTTAACATACATTCAAGATATGTAATAAAATTGAAATAATAAACACCACACAAGATAGAGAGCGACACCAGATTTAACGTGAAAACCCAAAGCGGGAAAAACCATAAAGAACAATCTCAAGTATATGAATAAGCACCAAATAAAACTAAAATATTTACAAGCACCAACTTGTAGGAGCACCAACCCCTTTGTTGAGCACCAACACAGTAATAATTCATGAGCACCAACCCCTTTTTGTGTATACCACACAACTATCTCTCAATGTTTTTATCTCAACAAATGATAGTTCATTACAATATCTCTTTCCTCTCCCTCCTTTGCTCTTCTAAGCTAGATATAATAAATACAAATCATACTCTATCTCTCACATTACAAATGGCTTCTCAAGCCTTTATTTATAGCTTTCCAAATGACCTTTGGCCTTTCCCCTTTGTGACCCTTCAATCCTCATGGAAAATGGTGCCAAATTTGCATGACCCTTTGTATCCTTGCATTTGAAAAGTCATGTGGTGACCCTTCATAAGCATAAGCATCCTTTCCTCTTTTGTCTTTATCTTGGTGACTTTTCATATTCCTCAAAGTGTCCCTTCATAATAAATTGTGCCCTTCCTCTTTTATCTTCACTTGGTGACTCTTGGAATTCCCCAAGATGACTCTTCATGGGAAAATGCATCCCATTCTTCTTTTGTCTTTACCCTGTGACTCTTTGACTTCTCCAAGGGCCCTTCTTTTGTCTTATATGTAACAAAAAATATATTCGTTAATATTAAATAAATATTAACACACATTAGCCAAGATATAACTATTACAAACATCATTAAATGCAATAGGGCCTTTATCACTAATAATGTTAGACCTTTGACATAAATGACAATATTTCCAACATTTTCCCCCTTTGTCATTGATGGTAACCTCAATCTTGAAACTGCCACATCCTGTCATCTAAAAATATATAGTAACTCCCCCTTACTATAGTAACCTGTACCTATTCCCTGTATCTATTTCTGCACCTATACCTGTACTTGTACCTATTATTCTCCTCGTTTGACATTAAAGATAAAGGGCCTACCTGGAGCTAACACTTAGCTCCCCCTCAACTGATACTGAATTTCAATGGTAGGAAGTAAAATAAATTACTCCCAAATTCTCTCGCAGATACTCAAATGTGTCTTTTGGTAGTGCCTTTGTGAAAATGTCTACAATCTACTCTATAGTACAGATATATTCCATCTTAACCTATTGATCTGCAACCTGCTCTCTCTAGAAGTGATATCTAATGGTAATATGTTTTGTTCTTGAATGCATTACTGGATTCTTCAAAATATTTATAGCACTTATGTTATCACAAAAAATGGAAATAGGTTCATCATACTTTACCTTGATATCTTCCAAAGCTTGCTTCATCCAAAGCACTTGAGTACAACACAATACTGCTGCAATATATTCTACCTCATCTGTAGAAAGTGATACTGAATTCTATGTTTGGCTTAGGCATGATACTAAGCTATCACCAAGGAAGAAAGCTCCTCCACTTGTACTCTTTATGTCATCTAAGTACCCTGCCCAATCTAAATCTATATAAGCAACCAAAGTGAAATCTCTACCTATGGGATACCATAATCCATAATCTAATGTCCCTTTGATATATATAAATATTCTCTTCACCAACTGAACATGACTATCTTTTGGAGATAACTGATATCTTGCAACCATACCTACTGCATGCATGATGTCTAGCCTCAATGCTGTCAAATATAAAAGACTATCAATCATAGATCTATACAAAGATTGATCTATATCAGGTGAATCTTCATCCTTACCTTATTTTTTGTACACATAGGTGTGCCAACTGGTGCATAAATCTTCAAAACCAAATTTATTCAACATTTCCTTGGCATATTTACTTTGAGATATGAAAATTCCTTTATTTGATTGAAATATTTGCAATCCTAAGAAAAATGATAATTCTCCAAGCATAGACATCTCAAATTCTTTTTTCATTCTATCAGAAAATTCTTTTGTCATTTTTTCAATATTTCCTCCAAAAATTATATCGTCAACATAAACCACAACAATCAATTGATGCTTACCTTCTATTTTGATGTAAAGATTACTATCAGCAAATCCTCTCTTGAATCCTTGATCTTGTAGGTACTTATCAAGTCTTGCATACCAAGCTCTGGGAACTTGTTTCAATCCACACAATGCTTTCTTCAATCTACATACATGGTTACTAATATTTGAGAGAATAAATCCCTCAGGCTACTCAATGTAGACCTCTTTTTTAAGATTCCCATTTAGAAACGCAGATTTGACATCCATCTGAAACACTTTGAAATTTTTAAACACTACATATGCAAGAAACATTCTAATAGCCTCTAACCTTGCCACTGATGTAAAAGTTTCTTCAAAATATATTTCCTCAGTCTGAGCATATCCTTTGCATACTAATCTTGCTTTATTTTTGGTCACTTCTCTATTTTCATTCAACTTATTTCTATAAACCCATTTTATTCCTATCACATTGTGATCTTTTGATCTAGGCACTAATTCTCAAGTATCATTTTTTTCTATTTGATTTAATTCTTCATCCATAGCCTTAACCCAATGCTCACCATGTCTAGCTTCTAAAAAAGTTCTAGGCTGAATTTTAGATAACAAAGAAAAATTAACTTGTTCGAATTCACTTACCATCATTCTTCTGGTGCAAATTCCTTCATTTATGTCCCGATGTCCCTTTCATTATGATTTATTTGAATGTATTTGGATGGAGTTTTGGTGCCCTTTTTCTCCTTCACCTCATTTTCATCTGATTCTTCAAAGCCTTCCTCTTCAATGATTTTAGGAATGTCTACTGGATCACTGATTCTTTGTGTTCCATCTTCTTCTATCCTGACACTTGCACTTTCAACAATTTTCTTGGTTTTTTTTTATAACATTTATAATCTTTACTTTTGCAAGAATAACCAAGAAATATACCTTCATCTGCTCTAGATTCAAACTTACCAATTTTTTCATCAGTTCTCTTTATGAAGCATTTGCTACTGAAAACTCTGAAATAATTAACTGTTGCTAGTTTGTCTTTCCATAGCTCATAAAGAGTCTTATCACTATTGGCTCTTAATAATGCTCTATTCTAAATATGCACTATTGTACCAACCACCTCTCTCCAATATTTATCTACTATCTTGGATTCATTTAGCATTATCCTCACCATCTCCTGAATTGTTCTATTTTTCCATTCAACTACTCCATTTTGATGTGGAGTTCTAGCTGCTGAATAATGTCTCTTTATTCCATGATCTTCAAAAAACTCAATAAATTGATCTAACATGAATTTTACTCCTCGATCTGATCTTAGACACTTAATCTTCAAATTAGTTTCATTCTCAACTAAGGTTTTGAATGCTTTGAAATGTCTAAAAGCTTTTGATTTTTTCTTTAAAAATATTACCCAAGTCATACATGAAAAATCATCAATAAGCAACATGAAATATTTATCACCTTGAGTAATTTTAATCCTCATAGGTCCACATAGGTCAGTGTGAACAAGCTCTAGCATCTGAGTGGTCAGGTACTCTTTTGTTTTGAATCACCTTCTAGCCTGCTTCCCATGCTGACAAAGTCCACAAAGCGTGTTGGATGGCTTTATAATCTTTGGAAGATTTATAACTACTTTTTTTTACTGATATTGATAAGATTTTCAAAATTTATGTGCCTCATTCTCCTATGCCATATCCAACTTTTTTCAATCTAACTCAAACAACATCTTTGACATTTGATGTCTGATAGCATATACAAGTTATTATCTATTCTTTGAGTATCTACAACCAATACATCTGAATCTTTTCTTCTAATTTCACAACCTTCTGCATAAAACTTTAGTGTGTGACCCTAATCACACATTTTACTTACACTCAAAATATTATGCTTAAGATCTTTTACATATAAAATATTTTCAATTTTAGTTCTATCATTATCCAAACTTAGTGTACCTTTTCTAGCAATTCTGGCAGTAGTATTGTCTCTAAATTTCACTATGTCACCATTGGTCTTCTTCAAAGTTATGAACTTGATCTTGTCTCATGCCATGTGCCTCAAACATACAATGTTAATGAACCATGGATTTTCTTCATTTTTTGCATGCAAAGTTGTCTGAACCAACATAAAATCTTTAGGTTGTTTCTTCTACCATGTCTAAACCTTCTTCTTGATGAATGGAGCCTTAAAACTCTGGTCCTTCTTGACTGACTCAAACACACTTCTACAGTACCAAGCTATGTGTCCAAAGTTGGTATATTTATAAAAAATTATGGCCTCTTCATCAAATCTTGATAGAGGAGCAAAAGAGTTGTAGCTTCTGTTTGACTCTACATGGCTTTCCTTTTCCTTATTTTTGAAATTGTTAGCTCTTTTTCTATATTCTAATTTCTTATAACCATATCCATTATATTAAAAATAGTAACCATAAAAATAGGACCTGTTTGTGTATCTCTGACTTGATTACCTTTTGTAGCTTTGTTCCCTTCAGCCTTCTTTGTTTGAGATGTCCTATGTATTCTTCACTTTTACCTTTTTGTTTCTTCTTTTGTAAGAGCTTCAACTTAGCTCTTTTTCTTTTCAAATCTAATATTTGTTTTATCTGATATTGCCTTTTGGCTTTCTAATATCTTATTTAGCATATTAGTTTTATTCTCAAATTTTGAATCATTGGTTGCTCTATCATTGATTGCTTTATTTGTTTTATCAAAATCTAATTTTAAAGAAGCAATTTCAATAACATACCTTTCACATTTTTTTCTTACTATTTTCAACTATGATGTTAGATATTCTTCATTCTTCTTGGCTTCTTCAAAGTGTGCTTGTAAATCTTCAATTATTTCCTTTGACTCCTTTTCATTTTTCTCTATCTGGTTTGATGCAGGAGCATCTATAGACATCTTGGCAAGACATGGTTACAATTAAATTCAAGTTACAATTATTATATTATCCCTCCAAAATGTTGTCTTAGAGGAGGAGTAATTGTAAATGTAAATGTAAAAGATGGAAAAGTCAAAAATGGAAGTTAGAATCTCCTACATTGGAAGACAATCTTGGCTTGTGGAGAGGATCAAGGAAATAGTTAAAATCCCCCAAGTATAGGTTAGATAATCTTTCTCAATTAGTAGGTTGTTTGAGGAAATCATGTATGTTTGTTTAGAGTCCAAAGTTAGACGTAGGAGTTAGAAAGAAAAGAGTTTTATATGTAACGAATGCCTCTAATCAGCAAGTAAGAAGAAAAGAGAGGAAGGTAAGAAGAAGAAAGGTAGGAGGATCTCCTCTAGAGAGAGGAGGAGTCATGAAGGCCATTCGGCCTATATTATGTAAGTAAAATTATTATGGTTCACTAATGGAAGAATTTAATTGAGAATATTGGCGATTTGAATGAGAGATTTTATTGTTAAAGTAGAATTTTGAGTTCCACCTCTAGGCGGAGAAACCTATGGTTTGTATACACTTTGTGTGTGGTAATTCTGTGATTTGAATCGAGACTAGAGATCCTGTGCATACAAAGATTGTGTAACAGTGTGAAGGTGAAGATGCAGCTCAGGCATTGCTTCCAGAACAAACACCATTTTACAAGCACCTGGTGTCTATGTTGATATGTTTGCTATTACAAATAAGTACATAGAAGTAAACATAAATGTCTATAGCTGCCTATGGACGGCAATCAAAATTTCCTATGTTTGGTTTCTCTGTGAACGGCACCATTAGATTAAGGTGATGACTATATATATGCATATAGGGATGAGCCTTTTTGAGAGGCTCTTTATTTTGGTTTAAAAAAAAACATATCCCAGTCTTGAACGAACGGAGAAGGGGACTTCCATTTTTGATATGGAAAGGAGTTCGATTTCGATCTAAATCAATTTGTAAGAGATCGATTGTTGCAAAGCTGTTGAAGAAATCCATTGAGATCTGAGGGCATATACAGATTATTAGGGGGCAATAGAGAAGTCAGTTGCTACGCCATTTGGAGAGACAAGTTTGACAGGCGTGTTGGGGAAGAGGACTGTTAAGAACAGACTGAGGGAGTTTGGCTGCAATTGCATTGTTTCTATTTGTTTCTTGGATGAGTTGAAGACCCGAAGTAGGATTCCACATTCCTATTTGTGTTGATGTGGATTCAACGATATAAGTAGCCAGTATCTTGCAGTTGGAGTTCATCCACCTGACTTTTCATTACACACACTCGGTGTGCCTGTAACTGGGAAGGGTTGTGTCCAAATTTGGACAACCAGATAAAAGTGGACCTATTCATCAAGAAAATGGAGACTACAATAGTATTTTTCTATCCTATTTAAGGAACTCGAAGTGGGACAATGTTCTATTTTAGAACTAGTCAAAATGCCAGATAAAAATGTTGATGAGAAACCTGAGCCAAGCCGAGCTAGGTAGCATGTGTTGACAGTATTCCAAGGCAGTGCATTCAAATTTTCCATTCCTTAAGCTTTCCAAAATTTGTGGACTCTGCAGGGTTAAATCTATGGACTGTGCAGGCAAAGGTAAATCTACGAACTCTACAGGTGTAAATCTATGGACTGTGAAGGAGAAGGAAAAATCTACGGACTCTATAAGAGTAAATCTATGAACTCTGCAGGTTATGAAAATTAAGTTCCCAGAGTCCGTCTAGCTCAACTGGTAGAGCTGTTGCATCATTTTGGTTGAAGAACAGTTTAAGGACTGTTTAAGGACACTTTTCATCATGGTGCTTCAATCTTTGATTTTTCTTTTCAACAGCTTTTAATTCTTCTAAGGCACAAATGAGTTCTCCTTCCAAATTCACTTCAGCTTCATCCTCTTCTTCTTCTTGATCATCTATACTTTTGCTTGTAGAGGCATCTTCATGTATTGCCATCTTATGCTTTCTTGATCCTACCTTCAAGATGTAAAACTTTTTCAAAAGGAACCTGCTCTGATACCAATTGTTAAGCATAGGATATACTAAGAGGGGGGTGAATCAGTATATCATATATCTTATAAACTTTCCCTTAATCAAATTCCACTTTAACATACATTCAAGATATGCAATAAAACTAAAATAATAAACACCACATAAGATAGATAGAGTCACCAGATTTAACATGGAAACCTAAAGTGGGAAAACCATGGAGAACAATCTCAAGTATATGAATGAGCACCAACTCAAACTACAATATTCGCAAGCACCAACTTGTAGGAGCACCAACTCCTTTAATGAGCACCAACATAGCAATTATTCATGAGCACCAACCCATAGGAGCACCAACTCCTTTGCTGAGCACCAACCCCTTTTTGTGTATACCACACAACTATCTCTCAATTTTTTTATCTCAACAAATGATAGTTCATTACAATATCTCCTTTCTCTCTCTCCTTTGCTCTTCTAAGCTAGATATAATAAATATAAATCATACTCTATCTCTCACATTAAAAATGGCTTCTCCAGCCTTTATTTATAGCTTTCTAAATGATCTTTGGCCTTCCCCCTTTGTGACCCTTCAATCCTCATGGAAAATGGTGCCAAACTTGCATGACCCTTCATATCCTTGCATTTGAAAAGTCATGTGGTGACCCTTTATAAGCAAAAGCATCTTTTTTTTTTTAATCTTATCTTGGTGACTTTTTGTATTCCTCAAAGTGTCCCTTCATGAGAAATTGTGCCCTTCCTCTTTTGTCTTCACTTGGTGACTCTTGGAATTCCCCAAGATGACTCTTCATGAGAAAATGTATCTCATTCTTCTTTTGTCTTTACCTCGTGACTCTTTGACTTCTCCATGGGCCCTTCTTTTGTCTTATATGCAACCAAAAATATATATATTAATATTACATAAATATTAACACACATTAGTCAAGATATAACTATTAAAAATATCATTAAATGCAATGGGGCCTTTATCACCAATAATGCTAGACCTTTGACATCAATGATAATATTTTCAACATATCTTTATTTCTTCAAAAGGTATTTCTTAAAAAAAATTATAGGGTTTCTCCTTGTCAAATGAGGATATCTTTTTAGGCTCAAAGGCCTTTATATATAACAGAAAGGAATGATAGAAGAGGGGGCTTGCATGAGAAAATGGAGAGAGTGGTCATAAATGGCTGCAACCACCATTATTTCCTTGCAACTACCTTAACCATGAGATGAGCCATCCAAGATCACCAAAGATATCCTCAAGCCCCTCATGCATTCAAGTCTCCTTTGATTTGAGCTAAGAGAGTCATGTCATGGATAGTTACATGTTCCTACTAAGTGTAAATGATTTGATCTTTTGCATTTAAAACTTAGTGTGATTCTTCACTTTGCATGTTCACTGCTCCACCTAGATGTATATAATATTAGTTTGAACACTTTACATGTTCTGACTGTGAGCTGTAGACCATGTCATTGGAGTTGAAAGGATAAATCCTTATCTTTTTCTGCTAATTGGCTGTCAAAATCCCATTAGGACCCTTTTGAAAACTTAGCCTTTTCTCATCTGTTGATCTTCTTGCTAGATCTTGACAAGTGTCAAGCTCACGGAAATCTTGATGAACTTTTTTTTAAAACTTTACCAAAGGTAACGGCTACTTGTAGGGGCTCAAACTTAACATTTGTGGGCATGTCATTAATTCCTTCAGACTTTTGTTTTGGCCATTTTCTTTGGACATTTTAGCTTCCAAAGGAATTCCTTTCGCATTTTGAAAATGGACTTTATTCCTTCGGATAGATCCTCCAAACTTATTTTTTTGGGAAAATTTCTTCAATTTTTGTTAACTATCCTTTCTAAAGGGAAATTACCCTTTAGAACTCTCTAAAATGCCCCTTCAAAAGAGTTGGAAAAGTATCCTTCAGCTTTGATAAAGTGACCTTCCGAAAGGAAAGTGGACCATTCATAAATCTTGAAAATGTCTTTTTCGAAAGGAAAAGTACCCTTTGGCTTTTCTATTTGGTTCACTTTGCCTTGAATAACCCTTCAAAAATTTCATAAGTTCCCTTTGAAAGAATTGTTTTTGGATAAAATGTCTAAAATAATTCCTGACACTTAGCCCGAAAAAAACTCTGAAAGAAAATACTTAGTGAAAAAGAGTCCTAAAAGAAATGTCCATTTATTTAAATTAGTCAAAATTTTGGTATGTGGGCCAAAAATTGGCCAAAGGTTAGATAAGATTATCCTGGGTGCCACAGGTGGAACCTTCACCTTCTTCTTTTCCCTTACACTAGGGGAAGCCTTTGGCATGAAATGCATGAACTTCTTTGTGGAGTCTGAAGGAGATGCTTCTTCTTCTAAGGAAATCTTGACCCTTAGGTGATCTTATATCTCTTCCAAAGTCTCCCCTCTTCTTCTTGGGAGACTTATTTTTTGTTGGTGTTGGTGTTACTTCACCAATCTAGATTGGGGGATTTTCACTCTACTTAATGTTGGGGCCCTTCTTCTGTGGCTTCATCTCATAGTATAATCTATATATGTGGTTGATTATGGTTACTTCCTAAAGGGGTTAGATGTTTGGATGATCTGATTCATCCTCTTCATCCTTGATGGCCTTCTCATCTGTGTGAGTGAATTGGTGCCTCATCCTGCACCTATCCACATCTATTTCCTTTACTAGAATGTCTACTTGTTGTGCATTAGGGATTTGGCACAGCACATCCCTAAAGTATCTCACCAAGAAGGTGTAGGGGAGCCTTAGCCACCTTGACATGTTTCCATCAACCAGTAAAAAGTACACTACACAATAGTGCTACATTATGATAAAGGTTGTCATTCTAAACATACTCTAAGGGATCCCCTGAGAGATGTGTCATTATATCTTGAAGGCCTCTATGTACTTCTTGCACCACCCCATGATGTGAATATTATATTTGGCACTAAAAGAGAGGGGGCTTGTGAAGTCTTTATACTTTTGCACTGAGGAGTCATTGTGCTCTAGATGGACCAAGAAGTTGTCCTCATCCCCTTCTGGGATCTCAATCTCTTCCATGATAATAAAGATGAGAATGGATCCCCACCTAAATGTTCATTTTTCCTTGTGGCCCTCTTATGCATTCCTCAAAAATTCATTGATGATGAATTTGGAAATATTGAAGTGTTCATCCTGCACCATGTGATAGGTGATGCAAAGGTATGCCTTCATCACATCGGTCCATCAACCACTTGGGCATAACTTAGAGCTTATGAGGCATGCCACTACCCTCATGTCAGGGTCCTTGCACTCCTTGATGTAGAATGCAAAACCCCCTTGAAGTACTTTAGGAGTTGGGCTACATGCTTCACCTCATCATTATCATCCATCATCTGATGGATGTCCTTGCTAGTATCTAGGAACCCAATTATTATCTTTATCAACTACACTAAAATCTTTATGCACCTCCCTATAAAGTATATGCAATCATCATGGATGCACAAGAGTAGGAATTATACCAACTCCTCTGGCTTCCCAAAGCATGACAACCCATAAAGTTGAGTTACGATGGAGGTTGTTAATTTGTCTCGGATTGAGACATCAAATAGGGCATTTTCTTGCATCATTTTCTACATTATGTCTACCATCCAGTCTTGCATGAGGTCTTGTAAATGGCTAGATGTACAGTGGTTATATTCTTTAAATTGGTAGACATGCACAAAAGAATGCCAAATCTCCCCTATCATGACCTCTAGAAGGAATTGCATCACTTGGTAAGACATTTTGGTAAGTTCCTCAGTCTCTACCTACACCACGCTCACTACTTCCACACATGGCACCATTGTTTTTTTTATGGCCACTTTAGACATTGCATGTCCCTATTTTGGTTCCTATTGCACCTACTCAGAGTTTGATCCCTTATATTTTTTCACCATTCTAAACCTACTAGTGTTAAAGTGTGGTAGGTATGGTTTACAAAAGCCCTTATTGGTGATGGCACATTTATAGTAATAGGATTTATGACTATTCTCTTAGTGCTTGAGCTTTGTTGGCCTTTAATGCTAGCCTAGGCATTAATTCACCTTTTCAACTATCTAATTTTTATAGAATCTTCTCTCCACACATATTCAAATTAACCTTACTATGAATGCAATCCTGTTAATATGCAATCATGCGCTCTTAGTACCTAAAAGCACTCAAATTCTTACTGGTATAGGGTTTTTGCACTTTGGCTCTCTTTTTTTCACTTAGGTTTGCTCTAATTCTTGAGTTAATTTAAACTTTGTAACCTAAGAAAGTCCATTGCTTGCTAATTTATACCCTTTTCTTATCTATTGCTATTAATGCAGGTCTTTTATGGCGTGGTGGTGCCTAGATTTCTTAGAAAATGCAAAATTTTGTGAAATCCATAGAAATCCTTTATCATCAATGAATTGAATGTGTATCTTTGTGCCTCCACTATCACTTCATTAAATGCTCTATAATGATAATTCAGTGAAGTGACATTTAGTTCAAACAATCACTTCTCACTTAAAATTGGGTGGATGCCAGTTGTCTTAGATGATTCTTATCCTACACTTGTTCACTTGGTGTGACCTTTGCCTTTATTGTGGTAACCTAGGTGCAACACCTCATATACATGTGATTCAATCTCCTTGATTTCACTTTATCTTCTAGCTGCACTTCCATTTCAATCACACTTCTCTATTTTGGTAAGTTTCTTATGTTTCATCTTGCCTTGGCCTGTCCTACCCCATACAAATCCCTTGTACTAGTATTTTAGTGTTTTATCTTCTCTTCTAGGTCTCTTGCACATGATCAAATTGCATGTCCTCACTTTTTTTCTTGTGCCCAATCATGTTGAGTACCTTCACTATCTTCTTTTGCCTTTGGTACATGATCAATTAATGCACCTCTTTATAATTTTGGTGCAAAGGTTACCTTTGCACTTATGTATGCTATCCTTTTGTTTTTAAATCTTCCAAGTTTGGTAAATTTCTCATGCCTAAAAACTTATGCATCTAGCCCTTGGTGCTGAGAAAGCAAATGAGCTAGACTCACCTGATTGGTATTATGTGAGCAAGCACGAGAGTAGTTTATTCTTAGGCCTCTAAGGGCCATATAATGTTCACCTTACACACATGGATCTTGTGCATTTTTTTCTTATGTCTAAAGAGTCTTATGTACCCACCACTTAGATGTCTAGCCTCATGCACTTAGTTGGTGAAAGTGCTCGACTCACTTGATTAGAATTATCCATGAGAGTCCAAATGAATTCACTAGAGTTGGATTAGATTCATGCACTTATAACGTAGGTGTCATGACCTCATATGCTTATAAAGTGTAAGTTCTTGATTCACCCGACTAGAATTATGTGTGAAGTGCCAATAGATAAGTCCTTACAGCTACTGTGTGTTGCTTATTGCCTCTTTATACTATACAAGGAACAAAAACAAAAGGAAAAGGATAGTTTGGCTTGTGCCAAACTATATTCTAGTCATCTCAACTTCAAACTAACTAGTGACCAAGAATTCAGTGTTTTTATGATACAAGTGCCATCCTACTATCGATACGACTTCAACTGACTGCCATTAAAATACCCTAGGAGCATTTCATCAGATAATGTGCATAAATTGCATGTGCCTATCTCTAATATATGATGGATGATTAGGGGCCCACCACCTTATTTGCAATTTGTCTAGGTGTTTAAGATACTTCAAGTCATAGAGCAACACCAATTTTCCTTCAGTTAACTCCTTACACTTGATGTGTTTGTCATACCAAAACTTCTGGTGTGCCTTTTTGATTTACTAACTCCATCTTGCTTGGGCATGTTTTTCATCTAAGTTCCCCAAGTTTTCCAACCTTATTTTCAAATATTCTTGGTCATCTAAGTGACCAATCCATGTAATACATAAGGATGGCACCATGAATTCCATGGGGAGAATTGCTTCAATGTCAAACACTAATTGAAAGGGTGTAGCTTTATTCAAGCATTTATATGTCATAAAATACACCCATAGTACCATTGATACGTGATCACCCAATCCTTGCGACCAAAATCACATATATTTATTAGGCACATTCTTAAGATCTTGTTAAAAGTGTTAGCTTTGTTATTTGCATGTGGATGATACAAGGTGGTCTTGTGGTGCACCACCATGTACTTAGTTAAGAGGATACACATCACCTCATTGATGAAATGAGTGCCCCTGTCACTAGTTATACTTAATAGGCACCCATATAAACTTATTATATTCTCCTAAATGAAGTTCATGGTTGTCATGGATCTACAGTCTTTTGTTAGTGTAGATTCAACCCACTTGGTGAAATAGTTAGTGGTTGCCAAGTTATACAATGCACCTATGCATTGCATTACAAGAGTTATTGGTAAAACAAAATCAATGGCCCATTTCTTGAATAGCACCTGGGTAAGAATGGGGATGAGAGGCATCTCATCTTGGTGGTTGGGTTTCCCATTGTGCTAGCATATGTTGCATGTTTTGGTACACTCTTTTGCATCTTGGAATAAGATTGGCCACCACAAGATTGACTATAATATCTTGCACATCATTACATCTCTAGTGTAATGTCCTCCTATGATTCCCTCATGTACTTCTTGTATTATGAAGTCCCTTTCATGTTACAAAACACACCAGCATAAGACTTCATCTCTACTTAGCTTGTATAGCTCCCCCTCAATGAGCTAGAAGGGGGCAGTGTGAACCACAAGTTGCTTCTTCTCATTTTTGACATGGTCTAGGGTATAAACCCAAACACTAGGAAAGTGGCAATATTTCCCAAGTCTTCAAGGATGCACTAGACTCTATATAGTTGCATGTCTGGCATGTCATCCTCAATCGATGCCATTGCATCACTAAAATTTATGTGGGATAAATGGTCTATCCCCAATTTCTAATTTTTAGGTTTAACAATAGAGAACTAGAACTCTTAGAATGTAACTATCCATTTATAAGGCATAGGCCATTTCCAGTGCCTCACACTCGGTGGTGGTGTAATTCTATTCCACTTGTATCAATTTATTGCTTTCAAAGGAGATGGGGTGGTCCATCTTGTCCTCACTTGGTTACACCAATATAGCACCAATTATAGAGCTTGAAGCATCGATATGGATGTGGAAATGAGTAGTCTAGTCTGGGAATTATAGAATTGGTGCACTAGCCAACTTTAGCTTTAATTTTTCAAAATCCTCCTCTTATGGCCTACCCTAATAGAATGGACCATCTTTATGCAAAAGCTCTTCCAAAGGCACTAAGATCTTTTCATAGCTCTGTATAAACTTCATGTAGTATCCACAATGGCCTAAAAATGTGTGAATTTCTTTCTATGTTGAAGGAGTCTAGAGATAAATTATGATGGCTATATTCATAAGGTTAATAAGCAAACCATCCTTGCAGACAATGTGCCTAAGTAATGTTCTAAATGGGGTTGTAAAGATGCACTTCTTTAGGTTTAAAGATATATAGAGATGTCTGCACCTTTTAAACATGAGGCACAGATTGTCATAGTGGTCTTTTACAAGGCCATACATAGTCTAGTCATTGAGATAAACTTGGAGGAACCTATGGATGAAGTCCTTAAAAGTAGTGATCACCACTCTAGAGAATATAGTTAGCACCTTCTCAAGTCCAAAGGGCATCACATTATAAGCAAAACAACCACATTCAGTTGTAAAGGTTATTTTGGGCTTATCCTCCTCCTTAATCTACACCTGATGGTAGCTTGAGAAACCATTAGTGAAAGTATAGATTTTACAACCTACAATGCCATCTAGGACCTCATCGATGAACAGGCTTTAGAATGGGTGAGTGACACAGGCAGCATTCAAAAGTCTATAGTCAACATAGATCCATATGTGCCTATTATTCTTGATGTTTATGACCATCAGGCTCACCCATTCAGACTCTTGTATAGGGTAGATGACACCAATGGCCAACATTCTATCGATCTCCATATTTACCTTGGCATGAAGATTAGGATTCATCCTATATGATAGCTTCTTGATAGGCCTCGTGTCATCTACTAGGTTGATGCTCATTTTTCCAAGGGAAGGGCGGGTGCCCTTCATGTCTTGGTAGATGTGTGAGAACAAGTCCTGAAATTTCTCCAAAATGTCTATAATTTATTCCATCTTTGTCTTAGACTAGTAAGTGCCTATAGTGGCAATATTTAGCTTGCCTTCTGCATTGATGTCTACTTTAGTGGTCTTGAGTGGTATGTGGTAGGGTTCATTCCTCTCCTAAGGAGATTATTCAACTTACCTTGTCCCTTCAGTTGTTTCAATATGAAGATGAGTTTGATCTTCTTCATTTGGGGTGCTATCATCCACAAGACACATAAGTTTTTATCTTCCTATTAGATCCTTCCAATTGTGTTCCTTCCAAGCCTCATCATCTTCCTCATTAGAGTCATTGTTGAGCACCTTTTCTTTAAAAATGTCAAGAGTGCTAGTCCTTTCTCCCCAAACATGTCTCTAAGGTGCTCTTATAATATGGTAGTGTCTTCAACACTGCCCTATGAATGACTTACAGTGGCTCTAATAGTTCTAAGTTCTATGAGGATAAGGAGAAGGTGTTTATGAACCTCTCCTTGAGTACCTCCCAGTCTCTTGTCTCTTGATGCATTTCATTTACAACATACCATGCTCATGCCCATGTTTTCAAAGTCTTGTAGAAGGCATGGACCCATAAGCATTTAGGCATGTTCTCATCGCAGACAGTCCAGGTTTCTTCACATAAGTGCACATGTGTGATTGGGTCAAATATGCCTAAGTAAGTAGGTATATCTAAGTCCTCATTACTCTTTCCAAACTTGGTGCATATTTTTGCCTTCACATCTTACCATATTGGCAAGCTAGGCCTTTTTACTACCCACCAATGAGTGGTAGTGCTCTTTAAGGTATGCACTAGTGTGCCCATCCTATCTATGTCCTTGAGAATGCACACATCAATGTCATAGGCATAGTTCTCTATAGGTTGGCTTCCTCAATATTTAGGGAGCATTGCAAGCTTCCCTTTACTCAAAAAAAAAACCATTTTCCCTACCTTTTTAGCATGGGGAGCCCATTTATTCTGAGTGTACTCAATCCTAATCAATCTCATTCTGGCTAGCCTTAGCTTAGTTGTCCACACTAGGTGGCACTTTTATCCAGTCACATCATAAGCCTCTTCAACCCATCGATTATAGGCTACATCAGTTGTATCAAAAGTTGATTGTTCATCCTCCCATTCAAGCATTCCTTAGTCAATTGGGTTAAGTTTCTCAGTGCCCCATTTCATGATGTTATAAATGTGTTTGATCTCATCTTCAAGATCAACACTTTACACATATAGAGGCCCTTGATCACTTGATAGGGGGATCACCATGCTCTCTTTGCCATTCTCAAAAGTCATGTATCACTTCTTGAAGTGCATGTCCACATTTTTGCAAAGCACCATGATCTACCTAATAGCACTAGATAGTTATCATGCTCTGCTAATTCGATTACCTCGAAGTCAGCTCAAAATTTGATGCCCATAATATCTACAATGGCACCCTTAAATATCTTGATATATTGCACTCATGTTTTGTTGGCCATAAACAACATATAAGGGCAGGGATTCAAGGGTGGCCATCCCATCTTCTCCCAGGTGGTTTTGGTTAGAATGTTAATCTTAATGTTTATGTCCATAAGGACTTCACAAATAGACCATCCATTGATGGTAGCATTTATTAGTAGTTTTTTATCATACTTTACATTTTGAGTATACCTTACTTCACACGCCTGATCCATATGTAGCAAAAAAAATTCAATCATCTTAGGCACAGCCTCTCCCTCTAGTCTCTTCCCAGCATGCTCTAAAATCAAGTTTTTTAGCAGGTTCAACATCCCTTTAGATTGTAGGAGGTGCAAGATCTTGGTCAACTCTTGTACTTTAGCCTCCTATCTATCTTGTTTCTTATGTGATGCACTTGCCTATGCTTCTAAATCTCTAGCCAGTTAGATCTCATCCTAAAAAAGTTGTATTACACTCATTGCTTGTTATAGGATGTCCTTTTATCATGCAGGGTTAGGGTAGGTTGTAGCCCTTACCTCAGGTTATGCTATGTGTTTGATGCAACTTGGCTAGCCATATTCCAAGAATAGTTCTTTTGTCAATGCAATAGGCAGCTAAGTGGTGAACCCACTCTGAGTTGTCGCCTACACCTTAGGTGGATCTTTTAGATTTTTTTATGGCTTGGGAATCCATTTTTCCTCATGATTATGCCCAACCATTATGGCACCCTTATTTGTGTTAGTTCAACCTTGAGTCGTCTTTTTATACAAGTCTGGGCAATCCTTGACCACATGTGGTCCCCAATAATACCTATATGTTGGGTGTGTTGGGTAGTCATGCTAGTAATGTTCAATCAACCCACACTTGTAACATGATCATGGTGGGAATCTTCCTCTACCATGTCCTTCACCTCACCTGCACATGCCTCACTAATTCTTATAGATAGTATTTTACTAGTCATAACCTTCATTTCCCCAACTTGCCTACTCATTGACTATGGTCATTACCTGCCACGTGCCTCTCTCCATATTTTAGCACATCTCATCAATGACCTGATAATCTATTGTTGAATGAGTATAGGCATTGCATATCTTGTAATACATGGTAGTGTTTACTTGACTATAATGCTAAAACAGGGGATAGTTTTGAGATTCATGCATCCCATGAGAAACTTCATAGCTGAGAAGTAAGGTGAAATCATTTCTTTGTGGGTAGTTTTTCTTGTTATGCCCTTCCATCTCATAATCAATACACCACAATCTACTGCAAGTGTCATGCACTAAACTAGCAGTCAGCTTCTATAACTTGGAGGTCATTGACATGATTTGTGCCTCTATATATAGGTTGATCCTAATGTCAATATACCTATTGCCTCATCCCATATCATGGCTTCAGGTGCTTTATAGGGGTTTATGAAGGTCTTCATAGACAATGCTCTCCTGAAAGGTACTAAAATGCCCCCAACACACCATTACATGTGTTGGGAGAGGTAGATATCATATAGAAGCTTAGAAATGAGGGTCTTAAACTATATGTCATATAGGTGAATGCTCTTAGATAGTCTTTAGTTAATTTATTTGAGTGTCATGATGTTTTATTACTCAAACTAAAGAATATCAAATTCCTTTAAGAAGGCCTCCTTCAGTATATCATAATCAATCATAGCCTAGTTTAGATCAAATTTTTGATACCAGGTATGGGCATGATCCATTAAGGTGGTCATGAACTGAGTCACCTTATGCTCTGATTGGGTAATACCCTGAGCATGCCATTGAAGTTCACACTTTTGCACATGCTCCATGGCATTCTCTACACTAAAATACTCAAGTAAGTACATCACCATTTTGTAATAAATATACTAAGGGAGTGGTGTTAGAGTCTAAGTCATTTTCCCCCCTAAGCATCTATGTTAGAGGTGGTCCTCAAATACCTCCTATTGTAAGGTTGAGCATTGACCCTATTGGTATAGGTTACACCATGGAGCTCGATGATGTGATGCTACTCACTTGTGGTGTCAGGCCACTTCTTATGGGTTATTGCCCAATTGGTGCAACTAACATCCTTTAAATGGGAATGTTTGCACTTTTGTTCTAGATTCTAGGGTTGGTATTCACTAGTTTCATGGTATTCTAGTTTAATTTTTTATAAGGTATTACCTATTCAATTATAAATTCTTATTTCAAATCTTGAATTCTATCAAACTCAATATCGATAACATGGTCAGTTATCATTCTTCTATCTTCTAGTGGGGAATCTAGTGCATGAGTTTGCACTTCAGGTTCAAATGGGGTAGGTGCTTCTAGTGCATCCTCATTCACCACATATTGTAGGAACCCAACGCATTCTGTGTCTAACTATTAAGCTCAATTTTTTGCTTCCTCCTCTCTCTCATCACATTACTGTAATTCAAGGGATCCTTCCCCATGCCCTTCCTACACACTACGCGTCCTCCTATCACTTCTAAGTTTCATATTCTCTATTATCCTATGCCTTCACTTGTTATAGATATACCTTTGGATATCTTAGGTGGCAAGTTTCTCATCCCTTCTATCACACCTCACCTACACTCACCCTTCTCACCTTCTGTGCTTGCTCATACATGCAAGGATTTTAGCCTTCCATTCTTATGGTTTCAATACTATAATCCACCAAAAAAAATTCAATTTGATGTCAATCCATCTTATGAATGTGCCCTTTAATTTATGAAATAACTCATACTCTACTTCTTCAGGGTAAGAGAAGGTTGACACTTCAAATTCTAACACATTGTTATTCAGCATGCCGCTCTACCACTTATATACAATACATATCCAAATGTCATCTAGGATTTCAAGCCTCTTTATGTGCTCCTTTTTCCACTCAAGGCATTGGATGTAGCTTCTTCTTATATAGGTTGTATATGCAACCAACCATGGATACAAGTGTTCAGGTAGTTCCTAAAAAATACCTCATATAGAGCATCATATAGGTTGGCTTGCACCCATTCTCTTAGCTTCTATCCTTGGCATGTTAGATGCTTCTACAAAAAACTATCTTCCACTTTCTCTAGCCAGTGCTCAATGTTTTTAAGTGAAAACTAGAACATCATTATATTGCAACATTGTAGCAACAAAATTTAACATGGGTCCCAGCTACAAAACCAAAATATTGTAGAAAAGTTTCCTTGTTTAGCCCATGTGCTTAGTCACATGCTTAGAAATTAATTCAAGTTAGTTTTGTACTTGATACAACTAGGTGAAATCATAGCAAACATCTATGATGCACAAAATTTAATGCACTATTATGTTGACATCAATTTCACATAAGGCACAAGCCTTGTGCGCTCACTCGAAGTATAGTAGTGAAGGAACTGAGGTATGTGTTGGTCTAGTTAAAACATAGCACAACCTTAGTCTTAATGAGACCTAGTCAATGGAAAAATGGTCTTAGGTGGTCTATCAGTGCATGTTGTCTTGGGTAAGATCAGGAGGCCTATTTAAGGGGACTAGTTTTGGCCATAGTGGTACAAGTTGATATTAGACTAGTTCAAATTTTTTAGGGGTATAAGTATTCCAAATAGTAATTAAAGTGTGATTCAGGTGTTTAGTGAAATAGGGGAATAGCTCATTCATCTAGCTAGGGCTCTAAGCGTAGGGGTCAAGGCTCATGCGCATGTCTATCTCAACACTTAGGATAATTTCCAACCTATTGAGGGTTTGCTACTTTAAATAGAGATGTCATTGATGTCGAGGGTAAACCTTCATAAGGCAAAATGTTCATATATAAAATTTAAACTATCATAACTATTAGATTCAAGTCATAGACACAAAATAATGGTGTAACCATCTAGATAAGATCAATACTCAATTTTTCTCAATATCATTCTTCATTAATACACAATTTCAATATACAAAGTTCAAAATATTAAAAAAAGAGCATGTGCTCATCTTTGAAACTACATTCATAATTTTTAACCTAGTTCATGCTAATTATAGTATACTAATGGTGTCTCTCAATTTTAGTAGAGTTTCACTCACATTAATCACCTCTCTCTTCTTTAGGTTCAAGCTCATTTTTATAGGTAGAGGAAAATCTTTTTGCTAGGTCAAAATGGTGTATGCCAGGTTATGAGCTATCATTGAGGGTCATTATGTCACTGAATCTACTACTCTGACACATGATCTCTCCAATTACCACATGTAAGCATTCAATGAGATTCTCCTTCAATCCTGAGTGCTAAGCAACTGCTTGCTAATTGGCACAAGATCCATGGGGATCCTCCTAGCTAGCATAAAAAGTATAAAAAAAGCAAATTTCACCAATGATTTCCTCATGTAAATATCTTCTAAGTTGGTGTGATCCACTAAGTAGCACAAAAAATATCCCAACAGAGGGAATGCATGAGAAGATGTTTTTTTTCATCTGACACCTTCAAGATGCCTTTTCCAACTCAAGATTTTAATATTTGTTCTCTTAGTGCATATACTAGTTGTCTTGAATCTACAATAAGATTATGGAGAGGAACATGATATCACATTTGAGATCACTCTAAACTTATCTGTCAACTCTTTGCACAAAAATTCTTGTTTGAGCATTTTTAAAAGGTGGTGGCATGTAGAAAAAACTTTAAGAGACTACACAATGCAAATAAGAATTTTAAGGGATGCAATTGATAATTTGAAACCTGTTTACACCACCAAGAGCATCATGAACTTCTCAAAATAATGTGAAACCTCTTGAGATGAGTGAGTCATGTAAGAAATAAGAAAACCACTCAGTATGATTATTTGGATCTATAGCCATGTAAAAAATGTGTCTAAGATGTGCATGTGAGGATTTGAAATTTGTGTATATTGTAAAGCCCTACTATATGATTCATAATTGTGTTCTATCTTTGAAAACCACCTCAATCTCTTTAAGAATGGCATGCATGCAATAAATAAGGATAAATAATCAAGTATGGAGTTGAAAATCCACGAAATGAATTTTATTTGATCAAAACCACCAATGCTTGAAGAACACCTTTTCAATGACTCAGAAGAGTTTTGATAGTCATGTTGGAGAGTGAAATTAAGATTGGTAGGGCTTTAAAGAGCCTATTTACATGAAATTTTGTAAAGATAAAGTTTCCTTTGTAAAATAATATTCAAAGCTCTGCCATCATGCAAGAAACCATGCCTAGCACTCTCAAAACTACACTTAGAGTAGCCAAAACCACATTCTTTTCTCTTTGAAACCACTGTGAGCAAGCTTGAATGTATATGAATGAGGATGCCAATTTTAAAGAGATGAAATTTCATGCTAAAGCTTATTTTAAAGTTATCTCAAGGCAAAATGGTATATATAAGTCTTTCACATGCATAATAAATGTTCTATTTTTAGTAAACATCCTTTACATAGTAAAAACCACATTCAAAATCTTGAATACCATGAATTGGTGTTTAAATGTAACCACTACCTTTAGAGGGATAGAAGCAAATTGTTAGAGTTTTTAAGGTGATTTTACAAGTTTTGAACTTTGGAAGACCAATTTACATGCAAAATGGGCTTCAAAACTCTACATCATGCAAAACCATTCTATTTTATGCCAAAACCACCTAAGTGCTAATAAATCAACATTAACACAACCCATACCATAAATTTGTGGTAAAAACTACCTCTTACATGGGAAATACCACATTTTTGAAATGTTAAAAACTTTTAAAAGGCCTAGAACCACAAATTTATATGGAAAACAACTAAACTAATAAAATGCCCTAATACCATGAATTTGCATGGAGACCACTTTTTAAAATGTGAATACCATGAATTTGTGTAGAAAAAGACTTTGATTTGTCATTTTATTTTATTTTTTAACTTGTTTCATGTTACCATGTGGAGGGAGAAAAATGTATGCCGGCATGGAAGGATGATTAAACATGTTGCAGGCTTGGGAGGAGAATAAAATATGTTTTGAGACTTTAAAGAATTCATTTAAAGTGATTTTGAAGGATTTTAATGGGTCTTTTTGCATGTTGTGGGATTCAAAGGTGTTTATTGCATCTCAGAAGACAAAAATACATGTAAAATTACTTTGAAAGTGTCGCTTAAGCATTATTATAGGTTTTATAGGTGAGTAGTACATGTAAAAATAATTAGAAAAAACCCACTTAGGTTTATTAATAGGATTTTTAAAGGTTAATTTTGCATGCTAGTAGTTTTTGGAGAGTGATTTTACAATGCAAAATGATCTTAAAAGTTCCCAAGATGTAAAATGACTATTAAAACTTTAGAATATGCAAAATGGACTTTAGAAATTATTAGATATGCAAAATGGACTAGGAATCCTTCACCAACAAGTTAAATTCATTTGCTCAAAAGCCTTCAAGATCTTCTCTTTGGTTGAGAATCATACTAATAGATAGGAAACCCCCTGTAGGTGATGAGTCATGACTTTCTTAAGGAAGGAAACTTACAAGATTTATATCAAAATTGAATGCTCTATTGTACCTATCAATCCCCAAATCCCTTTGTTTTGATTTTTTAACACCATCTCCCATCTGCTTTCATCATGAGGTTAAAGTCCTTATATTTATGGACTTGACAGAGTCATGCTTTGTACAAAAGAGTACTTGCTTTGATGATGATGGATCCACATCGATAAATGAGCCCTTCTATTTTTATCACATGCCTACTCCATTTTTATAGATCTACTATCAATAGAAAACCAATATAAGGACATTATTTTTCCCTATATTCTTTTATATTAAATAGACCCATGGATCATTTGGCTCCTTGTAGACTCCATCAGGTCCAAAAAGAACCAATTTATCTCTACATGAGCCAAAATTTCATCAAAACTAGGTCCTTTAAAAAAGCAAATAGGGTCACAAGAATGAACCTTGCAAGTCATAAAAAATTTAAACCAGAGGTCCACATTAAGCTCTAATGGTGGTCCCTTATGTTCCCCATACTTGACTACATCAGCTAGACTACTATGTGACATTTGAACAAGCTTTAATGGCATCAGGAAGACCCTACAAGACCTTGTTTTCCATGGTTGAAAATGGATTCTCAACCTCCATTAAGAACCTTGGGCTCACCTTCGCTCTAATTGGCTATCAAAATCTAACTTGGTTCATTGACACATTGACTTTCATTCACTTCATCGGATCTTCCAGATATGAACAAGTGTGAGGCCTCAGATCTATCTTTGAATTGTCAACCTTGTCTCTACTTATTCCACATGTCAAACATGTGTTAATCCTCATGATATTGTTGTTAGTCTATAGTTTCATGCACTTATGTAATGTGTTGACCACTCGAGTTCTCTAACTATCTGACTCATCTCTCATCATTGGATCTCCTTTTCATGATCACCTGCACACCATCAAATCTTCTGACAAGCTTGATCATTAACTTTGATAAGTTTATACTCATTGGATTTTTATCTAAAAAGCTCCATAAATGTGACACTTGTCACTTGCACACTCATTCAAAGTTCCTTTTGATAATTTGACTTCACTGCACTCCATTGGATTGAGATGTACAATCGAGTGAGGACCATTGATCTAGTTATTTGAAAGCAAACAATTATTTTATGAGGCCTCACTTTGACATATGTATGTCTATTTTTGATGTTCACACGAACGTATTTGACATTTACATGACTGTTACTGATAGTTCGAACTTCAAAGGCTAATTTTCATGGCTTAATATTGATGTCTATATGACCATCAAATGATGTTTACAAGGACATCATTTTATGTATGTGAGACCATAAATTTTTTGGCCACAAGGGATGATGTCGAGTTCAAACTTTGATGCTTGCAAAACTATCGGGTGCATTTTCTCAGCATAAAATAATTCCTTAGAACTTTGCTTCTTTAGGTATTTTGTTTTGGAAGTACTTCTTTGAGCCCCTTTATTGTGGGATAATTATTCTGAAGGAAATGCTTGTAGGTCTTTGATCGAAGAGATGCCCTTTGAGATTTTCTAAAATGACCACTTTTTTGAAGAGATCCTTCGAGGATCATCCAGTGCACTTTTCTTTGAAGAAGAATCCTTTGGTAATTCTATTTGGTCCATTTTTCCAAGAAAATGACCCTTCAGCTTTTGTTTTAGGGCACTTTCTTGAAAAGTGATCCCCCATAACTTTAGATCAAACCTCTTGGTTAAAGAAAAGACCTTTTGAATCTTCTGCTTGGACAACTTCCCAATAAATGACCTTTCGATATTTTTGCTTTATACCCATTCTGAGGGAAATATCCTTCAGGATTTTGGTTTAGGGCACTTTCTTGAAAGTGACCCTTTAGAACTTTAGGTCAAACCTCTTGGCTGAAGAAAAGACCTTTCAAATCTTCTACTTGGACAATTTCTTAAGAAATGACCTTTCAAGATTTTTGCTCTGTACCCATTCCAAGGGAAAGATCCTTTGGGATTTTTATTTCAGACAAAATGGAGAAAACAATTCTTGACACTTAGCCCCAAAAATCTTGAAACAAATTCTCTGAAAGAAATAAACACTTAGTCCTTTTTGTTCTAAAATAATTTTCTCGATAAAATTAAGCCTTTAGGAAAATTATGCAAATAATTTTCTCAAGAAAATTCTTCAACACTTAGCTTTTTGATGTAGAATAATTTTTGAGAAATGAAACCTTTGGGAATTTTGCATGGACCTCTTGATTCAAACCAAATGTTCAAGAGAATTCACAACGCTTATCCAAAAGGACCAAAACAAACTTATCGAAAGGAAGAACACTTAGTCAAATAAAGCCCTGAAAGAAATGACCATTAGCCCCATAAAATCTAGAAGAAAACCAAGTAAAAACTTAGCCAAATAAAAGATTTTACACTTAGCTTTTGGCTTATAGGCTTGACTCATTATAGAAGAAAAACTCTTACAGGAATTTGAAGGCTCAAATGAATGAAGAAAACTTTGAGTTTGTACAGACCTATTCTTAACCTTGATTGCATCAACCACCATTCCATCTAGCACCTATTCAAACCCCCTTGTCCATTTGACTAGTTTGTAAATTTTCTCAATTATCTAATCTATGTCTGGTCCTCAGGACAAAGTTTTACATGTAGGCCAAAAATTGGCCAACATTTTTGGCAACAGCCTAGGGTTACATGCCTGCTATGCAAGAGATTGGTTGCCTTAAACTGATCTTTTGGGCATACAGAGTCAAGTCTTTCTCTTGACTAAATTGAAACTAATGCAAGGTTGCTCTTTCTCTAGAACCCCTTATGAAGTAACAAGAATAAAAGAAGATAGATCAACAAAGTGCCCAAGGCATTGAAAGAGAACACACAATAGAAAGGGAAAAGTGCTCAAGGTACTTAGAGGAAAGCATGAAAAACTAATCTAATATGTATAATATGATACAAAGGATGTAATACTTTCAATATCAAGGCTTCAAATGGATGCCATTAACTAGGATGGGTAATATGTCTCCACCTAGTTGGGTAAGTTGAAATGCATTGTGTTCCCTTACATCCATAGATCAAATAAGGACTGGTCCACAGGCTATCAAATTGCCTAGTTTGGCCTTATTGGAATCCCACTTGAGGAATAGGTCTCCTTCATTGAAGCTCCTTATTCTAGCTCTTTTGTCAAAAGCCCTTTTGACCTAAACTTGATGTGACTCTAGCATTTTCATAGCAAGGTATCTTGTTTCTTCCAGCTCTATGAGTTTTATCATCCTCACATTCATGGGTTCATCCTCCATCAACTCCAGTTGATGAGTTAATTCCAATGCAGGAAACTCAAGGGAGGTAGGCAATTTAGCTTCCCTTCCATACACAAGAACATATAGAGAATTACTAATAGCAATTTTAGGAGTCACCCTATCAACCCACAAGGCTATCTTTAGCTTGGTGTGCCATGTTTTTTGATTCTCCTCCATGGTCCTCTGGATGATCCTCAACAAATTCTTGTTTATGGACTCTACAAGTCCATTTCCTTGAGGATAGTAGTTGGAAGAGGTACTGAGGTAGATGCCCAATTTGAGAGCCCATTCACTTGTCTTCATGCCAAGGAATATTAAACCATTATCTAAGATTATGGTGGTTGGAACACCAAACCTGGTCACAAGTCTATCATAAAAGTCCAAAGCTGCACTTTCACTAGCTTCCTTCAAATCAATGGCTTCCACCCACATGGTGAAGTAGTCAATTTCAGTGAGCACCCATTTATGCCCTACACTTGATGGTAGATTTATCATCCCTATGAAGTCTAACCCCCATTGCATGAAAGGTTGTTCTGCCTAAATAGGGTTGAGTAGAAAGGTTGTTGGTTTCTATTTTCCTATAAAGAGGGCACACTTTTGGCATTTACTAACCCACACATGAGCATCTTTGAAAATATTGGGCTAATAATAAATAGCCCTCATCACCTTTGTTGTTTTTGTTCTAGGTGTAAAATGGCCTCCTATAGGTCCATCATGTAACTGCTCCAAAATTTTGGTCACCTGGTTGTCGTCAATGCACCTAAGATTACCCCATTGAGGTCCTTCCTAAAAAGGACACAATTAACTAATTCATAAGGTATAGATTGAAGCTTGAAATACATTCTCTTAGATTTATCTGAACCTTGGAGGCATTCTCCTATTGTTAAGAAGTGAGTCATGTCTTGAATCTTAGATCCTTTGAAGTGGAAATGCACCCATTTGTGAGTCATTTTGGGTTACCAAAATAGCTTCCTTGTCTTCTTGGAGGTCATTACCATGTGTTCACACAAGCCCTTGCCTCTGACCATCTTGGTGACCTTGATCTCTATGTCATATTCCATGACCTTTTTTATCCATCCTAATCTCTTCTCATTTAAATCTTTGTTAAGGAGGAAATCCCTAACTCCATGACGAGACACCATAAGGTGGATCTTGTTGTTGGAGAGTGGGCTTGAACTTATTGAGGCTTCTCAGGGTTGTAAGAACTTAGTTCTCAATGAAAGTGTACCTCTCCTCATATTCTTCCATCCCTTGACTAAAAAAATCAATTGGTTGTTCCATCCCTTTGTCATTCTTCTACATCAGTATGGCTAATATATTATCTGATATTGGCAAAGGTATAAAAGATGAAGTCCTTGAAGAAGTCAGTATTCAAGAGTGAGGGTGCTTGGTAAATAACTTGCTTGATGGCCTCAAAAGATACCTTACCTTCATTAGACCAAGCAAACACCTAGATTTTATTTAGCATGGTGGTGATAGGTTTGACTAGGTTTGCAAAGCCTAGTATAAACCTTCTCATAAAGTTGATCTTGCCAAGGAAGCTTTGGATCCCCTTCTTGTGTTTTGGCAAGGATAAGGCTAAGATGGTGCTCACTCTATCAATGTCAATAGATAACCCTTCCTTCAAAACAATGTGACCTAGTAGCTTACCTTCATTTATAGATCATATGCACTTCTTTGGATTCAAAGAGATTCTATACTACCTACATCTCTAGAAAATCAGCCTCAGATGGACCATGTACTCACTAGCATTCTTGGAAAAGACTGTTATATCATCCAAGTAAACCAGCCCCATTTGATTTAGTAGTCCTTGGACGGCCATTTCCATTTCCCTTTGAAAGGTTTCCCCAACATTGGACAATCTAAAAGGCATATTTTGATAAGCAAAAGTGCCCCACTTGGTGGTAAAGGTAGTCTTGTAATGGTCTTCCTCTTTCACTATTACTTGATTATAACCAGAGCATCCATCCACGAGAGAGAAGCATTTTGGACTAGCAACTAATTATAGGATTGTCTCCATGGATGGTATAGGATAGTGATCCTTCAATGAGACCCTATTAAGATCCCTAAATTCCACACACACTCTGATCTCTCCATTTTTCTTCTTGACAAGCACTAGATTAGCCACCTAGAAGAAGTGCTTGATTAGAAAGATAATCTAGGATTCAATAAACATGGTTAGCTCCTTCCTCATGAGATCTTCAATCTTAGTATTTATGGACCTTTGCTTCTATTTGACTGGCTTGGCATTAGCCTCTAGATCTATGGTGTGTTAGGCTAATTCAGGATCAAAGCCCCTTAGGTCACTATATTCCCAGGTGAATATGTCTACATATTCCTTGAAAATTTCTATGGAGTCTTTTTCAGCTTTGTTGCTTACCTTCCCAAGCTTGAGAAGTTTGTCCTTGAAGATAAGGACTCTTTCATAATTTTCTTCGTTGATTGACATAGTCGCTTTATCCTCCTCATATGGTCCCCTTCATGAAAGAGACCTTCTACGATGACCAGTCCCTTAGGAAGCTTATTGGACCTTAGTTGAATAATTTGTTCCTCATACTGATGTTGTAACTTTCCTTGGTTAACAGAGGATAATTTTGCTTCTTGTTATAACAAACATGCAATATGTTTGTCATTCTCAAATACTTGTCAGTGAGCCTTATTATTTGACACTGATGGTCTCACCACCATTTTGACATGTGGTTGCACCTTGGTTTTTTTATTCATCGGGGATGTCAAAATGAGCCCCCATAACATCAAATCATTTTTAGTGCCATTTTGTCCTTTGACCTGGTGCACAATCTATTCACTATCTTCAAAGCACTGTAATTTCTTAATCTTTCTCTTATTAGCCCATTAAAGGCCATGGATGAGACCTTCATATTCTATCACATTGTAGGAGCACTGAATTGGAACCTATATGAAGAGAAATACCATTCATTTAAAGGGGATATCAGTATGATGCCTACATCTAATCCATGTTTTCTCCTTAAACCATCAAATAATAGCTTCCATAGACCACTAGGATCTTCTTGAAGTTTCATGAGGGACAGTGTGGGTTGGTTTTCTTCATGCATTAGATAGATGCCTAAGTCTCTTTCTTCAACACCTTCTAAGGAGTATACTAATTGGATGTCATCCTATAGTTAGTCCAAGAACATGTCTAGTACTTCTTCTGGATGGTTGTTCAAACCCTGCCACATTGCAAATTCATCCTCATCAACGATGGTTGACTTGATGTTGACACTATTTTAGTTCATAGGGATCTATATGGAATTTTGAAATGGCTCATCTTTGATTGACACTTTGACCCCATACCTTGTCTTGAATTCCATATAGGACCAATCTACTGCAAGATAGTCCCCTATATTTATTGTGAACTCTCTAGATAATCATAGTGCAAAGCGAAGAGGCACATCCAATATCAATACATCTTGAACCATCAAGATGCTAAGACAAACTTGCAGGGTCATATTGAGATCTTTGATTATACTAGATGTCTTGGTAGAAAAACCATCAAGTTACAACACTCCCTTGAATTGGGGTTCATATTTTAGACCAAGTTGATCAGCTATGGAATTTGGCATGACTGATGTACTAGCTCCATTATCTACTAAGCAATTATGCACTAGAGAGTTTCCAATGATTATGTTGGGTGAATATTTTGTCGTCAACTAACTGATGACAAAATGGGTATATTAACCACAGCATAAGGAGATTTACACCATGAAAAGTGCGAGTTTACCAGATCTGGACAAGGTAAATCTCTTCTCTCATCAAGGGGAGGTTCCCTATGAATATTTATGCACTATATGTGAATATATAATTAAGCAAAAAGTAACACATGGGGGCGGTATAATAGCATCCACCTCTCTTTTTTTAGAGGTGATGTACAAGGAACAAGATAGAGAAATCCTGGTCATTGGCCAACAACATTCCTCTTTTTTAAGGAATGGCATACAGCATAGAACAAAAAATCACTTGAAGTAACAAAGTTCACAAGGAAACTCACATAAGCACAAAGTTTTCCTTAGCCTCCTTCACTGATTCGAAACAAGCGTAACAGTAGAGTGAAATGAAGCACAAAGTCTCCGTCTAAAATTACAAAAGATAATAGAATCACAAAGATAAAAGTAGTTCAAAGTCTCTCTTCTACCTTTTAGAAATGCCCTCAGATAATATAAACACACCCACTTTGATTATTAAATCAGATAAACAAGAGATTATCAGGAAAGAGGACATAAGAACTGTTTCCTAAATAACACAGATAATTTCAACACAAAGTCTAAAATAAACCTGCTTCTCATTCATTTAACAAAATATGATTTATAAGTTGAGCACAAAGTCTCAAAAAGTGTTTCAATTTTGGTAGAGTTTTTGCTCTTCATTATCCAAGATCCATTTACAAAAGAGGTCTCCACTATATATAGGGAGAAACTCTCAAAATTTAGAAAATATTAAAATATAAAAATATCTTAGTCAAAGATGATTCATCTTTGACTTTGAGATATTTTTCTGGAATTTTTACATGTAATTACATATTACAAAATTGCATGCACTTTTCTCAAGACAAAAGTGCATAAGGAAAGAAGAAGAGAGAAGGAGAAAAAGATTCAGCTCTTGCTGCCAGACTTCTTTAGATGAGCATCGTACATAGCAATAGATGCCTGAATTCCTATGCTATTTGGCGCAACTGTGTTCTTTGAAATGACCCTGGCTCTGATTAAAGCATCTTTCAATGCTATGATTGCCTTAGCATGACCAGTTAACCTGGATCTTAGATTGTCCAGAGTCAACTGAGTATCTAAAATATTGTCCACAGAAGTCATTTCTTCAGTCATTTCTTTAGCTGAGAGAAATTGGTTATCCCTAGAAGTGAGGTTGCAGGGCAGTTCTTCTAGTCTATTGAGCAAGCCTGTGTTGCTCTTCTCACTATCATCCTTAAAAGCTTTGAGATCAACAATCAAATCCTTGAGTACCTGTGTCCTGTATATCAGTGACTCCTTGATCTCAACTTAGGAATCCTTGCTGAAAATGACACCGATAGATATCAAGGTGCTTTTCTTTAGATCCTTCATCTCCCTCCATTTGCTAAGATATCTTTCTCTACTATCAACATCCTGAGAGATAAGAGAGACAAGGTCATCTAAATCTGCTCTCACCTTTTTTATCTTGTCAATCTTTTCTGCAACCTCTGTGAGTAAGGAAATTCCCTGAGTATGCATCTTTTCAACATAATCCTCCAACACTTTCCCCTTCAAGTAAGTTTTCTCTACCTTTTGAATGACAGAGTCATCAATAGAGAAGGCCTCTGGAGTTGCTGCTTCAGGGGGAAGAGTGAATCTCCTTATTACTGCAGTCAGCTACTCTGTCTTGGCCTTATAATAGTCTTTCATCTCCTTTTCTCAGTCAAATTTCTGGACCATGATATCCATTGCAGACTGTAGATCGCTTTTTGCACCTTCATGAGTAACTTTGCCAAGTTCAACATGAGAGATGAAATAGCTGCTCATTTTGAAACCCTCAAGGGTTGCATCCTGTGGAGGCTTAGCTATTTTCAAAAATTTATGCCCATTTTTCTCAACCAATTTTGAGAAGATCCTTGGCCTTTTAGGAGCCTTAGCTTTCACCGGCACTATCTTGCCAAAATTAAAGTCATCTAGAGAGATGACTAACTTCTTTCTTTTAGGTGTGAAAGCTGACATCCAAGGTGGGAGAGAAGAAGCACCTGTCATGGCAATGGTTCATAGAACTGGTGTTACCATGAAAACTTCTACACTGCTAGTGGTAATAGTGGTCGCAGTTGGAGTAACAAGCGAAACTGTACCAGCCATTGATTCTAGCTCTTGCATAGAACTTTATCCCAGATTGAAAGAGGAAGATGAAAGGCTAGGGATAGATCTAGAGGAGCCAAGAGTATCTCTAGAAGTGCCCTGAGGATCGCCAAATATAACTCTAGAAGGAGAGGTGGCTCCAAAAGAAGGAAAACTGATAAGAGAGAGAGGAGAAGGAGATGCCACAGGAGACTGAGGCAGAGAAGGAGAGATGCTCTTTTGTGGTTGTGCTTCTTCTTGGAAAGGTAGAGGTGCAGTCTTTTGTTGTTCTGAAGGCTAGTCATCTATCTCCATTTGTTGGGCTACCTGTTCTTGAGGGCTTTGTTCTGCAACTCTCTTCGCCGCTAATTTTGGCTCTTCAGTAACCTTTGATTTTTTAGAAACAAAGATGATTCTAGGCTTGTGAGGCGTAGACGGGGAAGGAACATCACCTTTTTTCTTAGTCCTATTTTCTGCCTTCTTCCTCATCTCAGCTTGGAACTCAACCTCTGATCCCGTGATAAATTCTTTTAGTACGATTCCTTTGGCCGCTAACCAATCATTGGTGTTAGCCAATATTGGTTCAAATCTCATCCTCAGAGAAGTTAGCTCTTTCTAAGACCATTGAATTGGAGGAAGAGGGGAGTCAGCAATCTTTTTAGCCAAGTACCTGCCATTGATAATGCTCTTATCATCGACCAGATTGGGGGGAATCTCTGCAAGCCCCAAATACTCAATTTGTTCCAGGGTCAGCTTGTTATAGTCTATCCTCCTGATCTCTTTAGCTGTTCTCATATCCACCCAGACGTCTTTGATTATAGGCTCATGGAATTGAGTCTTTCATCTGATCATGTCCTTGACTCTTCTATAGTCAAATTTGTCCCTTCTCTTGAATTGTTTCATAGTGACTAGCTGCATCTCTATTTCTATGAATTTGGCTTTGGCTGCTGTCAAGATAGAGTATCTGCTAATTTCAACTAGAAACCTGAGACCTGGCTTTTTTAGCTCCATCTACCTAGCATGTATGATAGCCATTTGTCGATAAAGCTCCATCAAAACTAACTTATCAGAAGGAAACTTAGGGAGCATATAGGGATAGCCTTGGAAAAATCCAACTCAAAGATAATAGAAGGTGGAAAATTGAAGGAACATACAACCGTAGTTGTTGACAACTGTCCAAGCCTCACCAGATACTCTTTTCTATTCAAGCTGAGGGTCAAAGAGGCATAAAAATATGGCAAAGAAAGCGTCATTTACCCTTTTGAAATGATATATTAACCCTTGAAGTTTTAGCTAGGGGTAATATGAGTAGACTGGGGTAGACTTTTTGTCTCCTTTAGTTGTCAAACCTAAAAAGGTTTGCATCGAGGTAGCTATGTACATAAGGTACAAGGTCATATAGAACTTGGAAGAAGTCTGTACCTTGGTTAGCTACTCGTGAAGGGCATTGTTAATTTGTTCACCCTAAAAGATGACCTACTTACTCTGGAGGATGATCTTAATGAACGGGTACATCCACTCATGGAACTGAGAGGAAGACGGAAGGCCTCACACTCTATTGAGAAGGGTGATCAAGTCACCAACTTCTTCAATGAAATTGCTCCTCAAAAAGTTTCATGACCATCTAGATAGATTGGTTCTAGGTGTCTTTAACCACCTGTTATTCATCACTTTCTTTGCCCTTTCAGGGTCCTTATCGTACTCTTTCTGGGCTTCTGTGAAGTCAATCTTTAGCAGCTCAATAGCTAGAGGGCACATGAAGACTTTGTCAATGAATTCGAGATCCAGCCAAATTATCACATTGCCACTAGCATCTGAGATTGATCTTGTCTCTTTGTTGTAGAATCGGGCACACTGGAGGATGAACTCTATATGATGTGCTGCCACCAAGAAAGCAACAACCAAGTGAATGTTACTTTTAATGATCCTCATCATTTCAAAGCTTGAGTTAGTTGCCTTCATTCGGGTTATGAACTCGGCCATATCTATGTGGCCAATTTCTATGTCTCTGATGTCATCAATGTTGGAGGTAACTGAAGTGACTGGAAAGATGCCCTAGTACTTGTACTTCATGGTCTTTGTCTTTTTGGAAGACATTTCAGACATTGGAACTGGCCTTAGTCGAACAGGTGCTGACGAGCAAGAATTCTCTGAAATTACTATAGTCATGATCATGTAATTAATAAAAAGGGGGTGAGTTGGGAAATTTGCATATTAAGTGATCATGACCAAGGAAGGAAACATAAAAAGGCCAAGTCAGAAATTGAGGAAGGAAAGAAAAAAAAAGAAAAGAAGAAAAAATCCTCTGGAGTTACAAAAATTTGAAAGAGAAATGCATGGGTGGCAAAATTCGCTGCCCCTACATGAAGAATTGATAGAATGTAGAGGCGAAAAAATTTGCTGCCCCTTCAGGATCAGCCTGTACAGGTGGTAAAATTCACCACCTTTGTAGATCAGGGGAAAAAGTGTAGGGGCAAAAAAATTTGCCGCCCCTGCACCTCTGGCATGGATCGGTGGCAAAATTTATCGCCAATATAAGTTTGGGGTAAAAAGGGTGCGAGTGGCAAAAATCACCACCTGTGTGGGTAAGGCCTACATGGGCAGCAAAATTCATTGCCCACGCAGGTAAAAGGCAAGAGCAGCCAAGGGAGTAGCAAAAAAAACCCTAGGCAAAGAGGAGGGGAGGTGAAATTGCCGCCCCAGCATGAACAGGAAGTGGGTCGACTGGCCCAAGGAGAAAAACTAGACTAAAAACAACTAGAAAAATGAAAAAGAAAAAGAAAAGAAAAAAAAGCAAAAACACAACCTACCTAGAGAAACACGCGTACTACGAACACAAATCCATAAAAATGCACTTCAACTCATTCACCAGATCATCCAGAAGGAGAGGATAGAGGGAAGAATGGAGAGAAATGAGGTCAAAATCAGGTTATATGGGGTGAAAATCGACCCCAACAACCTGCCACATACACCAATAAATGTCAAGCATGAAAAATGAGGCATGCATGGGCAGTGAAATTTGCCACCCTTACATGTTCAGATGCAAGTTCAGATGCAGGGGTGGCAAAAAAATTTGCCCTTGCAGGTCAAAATGTAGGGGCGGCAAAAATTGCCACCCTTACAAGTCAAAATATAGGGGCGACAAAAATTGCCGCCCTTACATCTCAAAGGAAAAAATGCACTGGCAGTAAATATTGTCGACTGTGCGCAAAAATGGAAGAAAAGAGACTAACTCTGAAAGAGGCAGGTTTTAGTCCCCTGGGCACATCGAGACCATAATGACCTTCACGTTTTAGGAAAAACATGGTAACAAGACATTACAAATTTTGAAAGGTACAGTTGGACCAAGACGAGAATGAGATGAACCGTCTCAAAAACAAACTTAGAGAGATGAAAGATGAAATGAACAAGTTTTGTAGGGGGTTGTTCTCAAAAAATGAGCTAAGCTGATTTTGAAAACAATAGTTGGCTTTTGTTAGAGAACTTTTGTTAATCAAATCGATCAATGAGAGTAGAGACCAGTCTCTAAGTGCCTTCAACCAAGCCATTGGGCTACGGAGTCAAGCTAAAAATGAAAGAAAAATAGATAAAATGTAAAAATTGTACATATATACAAATAGACCCATCTAAGCTTTAAGGATTGAACAGCTTCAGATGTTGCCCATTATGAGGTAGTGCAAATGGCATTCCATCTTAGTATTTCAGTAAGAAGCTAGCCTTGCCACAGAGCTATCGAATGGTGAATGGGCCTCTCCATAAAGAGTTAAATTTGTCGTGCATCCCTTTTAGTTCTCGCCTCTTGTTCCACAGCAAGACTTGATCTCTAACTCAAAATTCACAAACCTTAGCTTTTTTATCAAAAAGTTCCTTTACCTGATTCTAATGCACCATAATCTAATCGACTACCATAGTTTACCACTCATTCAGTTTGGTTAAACACATGATTCTTTTGTCGACTGAACTTTTGAAGGTTGAGTCTTCGATTGCTTTGGTTAACCTGAGCGCTGATAGTTCAAGAGTGATGGGGATTTCAGCATTCAATCCATATAGAAGTTGGAAAGGCGACATACCTATAGCATTTTTGGGTGTTATCCTATCTACCCATAAAGCATCATACAATTCTTTGTGCCATGTTCTCTGATTATCATCTACCAACTTTCTGATAATAGTGACCAAGTTCTTATTACTCGATTCTGCTTGGCCATTTCCTTGAGGGGAATAATCTAAAGTGTGGGATAGGGTAATCTCATAATAAAAATAGAATTGAGTAATTTCATGCGATGAAAAATAGGCTGCATTATCTGTTACAATCTTGAGTGGGACCCCAAATCGGGAGATGATATTTTTTTTGAGAAAATTACACACTACTTCAGATGTAGCGTGTTTGGTTAGGATGGCCTCCACCCACTTGGTAAAGTAATCTATTGCCGTGAGGACATAATCATGTATGGCACTTGAAGATGGGTTGACTATGCCAATGAAGTTAATACCCCACTGCTGAAAAGGCTCCTCGATTACTACTGGCTTGAGAGGTAATGCAGCCAGTTTAGGCCTCCCAATGAACTATTGACATAATTCACACTTACACACCCATTTATAAGCATCTTAGAACAGTGTGGGCCAATAATACCTTGCTTGTAGAATCTTGTGCACTATCATCGGTGCATAAAAATGCCCTCCACAAGCCAAATTATGGAAAGACTCTAAGAGTTTTTCTTGTTGTGATTTATCAACACAACAAAGAAATGTCTCGTCCAAGTTCCTTTTATATAGGCCATTATCCCACAGAACATAACTAGCAGCCTTTAACTTAACATTTTGTTTCTCCTTATAAGAAAGATGAGCAGGACACTCACCATAAGTTAGAAAATGGGCAATGTCAGAATACCACTTATCAGTAGTGGCAACAAAGAGGACCATAGACACACTTTCGATCTCTATTTCTTCACTTTTTGCTTCATTTAGAATGTTGTTGGTGATTAACTGGAAAAGACCCTTTCCCTGCACGAGTTTGGTAGGTTTGATATCCAGATCAAACTCTTGAATCTTAGCAATCCAATTGCCTCTCTTCGTACCAAACTCCTGCTGAGTCAAAATGGATTTTATTGTTGTATCGGGTACGAGAACTTCGGTGTGAGAGTTCAGAATATAAAACTTGAAGTGCTTGACCGCTTTGACCACTGCGTATGCATGCTTCTCCATGTTGGAATATTTTAGCTCATGAACCTTGAGTGGACAACTCATGAAATAAATAGGAGATTCTAGACCTCCTTGGTTTTGTTGAACTAAAATGGCTGAGAGTGTATGTTCAGAGGCGTAACTATATATTTTGAAGCTTTTAGTGTAATCTGGACAAATTAGGACTGATGCACGAGCAATTACTTCTTTAATGTCTTTGAATGTTGATTTACCTTTAGCAGCCCACCTAAAGGTAGCATTGCCTTTCATCATATTAATGATGTGGCAGGTTTTCTCAGCAAACTCGAAAATAAATCTTCGAAAAAAATTTACTTTTTCACAGAAAGAGTGAATTGCAGTCTTGTTGGTAGGCAGAGTAAGTTCTTAGATGGACTTGACTCTCTCTGAGTCAATTTTAATACCTTCTCAGGACACAATGTGTCCAAGAAGTTTTCCTTCAGTTACCCTAAAGATAGATTTCTTTGGGTTTAAAGAAATACCATTCTGATGACAGCATTCTAGTATTCTTTGCAAATGATGGACATGGTTAGAATGATGCTTTGAAAATACTGTCAGATCATTCAGGTATACTACAATAAACTTTCTCATTTCATCTTTGAAAGCAAGATCCATCACTCTTTGAAATGTGGCACCTGCATTTATCAAATCGAAAGGCATTCTTCGATAAGCGAAGGTGCCCCAAGGTGTGGTGAAGGTCGTCTTATGCTGGTCCACTTTTCCAACTTCAACCTGATTGTACCCCAAAAAATTGTCCAGCATTGATAATATTTATGAACCTGTTACCATCTGCAGAACTTGATCCATGATAGGAAGAGCGTAGTTATCCTTTAAAGATAATTGATTCAAGTTCTTGAAATTCACGTAGATTCAAATTTCACCATTCTTCTTTTTGAGAGGCACTATGTTGGCAATCCATGTGGAGTGATGGATTGGGAAAATTATTTGAGCATCAAGCATTTTTTGTATCTCAGCTAAAATAGTACCTAAAAATTTTGGATTGTATTGCCTGGATTTTTGCTTGTAAGGTACAGAGTTTGCCTTAAGAGGTATGTCATGGTGGATATCATTCGGCCTGAGTGATTTCAGATCATCATAGGAATAAGTCAAAACATCTATATATTGGTGAAGTAAACTAACAAGCTTAAATTTTTCCTCGAGAGTGCAGCATTTTTCAATGTGTACCATCTTAGGATCTCTCTTGGTTCCTAGGTTAACCTGATCAAAATCTTGATAGGAGTTTGAATCTATTCGCTGTTGTTTAATAAACCTATCATGGTTATCAAACAATTTTTCTAGGGAAACCAGGCCTTTCGAGATCTTATTCCCCTTAAGCCGAAAGAAATCCTCACCTATATTCACATTTGATTCAGAAGCTGCTCCACATTCTCAGAGTTTAGTACCTTCAAAATGCAATTATTTGAAGTTATCTTTTTACTCCAAGAAGGTAATGATTTGATCATCATTGTTGAATACTTGTCAATGACTGGCATTATCAGGTACACTTGGTTAAAAGACCAATTTGATAGTGTACTTATCTCTTTTAAAATCTAGGTGGAGAACCAAGAGAGTAGCAGAGATAGACAATGCATCCACCCGGTCATTGAATTCCCTTAGAACGGCAGAGATGTTGAAAGCATCAAAATTTTCAATCTAATCTCAAACCAGATTGCAATAGTGGTGCAACCTTTTATTCTTGGTTTGATAGAGGTTTCTTACCTGATAGACCACCAACTTGGTGTCCCCTTTATCATGGAGTGATTTAATGTCTTTTTCTCTGACAGCCTGTAATCCAAGTAACAGGGATTTGTACTCAACTGTGTTGTCGGTGTTGTTGAATTGCAACTTGTAGGACAAAGGAATAATGTCTCCTTGAGGAGATACCAACACAACCCCAGCTCTTGATCTAGTAAAAGAATAGATGCCATCAAATTCTAAGGTCCATACCTCGTTAGACACTGCTTTTTCTTTGAAAACCCCTTCATTCAGGGGAAGAGGTTTTCCCATGTGTTTATTTTGCTTTGTTGATTTAGTCGCCATGTCAGCTAAACACAATTTCAAGTTATCACCTGTAAGAGTTTCATCAGATGCCTCATGGATCTCGTCTATAGATAGGAAGTAATTTCCCATACCTGAGGACTCAAATAAAATTTGAGCTTCCAGTGCTGACAATTAGGTAACTACATACCTTGCTTCTTTTTTAGGAAGCAACTTCTTCATAACACCTTGAATTGGGATCCTTGCTTCTGACAAGTCCATTCTTAGCTCACCTCCAACATCTTTGCAAAAAATTTGCCTGATTAGGATGCTGTAAGAGGCTGAAACATCGGCAACTAGAACCGTCATTTTTATCTACTTTTTTGGAAAAGTTGTGAAAGCAAATTGGGCATCTTTTATCTGACCAAGGAGGGGAACTTGCTTATTTTCCATAGAAAAACACCTCCCAAAAGTTTTGGTCAAAGTTAGTCTAAGGGAATCTGCTACTTTGGCGGGCATGACATTATCTGAGGCTCCAGAGTCTATAATGCAAATACTCAATTTATAACTATTTATAAGCAAAGAAACATAAAAAAGTTCTATTTTCTTGAAAACAACAGGAGGAGTCACGACAAGATTATTTTGGGCAGATTTATCTTTGAGGGGATCATAAACGGCCTTTGAAGAATCTTGTCTTACGGGGATGGCTTTATTTTTTACATACTCTGCCAACCTATCAAATTATTCTAGATTAGCCCTCAGATATTCAATCTCTGTCATTTAGATTTTAGTGTTTCTAGCGTGATCAATTATATCAAATAATTGAAAAGAACTTAAAACAGAGGAAGAGAGTCCATCATCTGGAACTTTAGTAGGTATGGCACTGGTCTGAGCAACAGAAAGATAAGGTATGGGGTGGTTGGAGGTATTTACTTTTTTGTGAATTACCTGATTTTTTGATTGAGGAGGCAATGGAGTCTCTCATTTAGCGATAGAAACCGTTGGCCGAGGTTCTTCTTCTACCTTTCTTTTATTTGTCTATAGAGCTGATTGATGTTGAGATCTAGTGAAAATAGCATAAGATCCATCTAACCCTTCTCCTTTACTTCTAGCTTCGTCCTGGTAATCCAAGAAACTAATATTAGAGTCACCAGCTAATTCTTCTTTTTGCTCATCAAAGAGATTAGCATCATCTTGTTGGTCCAACTGAGGTTGGAGCGAATAGTCATATTCAGCCTCTAGGTAACTGACCACTGAATTGGCAAGTGATGCTTCAATGGCCAATTTCTCTGGAGGGGGAGGCAGGTGATTTGGTTGCCCTTGGTTTCGAGTAGCATTACCCTGATATTGTTGATTTTGGAATGTTCTCCTGGGCATATCTCAATAAATAGGGACAGACGTACTTTGGGCTATTTACCTCTTCAAAGCTATCAATTCATTTATCAATTTTTGTACCATAGGATCTGTAGTGCCTGTAGAAGAGCTTTCAGTAGATGAAGATAATCTATTTTTACTAGGGTCTTTCCTGATCTTACCTGCCAGAATAAGATCATCTTCAATCTCAGTAGCTAAATTTTGAGCCAATGCTAGATCCATAGGGCCAGCTCACCTCAATAGAAAACTTACTTTAGGAAGCTGTGAGTTGATAAAAAAGCACTTGAGATTCTCTGGCGTAGGCTGAGCAACAGTTGGAATCTAGTTTCTTAACTTGTTGAATTTAGCTATGAAGTCCCTCATGGGTTCCTGAGATTCTTTTTTCATCTGTGTTAGCTGTGCTAACAAAGCGTGTGCATCTTTAGCAGGTTTAAACCTAACTTCAAATTTAGCTTTGAGCGTGTCCCAGTCAGTTATTGACCTAGCCTGCAGGTGGTAGAACCAATCCACAGTAGCTCCTTGCAGGGTTTCCACAAAAAGTCTCACTATTACATCTTCAAAATCCACACTGATTATGCCACATGCTATGGAGAAAGCAACGATATTCTCGTTGGGATGAACCTTCCTGTCACCAAAAAACTTAAAAAAAAATCCTAGAACTATGAGGTAGTTCATGCAAGGGTGGAGTCAAATTAAGAGTACCAAAGGAATTGCCCCACAGACCTTGAGCCATTATGATAAGAGGATTAAATGGCAAGATAATGAATCTTGGTGGGGTATTTATAGGTAAGGCATGATTAACAATAGAAAAAGAAGCTCTACCTTGAGTTGGTGACCTGATAAGGTCAAGAAAAAAACTCCTAGACCGTTGGAGGAAATAGATCAAAATTGCTCTGTTGTGCCAACTCAAACACGGGGTCAAAAACACCCTTGGCTCTCTGGCTTCTTGTGTAGCATAGAGTTTCCAGATTTCAAATGAAAAAGGGACCGAAACCACTTCAAGTTGAAGCTCGAGGCTTCAAAATGCACATTCATAGTCCCCAGCAGAGTCGCCAAAAACTATTGAGTGAATATTTTGTCGTCAACTAACTGATGACAAAATAGGTATATCAACCACAACATAGAGAGATTTACACCAAAAAAAGTGTGGGTTTACCAGATTTGAATGAAGTAAATCTCTCCTCTCATCAAGGGGAGGTTCTCTATGAATATTTATGCACTATATGTGAATATATAATTAAGCTAAAAGTAACACATGGGGGTGGTATAATAGCATCCACTTCTCTTTTTTCAGAGGTGATGTACAAAGAACAAGATAAAAAAATCCTGGTCATTAGCCAACAACATTCCTCTTTTTTCAGGAATGGCATACAGCATAGAACCAAAAATCACTTGAAATAATAAAGTTCACAAGAAAACTCACGTAAGCACAAAGTCTTTTGTAGCCTCCTTCACCGATTTGAAACAAGTGTAACAGTAGAGTGAAACGAAGCACAAAGTCTCCATCTAAAACTACAAAAGATAACAGAATCACAAAAATAAAAGTAGCTCAAAGTCTCTCTTCTACCTTTTAGAAATGGCCTCAGATAATATAAACACACCCACTTTGCTTATTAAATCAGATAAATAAGAGATTATTAGGAAAGAGGACATAAGAACTGTTTCCTAAATAACACAAATAATTTTAACACAAAGTCTGAAATAAACCTACTTCTCATTCATTTAACAAAATATGATTTACAAGTTGAGCACAAAGTCTCAAAAAGTGTTTCAATTTTGGCAGAGTTTTTGCTCTTAATTATCCAAGATCTATTTACAAAAGAGGTCTCCACTATATATAGGGAGAAACTCTCAAAATTTAAAAAATATTAAAATATAAAAATATCTTAGTCAAATATGACTCATCTTTGACTTTGAGATTTTTTTCAAAATTTTTACATGTAATTACATATTACAAAATTACATGCACTTTTCTCAAGACAAAAGTGCATAAGAAAAGAAGAAGAGAGAAGGGGAAAAAGATTCAGCTCTTGTCGCTAGACTTCTTTAAATGAGCATCGTACATAGCAATAGATGCCTAAATTTCTATACTATCTGGCGCAACTATGTTTTTTGAGATGACCCTAGCTCTGATTAAAGCATCTTTCAATGCTGTGATTGCCTTAGCATGACCAGTTAACTTGGATCTTAGATTGTCTAGAGTCAACTGAGTATCCAAAATATTATCCACAGAAGTCATTGAGAAGGCCTTTTCTTCAAAATCTCTTTGAATCATCCCTTTAAAACCTTGGATCATTTTTTTAGCTGAGAGAAATTGGTTATCCCTAGAAGTGAGGTTGCAGGGCAGTTCTTTCAATCTATTGAGCAGGCCTGTGTCGCTCTTCTCACTATCATCTTTGGAAGCTTTGAGATCCTCAATCAAATCCTTGAGTACCTTTGTCCTATATATTAGTGACTCTTTGATCTCAACATAGGAATCCTTGCTAGAAATGACACCGATAGATATCAAGGTGCTTTTCTTTAGATCTTTCATCTCCCTCCATTTGCTAAGATATTTTTTTGTACTATCAACATATTGAGAGATAAGAGAGACAAAGTCATCTAAATCTACTCTCACCTTCTTCATCTTGTCAGTCTTTTCTGCGACCTCTGTGAGTAAGAAAATTCCCTGAGTATGCATCTTTTCAATGTAATTCTCCAACACTTTACCCTTTAAGTAAGTTTTATCTGCCTTTTAAATGACAAGGTCATCAATAGAGAAGGCCTCTGGAGTTGCTGCTTCAGGGGGAAGAGTGAATCTCTTTATTACTACCGTCAGTTGCTCTGTCTTAGCCTTATAATAGTCTTTCATCTCTTTTTTTCAGTCAAATTTTTGGACCATGATGTCCATTGCAGACTGTAGATCACTTTTCACACCTTCATGAGTAACTTTGCCAAGTTCAACATGAGAGATGGAATAGCTGCTCATTTTGAAACCCTCAAGGGTTGCGTCCTATGGAGGCTTAGCTATTTCCATAAATTTATGCCCATTTTCCTCAACTAATTTGGAGAACATCCTTGGCCTCTTAAGATCCTTAGCTTTCACCGGCACTATCTTGCCAAAATTAAAGTCATCTGGAGAGATAACTAACTTCTTTCTTTTAGGTGTGAAAGCTGACATCCAAGGTGGGAGAGAAGAATCACCTATCATGGCAATGGTTCCCACAGCTGGTGTTACCGTGGAAACTTCTACACTGCTAGTGGTAACAATGGTCGCAGTTAGAGTAACAAGTGAAACTATACTGGCCATTGATTTTGGCTCTTGCACAGAACTTTCTCCCAAATTAAAAGAGAGAGATGAAAGGCTAGGGATATATCTAGAGGAGAGAAGAGTATCTCCAGAAGCACCCTGAGGATCGCCAAATATAACTCTAGAAGGAGAGGTGGCTCTAGAAAAAGGAACAATGATAGGAGAGAGAGGAGAAGGAGATGCCACAAGAGACTGAGGTGGAGAAGGAGAGACCCTCTTTTATGGTTGTGCTTCTTCCTGAGAAGGTAGAGGTGCAGTCTTTTAATATTCTGAAGGCCAGTCGTCTATCTCCATTTGTTGGGCTGCCTGTTCCTGAGGGCTTTATTCTACAACTCTCTTAGCTGCTGATTTTTGCTCTTCAATAACCTTTGCTTTTTTAGAAACAAACATGATTCTAGGCTTGTGAGGCCTAGATGGGGAAGGAACATCACCTTTGTTCTTGGTCCTATTTTCTGCCTTCTTCCTCATCTCAGCTTAGAATTTAGCCTCTGATCCCATGATAAATTCTTTCAGTATGATTCTTTTGGCCACTAACCAATCATTGGTGTTAGCCAATATTGGTTCAAATCTCTTCTTCAGAGAAGTTAACTCTTTCTGAGACCATTGAATTGGAGAAAGAGGGGAGTCGGCAATCTTTTCAGCCAAGTACCTGCCATTGATAATGCTCTTATCATCGACCAGATTAGGGGGAATCTCTGCAAGCCTCAAATACTCAATTTATTCCAGGGTCAGCCTGCTATAATCCATCCTCCTGATCTCTTCAGCTGTTCTCAGGTCCACCCAGATGTCTTCGATCATAGGCTCATGGAATTGAGTCTTTCCTCTGATCATGTCTTTGACTCCCCTATAGTCAAATTTATCTCTTCTCTTGAATTGTTTCATAGTGACTAGCTGCATCTCTGTTTTCATAAATTTAGCTTTGGCTACTGTCAAGATAGAGTATCTACCAATTTCAACTGGAAACCTGAGACCTGGCTTTTTCAACTCCATCTGCTTAGCATGTACGATAGCCATTTGTCGACAAAGCTCCATCAAAACTAACTTATCAGAAAGAAACCTGGGGAGCATATAGGGATAGCTTTGGAAAAAGCCAACTCAAAGATAACAGAAGGTGGGAAATTGAAAGAACATACAACTGTAGTCATTGATAATTGTCCAAGCTTCAACAGATACTCTCTTTTGTTTAAGCTGAGGGTCAAAGAGGCATAAAAATATGGCAAAAAAAGCATCATTTACCCTTTTGAAATGGTGGATTGACCTTTGAAGCGTCAGCTGGGAGTAATATGAGTAGATCGGGGTAGACTTTATGTCTCCTTCAGTTGTCAAACCTGAAAAGGTTTGCATCAAGACAGCTATGTACACAAGGTACAAAGTCATATAGAACTTAGAAGAAGTTTGTACCTTGGTTAGCTACTCGTGAAAGGCGTTACTGATCTGCTCACCCCAAAAGATGACCTGCTTAACCTGGAGGATGATCTTAATAAATGGGTACATCCACTCATGGAACTGAGAAGAAGACGAAAGGCCTCGCACTCTACTGAGAAGGGTGATCAAGTCACCAACTTCTTCAATGAAATTGTTCCTCAGAAAGTTCTGTGACCATCTGGATAGATTAGTTTTAGGTGTCTTTAACCACCTATTATTCATCACTTTCTTTGCCCTTTTAGGGTCCTTATCGTACTCTTTTTGGGCTTCTGCAAAGTCAATCTTTAGCACCTCCGTAGCAGGAGGGCATATGAACACTTTGTCAATGAATTCAGGATCCAATTGAATTATCACATTACCACTGGCATCTGAGACTGATCTTGTCTCTTCGTTATAGAACCAGACACACTGGAGGATGAACTTCATATGATGTGCTGCCACCGAGAAAGTAGCAACCAAGTGAATGTTGTTTTTAATGATCCTCCTCATTTCAGAGCTTGGGTTAGTTGCCTTCATTCAAGTTATGAACTCGGCCATATCCACATGGCTAATTTTTGTGTCCCTGATGTCATCAACATTGGAAGTAACTGTAGTGACCGAAAAGATGCCCTGGTACTTGTACTTCATGGTCTTTGCCTTTTTAGGAGACATTTCAGACATTAGAACTGGCCTTTGTCAAATAGGTGCTGACGAGTAAGAATTCTTTAAAAATATTGTAGTCATGATCACGTAATTAAGAAAAAGGGGGCGAGTTGGGGAATTCGCATATTAAGTGATCATGACCAAGGAAGAAAACTTAAAAAGGCTGGGTCAAAAATCGGGGAAGGAAAGAAAAGAAAGGAAAAGAAGAAAAATCCTCCAGAGTTAGAAAATTTTGAAAAAGAAATGCATGAGTGGCAAAATTCGCCGCCCCTACATGAAGAATTGATAGAATGTAGAGGCGGTAAAATTTGTCACCCCTGCAGAATTAGCTTGTACAGGTGGTGAAATTCGCCGCCTCTACAGATCAGGGGGAAAAGTGTAGGGGCCACAAAATTTGTCGCCCCTACACTTTTGGCATGCATCAGTGGCAAAATTTACCACCGATGTAAGTTTGGGGTAAAAAAAGTGCGAGCGGAAAAAATCACCACCCGTGTAGGTAAGGCCTGCATGGGCAGCAAAATTTGTTGCCCACGCAGGTAAAAGGCAAGAGCAGCCAAGGGAGTAACAGAAAAAACCCTGGGCAAAGAGGAGGGGCAGCGAAATTATCGCTCCAGCATGAACAGGAAGTGGGTCGACCGGCCCAAGGAGAAAAACTAGAAAAAAAACAACAACTAGGAAAATGAAAAAGGAAAAAAAAGAAAAGAAATGCAAAAACACAACCTACCTGGAGAAACACGTGTACCGCGAGCACAAATCCACAAAAATGCACTTCAACTCATTCGTTAGATCATCCAGAGGGAGAGGATAGAAGGAAGAATAGAGAGAAATGAGGTTAAAATCAGGTTATATGGGGTGAAAATTGACCCCAACAACCTGCCACATGCGGCAATAAATGTCATGCCTGGAAAATGAGGCATGCATGGGCGGTAAAATTTGCCGCCCTTACATGTTCAGACGCAAGTTCAGATGCAGGGGCGGCAAAAATTGCCACCCTTACAGGTCAAAATGTAGGGGCGACAAAAATTTCCACCCTTACAAGTCAAAATACAGGGGCGAAAAAAATTGTTGCCCTTACATCTCAAAGGGAAAAATGCACTGGCAGCAAATATTGTCGTCCGTGCATGAAAATGGGAAAAAAAAACTAACTCTGAAAGAGGCAGGTTTTGGTCCCTTGGGCACATTGAGACCATAATGACCTTCGTGTTTTAGGGAAAATGTGGTAACAAGACATTACGAATTTCAAAAGGTGCAGTTGGACCAAGACGAGAATGAGAAGAACCTGTCTCAAAAACAAACATAGAGAGATGAAAGATGAAATGGATAAGTTTTGTAGGGAGTTGTTCCCAAAAATGAGCTAAGCTAATTTTGAAAACAATAGCTGGCTCTTATTGGGGAACTTCTATTAATCAAATCGATCAACGAGAGTAGAAACCAATCTCTAAGTGCCTTCATCCAAGCCATTGGGTTATGGAGTCAAGCTAAAAAAAAAAAAAATAGATAAAACATAAAAACTATACATATATACAAATGGACCCATCTAAGCTTTAAGAATTAAACAGCTTCAGATGCTACCCGTTGTGAGGTAGTGTGAATGATGTTCCATCTTGATATTCCAGCAAGAAGCTAGCCTTGCCATAGAGCTATCGAATGGTGAACGGGCCTCTCCATAAGGAATCAAATTTGCCGTGCATCCCTTTTGGTTCTTGCCTCTTGTCCCACAACAAAACTTGATCTCTGACTCAAAATTTGCAAACCTTAGTTTTTTTATCAAAAAGTTCCTTTACCCGATTTTGATGCACCGTAATCCAATCCACTACCATAGTTTGCCGCTCATTCAGTTCGGTTAGACACATGATTCTTTTATCGACTAAACTTTTGAAGGTTGAGTCTTCAATTGCTTTGGTTAACCTGAGCACTGGTAGTTCAAGAGTGATGGGGATTTTCACATTCAAGCCATATAGAAGTTGGAAAGGCATCATACTTATAGCCTTTTTGGGTGTTATCCTATCTGCCCATAAAGCATCATACAATGCTTTGTGCCATGTTTTCTGATTGTCGTCTACCAACTTCTTGATAATAGTGACCAGGTTCTTATTACTCGATTCTGCTTGGCCATTTCCTTAAGGGGAATAATCTGAAGTGTGGGATAGGGTAATCTCATAATAAAAATAGAATTGAGTAATTTCATGCAATGAAAAATAGGTCGCATTATCTGTTACAATCTTGAGTGGGACCCTAAATTGGGAGATGATATTTTCTTTGAGAAAATTACACACTACTTCAGATGTAGCGTGTTTGGTTGGGATGGCCTCCACCCACTTGGTAAAGTAATCTGTTGTCGTGAGGACATAATCATATCTAGCACTTGAAGATGGGTTGACTGTGCCAATGAAGTCAATACCCCACTGCTGAAAAGGCTCCTCGATTACTACTGGCTTGAGAGGTAATGCAGCCAGTTTAGGCCTCCCAACGAACTGTTGACATAATTCGCACTTACGCACCCATTTGTAGGCATCTTAGAACAGCGTGAGCCAATAATACCTTACTCATAAAATCTTGTGCATTGTCACCAGTACAAAAAAATGCCCTCCATAAGCCAAATTGTAAAAAGACTCTAAGAGTTTTTCTTGTTGTGCTTTATCAACACAACAAATAAATGCCTCATCCAGGTTCCTTTTGTACAGGCCATTATCCCACAGAACATAACTAGCAGCCTTTAACTTAACATTTTGTTTCTCCTTATAAGAAAGATGAGCGGGACACTCACCATAAGTTAGAAAATGGGCAATGTCAGAATACCACTTATTAGTAGTGGCAATAAAGAGGACCGTAGGTACACTTTCGATCTCTATTTCTTCACTTTCTGCTTCATCTGAAATATTGTTGGTGATTAACTGGCAAAGACCCTTTCCCTGCACAAGTTTGATAGGTTTGATGTCCAGATCAAACTCCTGAATCTTAGCAAACCAATTGCCTCTCTTCGTACCAAACTCCTGCTGAGTCAAAATGGATTTTACTGTTGTATCAAGTACGAGAACTTTGGTGTGAGAGTTCAAAATATAAAACCTGAAGTGCTTGACCGCTTTGACCACTGCGTATGCATGCTTCTCCATGTTGAAATATTTTAGCTCATGAACCTTGAGTGGACAACTCATGAAAGAAATAGAAGATTTTACACCTCCTTAGTTTTATTGAACTAAAATGGCTGAGAGTGTACGTTCAGAGGCGTAACTGTATATTTTGAAGCCTTTAGTGTAGTCTAGACAAACCAGGACTAGTGCGCGAGCAATTGCTTCTTTGATGTCTTTGAATGCTGATTTACCTTTAACAGTCCACCTAAAGGTAGCATTTTCTTTCATCATATTAATGATGTGGCAGGTTTTCTCAGTAAACTCAGGAATAAATCTTCGAAGAAAATTCACTTTTTCAAAGAAAGAGTGAATTGCAGTCTTATTGATAGGCAAAGTAAGTTTCTGGATGGACTTGACTCTCTCTGAGTCAATTTTAATACCTTCTCAGGACACAATGTGTCCAAGAAGTTTCCCTTCAGTTACCCTAAAGAGAGAATTTTTTGGGTTTAAAAAAATACCGTTCTGACAATAGCGTTCCAGTATTCTTTGCAAATGGTGGACATGGTCAGAATGAAGCTTTGAAAACACTGTCAGATCATTCATGTATACTACAATAAATTTTCCCATTTCATCCTTGAAAGCAAGATCCATCACTCTTTGAAATGTGGCACCTGCATTTATTAGACCGAAAGGCATTCTTTGATAACCGAAGGTGCCCCAAGGTGTGGTGAAGGCCATCTTATGCTGGTCCACTTTTCCAACTTCGACCTGATTGTACCTTAAAAAATTGTCCAGCATTGATAATATTTTTGAACCTGTTACCATCTACAGAACTTGATCCATGATAGGAATAGGGTAGTTATCCTTTAAAAATAACTGATTCAAGTTCTTGAAATCTACGCAGATTCAAATTTCACCATTCTTCTTTTTGAGAGGCACTATGTTGGCAATCCATGTGGAGTGATGGATTGGGAAAATTATTCGGGCATCAAGTATTTTTTGTATCTCAGCTAAAATAGTACCTAAGATTTTTAGATTGTATTGCCTAGACTTTTGCTTATAAGGTACAGAGTTTGCCTTAAGAGGTATGTCGTGGCAGATATCATTTGGCCTGAGTGATTTCAGATCATCATAAGAATAAGCCAAAACGTCTATTTATTGGCAAAAAAGACTAACAAGCTTAAATCTCTCCTCGAGAGTGCAGCATTTATCAATGTTTACCATCTTAGGATCTCCCTTGGTTCTCAGATTAACTTGATCAAAATCTTGAGAGGATTTTGAATCTATTCACTGTTGTTTAATAAACTTATCATGGTTATCAAACAATTTTTCTAGGAAAACCAGGCCTTTGGGGATCTTATTCCCCTTAAGCTGCAAGAAATTCTCACCTATATTCACATTTGATTCAAAAGCTGCTCCACATTCTCAGAGTTCAGTACCTCAAAATGCAATTGTTTGAAGCTATTTTTTTACTCTAAGAAGGCAATGATTTGATCATCGTTGTTGAATACTTGCCAATAACCAGCATTATCAGGTACACTTAGTCGAAAGACCAATTCGATAGTGTACTTATCTCCTTTAAAATCTAGGTGGGGAACCAAGAGAGTAGTAGAGATAGCCAATGCATCCGCTCGGTCATTGAATTCTCTTGGAACGGTAGAGATGTTTAAAGTGTCAAAATTTTCAATATGATCTCAGACCAAATTGTGATAGTGGCGCAACCTTTCATTCTTGGTCTGATAGAAGTTTCTTACCTGATAGACCACCAACTCGGCGTCCCCTTTAGCATGGAGTGATTTAATGCCTTTTTCTCTGGTAGCCTATAATCCAAGTAACAGAGATTCATACTCAGTTGTGTTGTTGGTGTTGTTGAATTGCAACTTGTAGGACAAAGGAATAATGTCTCTTTAAAGAGATACCAACACAACCCCAGCTCCCAAGCTTGTAAAAAAATAGCTGCCATCAAATTCTAAGGTCCATACCTCGTTAGACACTGCTTTTTCTTTGAAAACCCCTTCATTCGGGGGAAGAGGTTCTCCCATGTGTTCATTTTGCTTTGTTGATTTAGTCACCATGTCAGCTGAACACAATTTCAAGTTATCACCTGCAGGAGTTTCATCAGATGCCTCATGGATCTCATCTGTAAATAGGAAGTAATTGCCCATACCTGACGACTTAAATAAAATTTGAGCTTCCGGTGTTGACAATCGGGTAACTACAGACCTTGCCTCTTTTTTGGGAAGCAACTTCTTTATAACACCTTGAATTGGGATCCTTGCTTCTGACAAGTCCATACTTAGCTTGCCTCCAACATCTTTGCAAAAATTTTGCCTGAGCAGGATGCCGTAAGAGGCTGGAATATCGGCCACTAGAACCGTCATTTTTATCCACTTTTCTAGAAAAGCTGTGAAAGCAAATTGGCATCTTTTATCTGACCAAAGAGGGGAACTTGCTCATTTTCCATAGAAAAACACCTCCCAAAAGTTTTGGTCAAAGTTAGTCCAAGGGAATTTGCTACTTTGGCAGGCATGACATTATCTGAGGCTCCAGAGTTTATAATGCAATTACTCAATTTATAACTATTTATAAGCAGGAAAACATAAAAAGGTTCTATTTTTCCAAAAGCAACAGGAGGAGTCACGACAAGATTATTTTGGACAGATTTATCTTTGAGGGGATCATGAACGGCCTTTAAAGAATCTTGTCCTACGGAGATGGCTTTATTTTTCACGTACCCTGCCAACCTATCAAATTATTCTGGGTTAGCCCTTAGATATTCAATCTCTATCATTTAGATTTTAGTCTTTCTAGCGTGATCAATTATATCAAATAATTGAAAAGAACTTGAAAGAGAGGAAGAGAGTCCATCATCTGGAACTTTAGTAGGTATGGCACTGGTCTGAGCAATGGAAGGAGAAGGTATGGGGTGGTTGGAGGTATTTATTTTTTTGTGAATTACCTAATCTTTTGATTGAAGAGGCAATGGAGTCCCTCATTTAGCGATGGAAACCGCTGGCTGAGGTTCTTCTTCTACCTTTCTTTTATCAGTCTATGGAGATTACTGATGTTGAGATCTGGTGAAAATAGCATAGGATCCATCCAACCCTTATCTTTTACTTCCAGCTTCATCTTGGTAATCCAAGAAACTAATATTGGAGTCGCCAGCTAATTCTTCTTCTTGCTCATCAAAGAGATTAGCATCATTTTGTTGATCCAACTGATGTTGGAGCAAATAGTCATGTTCAGCCTCTAGGTAATTGACCGTTGAATAGGTAGGTGATGCTTCAATGGCCAATTTCTCTAGAGGGGGAGGTAGGTGATTTGGTTGCCCTTGGTTCTGGGTAGCATTACCCTAATATTGTTGATTCTAGAATGTTCTCCTGAGCATATCTTAATAAGTAGGGACAGACATACCTTGGACTATTTGTCTCTTCAAAGCTATCAGTTCATTTGTCAATTTTTGTAGCATAAGATCTATAGTGCCTGTAAAAGAGCTTTCAGTAGATGAAGAGAATTTGTTTTTACTAGGGTCTTTCCTGATCTTACCTACCAGGATAAGATCATCTTCAATCTCAGTAGCTAAATTTTGAGCCAATGCTAGATCTATAGGGCCAGCTCATCTCAATAAAAAACTTACTTTGAGAAGCTGCGAGTTGATAAAAAAGCACTTGAGATTCTCCGGCATAGGCTGAGCAAAAGTTGGAATCTGATTCCTTAACTTGTTGAATTTAGCTATGAAGTCCCTCATGGGTTCCCGGGATTCTTTTTTATCTGTGTTAGCTGTGTTAACAAAGCTTGTGCATCTTCAACAGGTTTAAACCTAGCTTCAAATTTAGCTTTGAGCGTGTCCCAGTCAATTACTGACCCAGCCTGCAGGTGGTAGAACCAATTCGCGATAGCTCTTTGCAGGGTTTTCACAAAAAGTCTCGCTATTACATCTTCAAAATCCACACTGATTATGACACATGCTATAGAGAAAGCAATGATATGCTCATCGAAATGAACCTTCCCATCACAAAAATACGTAGGAAATTTTTTTTTAAACTACGAGGTAGTTCATGCAAGAGTGAAGTCAAATTAAGAGGACCAAAGGAATTGCCCCACAGACCTTGAGCCATTATGATAAGATGATTAAATGGCAGAATAACAAATCTTGGTGGGGTATTTATAGGCAAGGCATGATTAACAGTAGGAAAAGAAGCTCTACCTTGCATTGGTGACCTGATAAGGTCAGGATAAAAACTCCTAGACCGTTGGAGGAAAGGTGGTGGAAGAAATAGATCATAATTGCTTTGTTGTGCCAACTCAAACACGGGGTCAAAAACACCTTTGGCTATCTAGCTTCTTGTGTAGCATGGAGTTGCCAGATTTTAAATGAAAAAGGGACCGAAACCACTTCAAGTTGAAGCTTGAGGCTTCAAAATGCACGTTCGTAGTCCCCAGCAGAGTTGCCAAAAATTGTTGGGTGAATATTTTATTGTCAACTAACTGATGACAAAATGGGTATATCAACCACAACATAGGGAGATTTACACCACAAAAAGTGTGAGTTTACCAGATCTAGATGAAGTAAATCTCTCCTCTCATCAAGGGGAGGTTCCTTATGAATATTTATGCACTATATGTGAATATATAATTAAGCAAAAAGAAACACATGGGGTGGTATAATAGCATCCACCTCTCTTTTTTCAGAGGTGATGTACAAGGAACAAGATAGAGAAATCTTGGTCATTGGCCAACAACATTCCTCTTTTTTCAGGAATGGCATACAGCATAGAACCAAAAATCACTTGAAGTAACAAAGTTCACAAGGAAACTCACGTAATCACAAAGTCTTCCATAGCCTCCTTCACCGATTCGAAACAAGTGTAACAGTAGAGTGAAATGAAGCACAAAGTCTCTATCTAAAATTACAAAAGATAATAGAATCACAAAGATAAAAGTAGCTCAAAGTCTCTCTTCTACCTTTTAAAAATGCCCTCAGATAATATAAACACACCCACTTTGCTTATTAAATCAGATAAACAAGAGATTATCAAGAAAGAGGACATAAGAACTGTTTCTTAAATAACACAAATAATTTCAACACAAAGTCTGAAATAAACCTGATTCTCATTCATTTAACAAAATATGATTTACAAATTGAGCACAAAGTCTCAAAAAGTGTTTCAATTTCGGCAGAGTTTTTGCTCTTAATTATCCAAGATCCATTTACAAAAGAGGTCTCCACTATATCTAGGGAGAAACTCTCAAAATTTAGAAAATATTAAAATACAAAAATATCTTAGTCAAATATGACTCATCTTTGACTTTGAGATATTTTTCTAGAATTTTTACATATAATTACATATTACAAAATTGCATGCACTTTTTTCAAGACAAAAGTGCATAAACAAAGAAGAAGAGAGAAGGGGAAAAAGATTCAGCTCTTGCCACCAAACTTCTTCAGATGAGCATCGTACATAGCCATGGATGCTTGAATTCCTATACTGTCTGGTGCAACTATGCTCATTGAGATGACCCTGGCTCTGATTAAAGCATCTTTCAATGTTGTGATTCCCTTAGCATGACCAGTTAACTTGGATCTTAGATTGTCCAGAGTCAACTGAGTATCCAAAATATTGTCCACAGAAGTCATTGAGAAGGACTTTTCTTCAAAATCTCTTTGAATCATCCCTTTAAAACTTTGGATCATTTCTTCAGCTGAGAGAAATTGGTTATCCCTAGAAGTGAGGTTACAGGGCAGTTCTTCCAATCTATTGAGCAGGCCTGTGTTGCTCTTCTCACTATCATCTTTGGAAGCTTTGAGATCCTCAATCAAATCCTTGAGTACCTTTGTCCTATATACTAGTGACTCCTTGATCTCAACATAGGAATCCTTGCTAGAAATGACACCGATAGATATCAAGGTGCTTTTTTTAGATCATTCATCTCCCTCCATTTGCTAAGATATTTTTCTGTACTATCAACATCCTGAGAGATAAGAGAGACAAGGTCATCTAAATCTGCTCTCACCTTCTTCATCTTGTCAGTCTTTTATGCAACCTCTATGAGTAAAAAATTTCTTGAGTATGCATCTTTTCAACATAATCTTCCAGCACTTTCCTCTTCAAGTAAGTTTTCTTTGCCTTTTGAATGATAGGGTCGTCAATAGAGAAGGCCTCTAGAGTTGTTGCTTCAGGTGGAACAGTGAATTTCCTTATTACTGTCGTTAGCTGCTCTGTCTTGGCCTTATAATAGTCTTTCATCTCCTTTTCTCAGTCAAATTTCTGGACCATGATGTCCATTGTAGACTGTAGATCACTTTTCGCACCTTCATGAGTAACTTTGGCAAGTTTAACACGAGAGATTGAATAACTGCTCATTTTGAAACCCTCAAGGGTTGCGTCCTACGGAGGCTTAACTATTTTCAAAAATTTATGCTTTTTTTCCTCAACCAATTTTGAGAGGATCCTTGGCCTCTTAGGAGCCTTAGATTTCACCGACACTATCTTGCCAAAATCGAAGTCATCTGGAGAGATGGCTAACTTCTTTCTTTTAAGTGTGAAAGCTAACATCCAAGGTGGGAGAGAAGAAGCACCTATCATGGAAATGGTTCCCGCAGCTGGTGTTACTATGGCAACTTTTACACTGCTAGTGGTAACAATGGTCGCAGTTAGAGTAATAAGCAAAACTGTATCAACCATTGATTCTGGCTCTTGCATAGAACTTTCTCTCAGATTGAAAGAGGGAGATGAAAGGCTAGGGATAGATCTAGAGGAGTGAAGAGTATCTCCAAAAGTGCCTTGAGGATCGCCAAATATAACTCTAGAAGGAGAGATGGGTCCAGAAGAAGGAACACTGATAGGAGAGAGAGGTGAAGGAGATGCCACAGGAGACTGAGGCAGATAAGGAGAGATGCTCTTTTGTGGCTGTGCTTCTTCTTAAGAAGGTAGAGGTGTAGTCTTTTGCTATTCTGAAGGCCGGTCGTCTGTCTCTATTTATCGGGCTGCCTGTTCTTGAGGGCTTTGTTCTACAACTTCCTTAGCCACTGATTTTGGCTCTTCAATAACCTTTGATTTTTTAGAAACAAAGATGATTCTAGGATTGTGAGGCCTAGACGGAGAAGGAACATTACCTTTGTTTTTGGTCTTGTTTTTTGCCTTCTTTCTCATTTCAGCTTGGAACTCAGCCTCTGATCCTATGATAAATTCTTTCAGTGCGATTCCTTTGGCCACTAACCAATCATTGGTGTTAGCCAATATTGGTTCAAATCTCTTCTTCAGAGAACTTAGCTCTTTTTGAGACCATTGAATTGGAGAAAGAGGGGAGTCGGCAATCTTTTCAGCGAAGTACCTGCTATTGATAATGCTCTTATCATCGACCAGATTTGGGGGAATCTCTTCAAGCCCCAAATACTCAATTTGTTCTAGGGTCAGCCTGCTATAGTGCATCCTCCTGATCTCCTCAGCTGTTCTCACGTCCACCCAGACGTCTTCGATCATAGGCTCATGAAATTGAGTCTTTCGTCTGATCATGTCCTTGACTCCTCTATAGTCAAATTTGTCCCGTCTCTTGAATTGTTTTATAGTGACTAGTTGCATCTCTATTTTCATGACTTTGGCTTTGGCTGTTGTCAAGATAGAGTATCTGCCAATTTCAACTGGAAACCTGAGACCTGGCTTTTCCAGCTCCATCTGCCTAGCATGTACGATATCCATTTGTCGATAAAGCTCCATCAAAACTAACTTATTAGAAGAAAACTTGGGGAGCATATAGGGATAGACTTGGAAAAATTCAACCCAAAGATAACAGAAGGTGGAAAATTGAAGGAACATACAACCATAGTCATTGACAACTGTCCAAGCCTCATCAGATACTCTCTTCTATTCAAGTTGAGGGTCAAAGAGGCATAAAAATATGATAAAAAAAGCATCATTTACCTTTTTGAAATGGTGGATTGACCCTTGAAGCGTTAGCTAGGGGTAATATGAGTAGACCAGAGTGGACTTTCTATCTCCTTCAGATGTCAAACCTGGAAAGGTTCACATCGAGACAGTTATGTACACAAGGTACAAGGTCATATATAACTTGGAAGAAGTATGTACCTTGGTTAGCTGCTTGTGAAGGGCATTACTGATTTGCTCACCCTAAAAGATGAACTACTTACTTTGGAGGATGATCTTGATGAACGGGTACATCCACTTGTAGAACTGAGAGGAAGACAGGAGGCCTCACACTCTACTAAGAAGGGTGATCAAGTCACCAACTTCTTCAATGAAGTCACTCCTTGAAAAGTTCTGTAGCTATTTAGATAGATTGATTTTGGGTATCTTCAACCACTTATTATTCATCACTTTCTTTGCCCTCTCAAGGTCCTTGTCGTACTCCTTCTGGGCTTCTGCGAAGTCAATCTTTAGCACCTCAGTAGCAGGAGGGCACATGAAGACTTTGTCGATGAATTCAAGATCTAGCTAAATTATCACATTGCCACTAGCATCTGAGACTGATCTTGTCTTTTTGTTGTAGAACTAGGCACACTGGAGGATGAACTCCGTATGATGTGTTGCCACTGAGAAAGTAGCAACCAAGTGAATGTTGCTTTCAATGATCCTCCTCATTTAAGAGCTCGAGTTAGTTGCCTTCGTTTGGGTTACAAACTCAGCCATATCCATGTGGCCAATTTTTGTGTTTCTGATGTCATCAACGTTGGAGGTAATTGAAGTGATCAAAAAGATGCCCTGGTACTTGTACTTCATGGTCTTTGCCTTTTTGGAAGACATTTCAGACATTAGAACTAGCCTTGGTCGAACAGGTGTTGACGAGAAAGAATTCTTTGAAAGTACTGCAGTCATGATCACGTAATTAAGGAAAAGGGGGCGAGTTGGGGAATTCGCATATTAAGTGATCATGACCAAGGAAGGGAACTTAAAAAGGTTGGGTTAGAAATTGGGGAAGGAAAGAAAAGAAAGGAAAAGAGGAAAAAATCCTCTGAAGTTAGAAAAATTTGAAGGAGAAATGCATGGGCAGCAAAATTCACCACCCTTGCATGAAGAATTGATATAATATAGAGGCAGTGAAATTCATTGCCCCTACAGAATCGGCCTGTATGGGTGACGAAATTTTCCACCTCTGTAGATCAAGGGGAAAAATGCAGGGGCAACAAAATTCACTGCCCCTGCACCTCTGGCATGCATCAGTGGAAAAATTTGCCACCGATGCAAGTTTGGGGTAAAAAGGGCACGGGTGGTGAAAATCACCACCCGTGTGGGTAAGGCCTGCATGGGCGGCAAAATTTGCTACCCGCGTAAGTAAAAGGCAAGAGCAGCCAAGGGAGTAGCATAAAAAACTATGGGAAAAGAGGAGGGGTGGCGAAATTGCCACCCCAGCATGAACATGAAGTGGGTCGACCAGCCTAAGGAGAAAAACTAGACTAAAAACAACAACTAGGAAAATAAAAAATGAAAAGAAAAGAAAAGAAATGCAAAAACACAACCTACTTGGAGAAACACGCGTACTGCAAGCACAAATCTACAAAAATGCACTTTAACTCATTCATTGGATCATCTAGAGGGAGAGGATAGGACGAAGAATGGAGAGAAATGAGGCTGAAATCAAGTTATATGGGGTGAAAATTGACCCCAACAACCCACCGTGCATGGCAATAAATGATGTGCATGGAAAATGAAGCATGCATGGGTGGCAAAATTTGCTGCCCTTGCATGTTCAGATGCAAGTTCAGATGCAGGGGTGGCAAAAATTACCGCCCTTACAGGTCAAAATGCAGGGGTGACAAAAATTGCTGCCCTTGCAAGTCAAAATGTAGGGGCATCAAAAATTGCCGCCCTTACATCTCAAAGGAAAAAATGCACTGGCGGCAAATATTGCCGCCCGTGCACGAAAACGGAAGAAAAGAGACTAACTCTGAAAGAGGTAGGTTTTGGTCCCCTGGGCACATCGAGACCGTAACGACCTTCACATTTTAGGGAAGATGTGGTAATAAGACATTATGAATTTTGAAAGGTGCAATTAGACCAAGATGAGAATGAGAAGAATCCGTCTCAAAAACAAACTTAGAGAGACAAAAGATGAAACAGACAAGTTTCGTAGGGGGTTGTTCCCAAAAATGAGCTAAGCTGATTTTGAAAACAATAGATTACTAAAATATAGAAGGGAGGAGGCTTGACTGCTTTACCTAATTTCCCTTTACTTATCCCTTTGGTTGTGTTGGTAATAACTTCATTCACCTTGCTTGGTGGCTTGTCTACAACTGTTGTGACATTAATCTTGGACAAGCCTTCCCAGAGAATGTCTACTTGACAAGGCACAGAGAGCATATCCCACATGGGCACATTCACATTAAATTTCTTCATTTGTTTAATAATGTTGATGAGTGAACCACCAACCTTTGCTTATGTTTTGGGATCCACCATTGTTACTTGTTCAAATTATGATCCTTGGGGCATAGTAAGACTTCCTTGATTCTTTGTAGGCACTAGGACCTTTGATGTGATTATAGGTTCATTTGGATTTATTAGTGAAGGAGAAATGGTAGGAAGCTCTTTGAAAACTTATTGATTGCCATCTGTGTCCCTTATTTTAAATATTGTATTGGCTACCACTAGTATGTAGGCTTGGTTAGAACTAGCCTGTTGGTTAGATGCATAGCACTCCTCTTGCTCAGAATTGATCATGGTCACATCTGGCTAGCTTGGTCCCTAGTTAGACCCTTATGAAGGCTCCTCTGACTTGGTCATCATGGGCACTTCTGCATTTTGGACCATGAGAGCTTAGTTATACCAAAAGAATGAGGTCAATATTTGGGACAATATGTTGACCAAAATAATGATTCCAAAGCATGGTACCCTCTGCCTCTTGAGCCACATTATTTTAAACTAGTACCAAGGTGTTGGAAGTGCTTGCAACATTGGGATTATAGTTATTTTTCCTATTATAGCCATGTTGCACTTGTCCTTGGTTTTGACCTTGGTCCTAGCCTTGATAATTCCCCTTATAGGGTGGCCTATTTGCTTGAAAGGATTGATATTGAGGTTGATATGAAATTTGATAAGGTCTATTAAAATCCTACTACCTTTTGGCATTCACAAACTCATTCCCTAAAGACTAAAACATGCTTCTGCATTCTTGGAAGTTCTCTTGGTCTAGGGAACCACTAGATCCACTAGTAAAAGCTTGTTCTTGTTTTGGTATAGGTACTACAATAATTGTTGGTGTAGGAAGAATGACATAAATTAGAGGGATAACAATAGGAGGTGGTCTAATTTCAATAAATAAGGGCATTGGTGGTCTAAGCGTAAGTTTACCAACTTGAACCAAATAATTTTCTACCCTAATGGCCACCTCATAAGCATCTGAAAGTATATTCCCTCCCATCAATTATATCATTACTATTATGTCACTATTTAAAGCCTTCAAAAAGTCTAGGAAGGCAAAGTTAGGGGTTGGCATAACTAAGACTGGGATTTTATCCCAAGTTTTTTAGAACCTTGTGTTGAAGTCTTGCATGACTTCATGAGGAGCTTTTTTAATGGTGGTTAGTTGCTCTATAAGTGACAAATGGTTAGTTTTGTCCTCAAATATTTTACACAAAGCCTCTCCTAATTAGTCCCAGGTTTGAATGGAGTTAGTAGCAAGGCCTCTATACCAATCTAGAGACTTTAATTTAAAAGAAGTAGCTAATAACCTAATGGCTATGTTTTCCTCAGTGAAATTATGGATGTTATAGAAATTGGATATGTCCATGAGGTGCTCAGAAGGTGTTGTATCTTGGTCACCAACATAATAGGGAATATTTTTAAGGACTACAACTAGAATTGGGTCATAATGGGTAAGGTTTAGAGGAATCTGACCATTAAACCCCACAAATGGAAAGGTTATTTGAGGAATCATGGTAGCAAAAGGGGATAACAAAGGTCTTCTTGCATAGGTAAACCTTACGACTAGTTTAGGAAAAGGGTTCCCTACATATGGGTGAGTATTAACAAACCTTACCCTCTTTGCTAAATTAAAAGGTAGTGTTGTAGCATAGGATTTCACCCTTGTGGGAGAGTTTTTCAAGCTCTCACTCCTAGCTACAAAATTAGAGAAACCTCAAGCTATGGGTATCCTATAGTGAGGTTGAACCTCTAGGCTTTTTAATGAGGCTAGCTCCTCAAATGTTTCACTTTAGTTGTTCCCACACACTAAAACCTAGTGTTGACCAAGTAAAAGGGAGAGAAAGATAACATAAAAATGGAAAAATAAACTAAGAAAGGTGATGCACCAAATAATGAGTGACCCACATAAGCATGAAATAAACATTAATTCAGCATAAGATAATTCTACTTACACAACCTCACAACCAGTTAATTTGCATCAATGTTTCATAAACTAGGCTCACTAAGCCATATATGGAGCAGAGAGGAATTTCAAAATTCACACCAAGAATCCATTAATGGTGGAAAGAGCTCAAGTTTAGACCTGCAACTAACCTAAAAATACTTGAAAATAGGTAAGAAGAAAGGACAAGGGACATGGAAGAACACTTCTTCACAAGGCCATCATGCACAAGCTTGTTAAACATGATTTTTAGACAAGAAATAGGAAAAAATAATCTTTATTGCTTCAAAAGGTCTTTCTTACAAATTTTTGACAGGTTTCTTCCTTGTCAAAATGAGGATATCTTATTTTTAAAAGAATCGAGACATATATATAAAATGGGAAGACCCAAAGAGAAGAGGCAAACAAATAGAAATCAATAAATGAGATCCAACCACCCTCCATGAATTCTCATCCACACTTGGGTTAATTAGACTAATCCTTCTCCAATGAAATAACCTCCATTAGCTCTAAAATTCTTCCATCCCTCTCATTGGTTGAGAAATGCACTAGAAGATAAAACTCATTGAGGATGATGATGTCATGGTCTACTAAAAAGGAAAGTTCAAGAACATCTTAAATGCCCGAGCTATCTTTTCTAATTACTTGATCTTTATATTTCATCTCCACGCCATCCCCCACATGTCTACTTATGTATGAGGACAAAAATTCTTACATCTATAAACCTGACTGATCCATGTTGCTTCTACATTTTTTGGTTGTTTGTCAGAGATAATAGCCATGTCAAAGGATGAGGACTCTCCATTAACTTCACCTACCAGCTCTTGCCTTGAAACTTGGACCAGATCTTCCTTATAGATGGAAACCAATCTAAAGACATTGGCTTTCCTAAATTTATTTTATTTATGTTGGTGTGATTTCATAGGTTGTGCAACTCCTTTTTGTCTTTTAAATGCCAATGGCTACTTGTAAGGGCTCAAACTTGACGTTTGTGGGCCCATCATCAATTTCTTTGGACTTTCATTTTGGGAATTATTTTTGATGTCCTTTTGAGATCTTTTTTCTTAGGATTTTCTTGGCTTATTTCCTTCAGATAAAAATTTTGAAGGAATTCATTCGAAACCTTTCCAAAATTGCCTTTCAAGCTTTTTGACAAGGAATTTCCCAAAGGGTAAGAGACCCTTCAGGATTTATCAATGGCACCTCCTAAAGGGTAACATACCCTTCAAAATTTTTGCTTGAGACCTTCAAAAATATTTCAATGGTCCTCTGAAAAAGTGAACAAGCCCTTAAGTAATGGACTCGGGCCTTTTACAAAGGACCCAAACTTTTGTAAGTGCCCCCAATGTTGATGACAATTTTCCTAGGTAAAATGGAAATGTACCTTCGAAAGGAGGTAGTGACCCTTTGAAAAACCTAAAATGATCCTTTGGAGTTTTTATTTTGGCCACTTCACTTTAAAAGATATATTTTGGAACTTTTTCTTGGAACAATTCTTTCAAAACAACTTTCCTGAAGATTTTCTAACACTTGAATGAAGGAAACTGAGACAAAACTCTCGAAGAGAGAACACTTAGTTGAAAGGAGAAAGAATTCCTTTGGGGAGATTATCTGCACAATTTTCTTGAAAAGAAAATGAAACCAAAATGGGCTTGAAAGAAATCACCTTTCACATGTTCTTTGAAAGAATGAACAAGTAAAAGACTTAGCTAAAAAAGAGATTTTTCATTTACATTTTGGATTATAGGCTTATCCTCAAACACTATTTATGGATCCATTTCTAAGCCTTTGACCCAATGTTTCATCAAACCATGCAAGAGCTTCATATGTGAGCCAAAAATGGCCAACATCTTTAGCAGCTCACAGGGGTTGCATGCTTGTCAATGCAAAAGAACTTAGACCATGTTGCCTCATCAAACCCATCCATTGGGCATGGAGTCAAGTCATTTTTTCATTGAATCAAAACCTCCCTTTTAATTAATAAGGACAACTACAACAAAACAAAACTGTGCTTAAAGCACTTAGGGAAGGGAAACACACAATTGAAAAGGATGTGCACAGGGCACTTAGAGGAAAACATGAAAAGCTATACAAAATGTACAATATATACAATGAATGTAAACTCTTCTAATAACATGGATTTAGATGAATCCCATTGATTGGGATGGGTATTACCTTTCCATCCAGTTGGGTCAGTTGGAAAGCATTATGTTGTTTGCATCTATGGATTAAATAAGAACCACTCACAAGCTATCAAATTTGGTATGATTTCCTAGCTTGGCCTTATTTGAATCCCATTTGAGGACTAGATCCCATTCTTTGAAGTCCATTACTATGGCTTTCTTGTCAAAATATTTCTTGACTTGGGCTTGATGTGACTTTAGTGTCTTCATTATAAGGTCTCTTATTTCTTCAAGCTTTGTGAGTTCTACCAACCTCACATTCATGGGCTCATCTTCTAGCAGCTCCAACTGATGGGCAAGATCTAATGTAGGAAGCCCAAGAGAAATAGACAACTTGGCCTCCCTTCCATATACTAAAACATATGGAGAATTGACAATGGTAACTTTAGGAGTCACCTAATCAGCCCACAAGGTTGTCTTTAGTTTAGTGTGCCATGTCCTCTGATTCTCTTCCCTAGTTCTCCTGATGATTCTTAGCAAATTTGTATTTATGGACTCAACCAGTCCATTTCCTTGAGGATAATAGTTGGAAGAGGTGCTGAGGTAGATGCCCATCTTGAGATCCCATTCAATCATTTTCAGACTAAGGAATGCTAGTGTATTATCAAATATGATAGTGGATGGAACACCAAACCTAGTCATGATGTTGTCATAGAAGTCTAAGACTACACTTTCATTAGCTTCTTTCAATACAGTGGCTTCCACCCACTTGGTGAAGTAGTCAGTTGAAGTAAGCACCCACTTATGCCCTACACTTGATGGAGGGTTGACCATTCCTATGAAATCTAGCCCCCATTGCATGAAGGGTTGCTCTACCTAAATTGGGTTGAGAGGAAGGGATATCAATATTTACTTACCTATAAAGAGGGCACACTTCTAACACCTTATCACCCATGCATAAGCATCTTTGAATAGGTTGGGATAGTAATAATCTACCCTCATTATCTTTTTTGTTGTGGCCTCCCATAGATCCATCATGGAAATACTCAAAAAGTTTGGTCATTTGGTTACCATATATACATCTTAGAAACACTCCATTGAGGTCCTTTCTAAATATAACCTCACCAACCAATGCATAAGGTATGGACTAAAGTTTGAAATACTTTCTCTTTGCTCTATCCATACCTTGTGGGCACTCACCTATCATCAAGAAATATGTCATATCCTGGAGCCAACTAGTGTGAGGTAAAAGTGTATCCATATGTGAGTTATCTTCTATTATCAAAATAACCTCTTTATTTTCATTAAGGTCATCAGCCATGTGCTCACACAAACCTTTTCCTCTCACTAGCTTAGTGACCTTGATCTCTACATCATGTTTCATGACCTTGGTGATATAACTAGCCCTCTTTTCATTCAAGTCTTTGTTAAGAAGGAAATCTCTCACTCCAAGATGAGACACCATAATATAGATTTTGTTATTAGATATCATAGACCTGAACCTTTTAAGGCTTATAACCACTACAAGGACTTATTTTTATATGAAATTATACCTCACCTCATATCCTTCTAGCCCTTGACTGAAAAAAGCTATTGGCTATTCAAGTCCTTCACCATTTTTTTGCATCAACATAGCTGATATATTATCAATATTGGCAAAGGCATATAATAAGACATCTCTTGAGAAATCAGGGTTCATGAGTGTGGGTGCTTGGGTAATGGCCTACTTGATAGCCTCGAATGTTTATTTACCTTCATTTGACCAAGTGAACTCTTGGTTTTTCTTAAGCATAGTAATGATCAGTTTGGCTAATTTTACAAAACCAGGTATAAACCTCCTCAAAAAAAAAATTCCCAAGGAAACTTTGGAGTCCCTTCTCATGATTAGGTAAGGATAAGGCCAAGATGGCACTCATTCTATTAGGATCAATAGCTAATCCTTATTTTGAAATAGCATGTCCCAACAACTTACCTTCATGCACAACAAACACACACTTCTTGGGGTTCAAAGAGATTCCATACTCTTTGCATCTCTCAAAGATCAACCTCAGGTGGTCCATGTGCTCATTGGCATCCTTGGAGAAAACTGTGATGTTATCCAAGTAGACCATCACCATTTGATTTAGCAACCCTTGGAAATCCATGTCCATTACCCTTTGAAAAGTGGCCCCAGCATTTGATAAGCAAAAATGCATATTTTGATAAGCATACATGACCCACTTTGTGGTGAAGGTAGTCTTGTAGTGATCTTACTCTTTCACCAACACCTAGTTGTATCTCAAATACCCATCCAAAGAGAAAAATGTTTTGAACCTATAACCATTTGAAGACGTTGCTCCATGGATGGTAAAGGGTAATAGTCCTTCAAGGAGACCCTATTCAGATCTCTGAAGTCAACACACAAACAGATCTCATCATTCTTCTTCCTTACATGCACCAAATTGGCTACCCATAATGAGTGTTTGATGGGAAAGATAATATTGGATTCAATCAACTTGGTTAACTCTTTCCTCCTAAGCTCTTCTATTTTGGGGTTGACAGGTCTCTACTTTTACCTCACAGGCTTAGTATTAGCCTCGAGCTCTATAGTATGTTGGGCTAACTTTGGATCAAAGCCTTTTAGATCATTATACTCCCAATCAAAAATATCTGAAAACTCTTTACAAACTTCAATGAAGATGTGCCTTTTAGATTTGTTGTTTACCTTCCCAAGCTTGAGAAGCTTATCCTTAAAGATGAAGACTCTCTCATAGTTTTATTCATCAGTTGATATTACTATCTTGTCTTTCCTCATATGGTCTCCCTCATGAAAAAGGCCTTCAAGGGTGACTAGCCCTTTAGGGAGCTTATTAAATTTTAGTTGAATGATTTGATCATCATACTGGTGTTGAAACTTCTCTTGGTTGGTAGAGGAGAACTCAACTTCTTTCTGTAAGAAACAAGCAATTTGTTTGTCATTTTCAAAAAGTTGTCAATGGGCCTCATTATCTAGAAATGATGGCCTCACCACCACCTTGACATATGGCTAAACCTTGGCTTCTTTCAGCTTACTTGGGATGTTGAACTAAGTCCCCACAGTTGTCAACCTGTCAGCATGTTGATTTTGGTTCCTTGCCACAACTTGAATGTCAAAGGCTTTGAAATTTTAATTAGGTCCCACACCCTAATTTTGTAGGACCTCATCAAAGGATTCTTTGTAATGTTCAGGCCCCTGACTTGGTTTTGTTAGGGTATGGAGCTAAAAGCTTCACCCATGAGTAAATGCAGAATATGCTGGAAGTCAACAGTCGTCGATGATGGTCAGAAATAGACCAAAGGTGACCGATGTCAGTCAGGAATAGACCAGGATCGGCCGACGTCGATAGGTTCAAGCAGGCAGGAACCGATGTTGGTTACCTGTGGCATCCAGATTCTATTTCCATGCGTGAACAGAATGTTAGCATGTTAAGGAATGAACTGTTGGTTGTTAAGTCTGTGTTTCTATTTTGAGTAAGACTGTAATTAGAGCCCTTGTTTGGAGGTGCATCTATTGGTTGTAAGTGCATGCTCATGAGTCTCTATAGTTATATAATAGAGATAGATCTTCATAGTTCATTAGACTGTACAATATTTGTATATGTAAATCAATCCAGAGTGTGGAGTTGATTGTAATTGAGAGAGAGGACTCTTGAGGGAAAGAGATCTAAGAAGAGATATGTACATCTGAGAGAGGTGTGGAAGAAAAGAAGTTTCTTCAATTGTAATTCCTTCTATAAAGAGTTGAATACAAGTTTTCAGGGTGGTTTCTTGTATCTCTTGTTTCTTGTTAATTCTGATTTTAGTTACTTATCTATCTGATTTAATTCCGTATTTATTGCTTTCATATACTAATCATATTGTTGATTGATCCCCAAGTGGTATCAGAGCTAGGCTGACTAATAGGTGTTTCAGATCTGGTTAGTGTGTATTGATTACAGGTTACTCACAGGGATTTCTGTTTGAGTGGGAGAAGTAATGGTAGAAGAAAGTAAGCTTAGAATGGAGAAGTTTAATGGCAAGAACTATAAATTATGGAGAATGCAGATAGAAGATTATCTGTATCAAAAAGATTTATACTTACCGTTAGGAGGGACTGCAAAGCAGCCCAAAGACATGGATGATGAAGAATGAGAAGTTCTTGATAGAAAGGCTCTTGGATCAATAAGATTGAGTCTAGCATCTACTGTGATATCTAATTTATCAAAGGCAAAGTCTACGATAGAGTTAATGACTACTTTAGCAAATTTATATGAAAAACCCTCAGCTTCAAATAAGGTATATCTTATGAAGTAGTTATTTAATTTGCAGATACAGGAAGGTAGTTCTGTATCTAATCATTTGAATGATTTCCATAGAATTGTGAATCAATTAAATTCAATCAAAATAGTATTTGATGATGAAATTAAAGCTCTATTAATCTTATGTTCTTTACCTAAAAGTTGGCACAGCTTAGTAATGGCAGTTAGTAATACTGCTTCTGCTTCAAATATTTTAAAAATAGATGATGTGGTTAGTGTAATCTTGAATGAAGAAATTTGCAGGAAAAACACAGAGAAGACATCAGGGAACGCTTTAAGTTTTGAGAGTAGGGAAAGACAAAAAGAGAAGAGCAAGAAAGGGAGATCAAGATCTAAGTCCAAGATGAGAGGTAGATCTAAATCCAGAAATGGCAGGAAGCCACAATGCTAGAATTGTGGAAAGATAGGGCACATAAGCAAAGATTGTTGGTCAAAGCCTAAAGAGGATAGACAGCACGATGATAAAAAAGAAGCAAAAGTGGTAGGTATTGTTGCACAAGATGCTCTTATATTCTCTTTGCATACTAATATAGAATCTTGGGTTTTAAATTTTGGTACATCTTTCCATGCAACCCCTAATAGAGAATATTTCAGTGACTATGTCCATGGAGATTTTGGAATAGTTTACTTAGGGGATGATGAGCCTTGTAAGATTATTGGCAAAGGTAAAGTGTAGCTGAAAATGTAGAATGGCAACATATGGGTGTTGAGAGACGTCATGCATGTTTCCAGCTTGAAGAGAAATTTGATTTCTGCAGGAAAGTTAGGGGATGAGGGTTGTATAGTAACTCTCATAGTAGAAGCTTGGAAGGTTTCCAAGGGTGCACTTGTATTGGCTAGAGGTAAGAGAGTAGGTACTCTCTATTTATGTAATTGTATTACTGATAATTCTCCTTTTGTATTATCTACTTCAGATGTAGATGCAAAGTTGTGGCATCAAAGGCTTGGCCACATGAGTGAGAAGGGAATGACAATTCTTAAGTCAAAAGGTATGTTTCCAAATTTAAAAAGCATAGATCTAGATTTCTGTGAAGACTATATTTTTGGAAAATAGAAGAGAGTGAGTTTTCTCAAGACTGGGTCAACAAAGAAGAAGCACAAATTGCAGCTTGTTCACACAAATGTATGGGGACCAGCCCAAGTTACTTCTATTGGAGGATCACAATACTATGTTTCCTTCACAGATGATGCTACAAGAAAGGTATGGATCTATTGTATTAAGAAGAAATCTGATGTTTTTGACACATTTAAGATTTGGAAAGATATGGTTGAGAATGAAATAGAGAAGAGATTGAAGTGCCTGAGATTTGACAATGGTGGTGAGTTTTGTAGCCACAAGTTCAATTGGTATTGTTATATGCATGGGATCCGTAGGCAAAGGGTTGTTCTAAGGACACCTCAGTAAAATAGAGTTGCTGAAAGGATGAATAGAACAATCATGGAGCGTGTAAGGTGTATGAGATTGCATGTTGGATTGCTCTTAGAGTTTTCGGCAGAAGCCATGGATACTGCAGTGTACCTGATTAATAGAGGACCCTCTACAGCGCTGGATGGTGGAATTCTAGAAGAGGCATGGACAGATAAAAAGGTAGATCTATCATTTCTCAAAGTTTTTGGTTGTGAAGCCTTTGTGCACATTGATAAGGAAAATAGAAAGAAGCTAGATGCTAAGTCTATGAGGTGCACATTTATTGGCTATGGCTCTGATGAGTTCAGATTCAGATTTTGGAATCTAGGAGCTAACAAGATAATTAAGAGCCATGATGTTGTTTTCAATGAAAAAGTGATGTACAGTGATCAGCTCAAGAAGCTGGATCAACCTGAGCAGAGCAATGCAGAATTGGACAAGGATAAGGTCAAAAATAAGCTCGTGGGAAAGAAAAATCACAGAAAGGAAAACACAAAGACTGATGTCGGTCAGGTAAGAATCAACATCGGCCATACAGAGATCGATGTCGATTGTACAAGAAGTGACGTCAGCCAGGCAGAGACCGACGTTGGTCAGGCAGAACTGATGACAGACAATTGCAAGCCTGGAAGTGATCGAGGTCAGTCACTATTAGAAAATTTGGGTGGACAACGTGTTGTGGATGAGTCTCAGTCGCCCAATAAGAGGTCAGAAAGGGTAAGTAAACCTCCAATTAGATATTCCCCTTCATTATTCTATTTATTGCTAACTGATGGTGGAGAACCAGAGAGTTTTGATGAAGCAATATAGGTGGATTCCAAGAGTCAGTGGGAGCTAGGCATGAGTGAAGAGATTGATTCCTTAAGAGAGAACCAAACATGAGATTTGGTTGAGTTGTCAGCAAGAAAGAAGACACTAAAGAACAGATGGATCTACAGGTTGAAAGAAGGTGAGAATGGATAGATGAGATATAAGGCTAGGTTAGTAGTGAAAGGATTTGCACAGAAACTAGGTATTGACTTTGATGAGATTTTTTTTCCTGTTGTTAAAATGACTTCTATACGGACTGTATTGTCTTTAGTTACTATTGAGGATTTGCATCTTGAGCAGCTTGATGTTAAGACAGCGTTTCTTCATGGAGATTTGGATGAAGAAATATATATGGATCAGCCGGAAGGATTTGAAGTCAAAGGTAAGGAGAAGCTAGTGTGCAGATTGAAGAAAAGCTTGTATGGCCTCAAGCAAGCTCCAAGGCAATGGTATCTAAGGTTTGATAGGTTTATGACTGAGCATGGCTACAGTAGATGTCAATCTAACCATTGTGTGTATTTTAAGAGATTGGATAATGGTAGATATATTATTCTATTATTGTATGTAGATGATATGCTGGTTGCAAGATCACACATGCAGGATATCTCTGAGCTTAAGGTGAAATTAGCTCACACATTTGCCATGAAGGATTTGGGAGCAGCAAAGAAAATCCTTGGCATGAATATTAAGAGAGACAAAAAAAATCACAGGTTGATTTTGTCTCAAGAGGATTATGTGAACAAGGTGTTGAAATGGTTCAATATGCAGGATGCAAAACCGGTAAGCACACCTATGGCTGGACATTTCAAGTTAAGTAAAGAACAATGTCCTAATTCACATGATAAGGTAGAGTACATGAGGAAAGTTCCATATGCTTCCATAGTAGGAAGTTTAATGTATGAAATGGTTTGTACTAGGCCTAATATTGCCCAAGCAGTGGGAGTTGTAAGTAAGTATATGGCCAATCCAGGAAAGGAACACTGGAAAGCAGTTCAGTGGATCCTTAGATATCTGAAAGGAACCAGCAGTTGGCATTTGTGCTATGGTGGTTCAAATACTTCTCTACATGGTTATGTAGATTCAGATATGGTAGGTGATTTGGATGGTAGGAGAAGCACCACAGGATATGTTTTCACTGTAGGTGGAATGGCGGTTAGCTGGATATCAAAGTTGTAGAAGGTTGTTGCCTTGTCAACTACAGAAGCAGAATATATTGTAGTCACAGAGGCTAGCAAAGAGATGATATCGATGACACGGTTCATGGAAGAGCTTGGAAAGGAGTGAGAGAGTTGTAGACTATACAGTGATAGTCAGAGCGTAATTCATTTGGCTAAGAATTCAGCCTTTCATTCAAGAACAAAGCATATACAGCTTAGGTACCACTTCAATAGACAAGTATTGGAGGATGGTGAGTTGAAGCTGGAGAAAATTCATACAGATAAGAATCATGCGGATATGTTAACCAAGCCAGTTACAAAGGAGAAGTTGAATCTTCATTCAACTTTTGTTGGTCTTCATGATTGAGTTGAAGATGGAGGAGCTAGAAGATGTTGTTGTATAGGTACTGGTGCAGCTGTTTATCTCCAAGTGGGAGATTGTTAGGGTATGGAGCTAAAAGTTTCACCCATGAGCAAATGCAGAAGATGCTAAAAGTCAACAGTCACCGATGACGGTCAAAAACAGACCAAAGGCGACCGACATCGGTCAGGAACAGATCAGGATCGGCTGACTTCGACAGGTTCAAGCAGGCAGGAACCAATGTCAGTTACCTGTGGCATCCAGATTCTATTTCCATGCGTGAACAGAATGTTTGCATGTTAAGGAACGAACTATTGGTTGTTAGGTCTGTGTTTCTATTTTGAGTAGGACTGTAATTAGAGCCCTTGTTTGGAGGTGCATCTATTGGTTGTAAGTGCATGCTCATGAGTCTCTATAGTTATATAATAGAGATAGATCTTCATAGTTCATTAGACTGTACAATATTTGTATATGTGAATCAATCCAGAGTGTGGAGTTGATTATAATTGAGAGAGAGGACTCTTGAGGGAAAGAGATCTAAGAAGAGATCTGTACATCTGAGAGAGGTGTGGAAGAAAAGAAGTTTCTTCAATTGTAATTCCTTCTGTAAAGAGTTGAATACAAGTTTTCAGGGTGGTTTCTTGTATCTCTTGTTTCTTATTAATTCTGATTCTAGTTACTTATCTATCTGATTTAATTCTGTGTTTATTTCTTTCATATAGTAATCATATTGTTGATTGATCCCCAACAAGTTTACTATAAGCTCATTGTCCCCATACTTTTGTAACTACTTGATTCCTTTCTTACAGGCCCATTGAAGGCCATGGATTAAACTTTCATATTCTACCATTTTTCAAGAGCAACTGAAATAGAACTTATAAGAAGAGAAAAACTTATCATCTGAAGGGAAAACCAACATTTCCCCTGCACCTACTCCATTCTTTCTCCTTGAACCATCAAAGAACAACTTCCACATACCATTGAGGTCATCTTTAGGTCTAGTGAGGGAAGGCATGAGTTGATTTTCTTCATGTAGAAAATAGACACCCATGTCTCTTTCTTCAACTCCTTCCAAAGGGTTGATTTATTCTTGGATGAGCTATAGGGGGATGATCAATTTCTCATCTAAGAATAAATCTATAATTTCTTCAATACAAGTGTTCAACTCTTGACCAATTATAAACTCATCCTCATCAAGGATAGTACAATTGAGGTTTATGGTATCTGGTTGATGGGGTTTAATGTGAAAGTGTGCCATGGGTTTAGCCTTGATTAATATCTTAGTCTCGTACCTAATTCTAAATTCCATGTATGACCAATCTATTATGAGATAGCCTCTTATCTTTGCTATGAATTCTCTAGATAAGCATAGATCAAAATGAGGAGGCACCTCTTTAATCAACACATCTTGAGCCACTAAAACACTAGGACAAGCATGCAGGGTCAGGCTGAGACCTTTGATAATACTAGCTAGTTTAGTGGAATATCCATCAAGCTAAAAAACTCCCTTGGATTGGGGTTCATACTTTAAACCAAGCTAGCCTATTATTGATTTTTGCATTATTAAAATGCTAGCTCTACTATCTACCAAGAAATTATGCACCAAGAAATCACCAATGATTAATTAAATATAGAATGGAGGAGGCTTGACCACCTTACTTGACCCTTCTCTCATAGGTCCTTGCATTGCATTAGTGAGAATGTCAGTTTCTTTGCTTGGTTGTTTACCTGTAGTTGTTCTAAGACTTATCTTGGACAAACCTTCCTAAAGGATGTCCACTTGATCGGGCATGGAAAGCATGTCTCACATTGGTACACTCACATTGGATTTCTTCATTTGTTTAATAATGTTGATTAGTGTACCACTAACCTTTGCCTAGGTTTTGGGAGCTATTGTTATTGGCTTGGTCAATGAAGGAGTGGTGATAGGAGGCTCCTTGAATGCTTCCTAGTTGTCACCCATATTCCTTCTCTTGAATCTTGTGTTTGATGAGACTAGGATGTGAGTCAGACTAGGGATGGCATACTAATTAAATGCATAACACTCTTCTTGTCCATTAATAACCATTGTAGCTTTCATCTAGTTTGATACTTGATTTGATCCTTGCTCTTATGGAGGCTGCTATGGCTTTGTCATCATGGGGATCTCCATGCTTTGAGCCATAAGAGATTGATTGTACCCATAAGCAATAGCCTAGTACCATTGGTCATTGAAATCCTAGTTAGAACCATTAGTTTGGACAATGGATTGCCCAAAATACTGATTCCAAGGCATTGTCCCTTCAGCCTCTTAAGCCATATAGTTTTGAATAAGAACCAAAGAATTGGAAGGGCCTACAACATTTGGATTATAATTATGTTGTCTATCATAATTAGGCTGCCCCTGTCCTTGGAAACCTCCTTTATAGGGTGGCCTATTTGTTTGATAAGGCTATTGTTGAGGCTGATATGGAGCTTGATACAGCTTACTATAAGCTTGTTGCCTCTTAACATTGACCACATCATTCTCCAAGGATTGGAGCATGCTCTTAAGTTCCAAGTATTTCTTTTTCTCTTGGGAGTCGCTATATCCACTAGTGGAGGCCTTCTCTTGCTTTGGTGAAGGTACAATAGTAATAGTTACAGTTAAAGGATAACATCAAATGGGGGGACAACTGCAGGAGGTGGTCTGATCTCAAGGAAAAGGGGCATTGGGGGTCTATGAGTAATATTGCCAACCTGGACTAGATAATTTTTAGCTTTGATAGCCACCTCATAAGCACCTAGCAAACTATCCCCTCCCATGGATTGGATTATTACAGCTATGTCACTATTTAGAGATTTTAAATAATATAATAAGGTAAAGTTTGGGGATGGTCTAACAGTGGCTAGAATTCTATCCCAAGCCTTTTGAAATCTTATATTGAAGTCTGGCATGACTTCATGGGGGGCTCTTTTGATTGTGGTAAGTTATTCTACAAGTGACAGATGATCACTCTTATCCACAAACCTCTTACACAAAGTTGTTCCCAACTGATTCTATGATTAGATATAGTTGGGAGCTAGACTTTTATACTAATCTAATGTCTTTCCCTTGAAGGATACAACCAATAGCCTAATAACTATGTTTTTTACTATGACATTATGGATGTTGCAAAAATTGGCTATGTCTATTATGTGTTTAGTAGGAGTTACAGCTTAGTCTCTTGTGTAATACGAGATGCTTTTGAGGGCCATTACGGGCATAAGGTCATATTTTGGCAATTTCAAAGGACTTTGGCTACTAAAACCCACAAAAGCTCTTTGGGGAATCATGGTAACAAGAAGGGATAACAAAGATCTTCTCTTATAGCTATACCTTATGACTGGTTTAGGAAATTAGTGTTGAGTTGTGGACCTAAAAGCTTCACTGTTGAGCTCTTGTGGAGGTTGCTGGGCTTAACCAGTAACTGGCATCAGTTAACAGGTAATCGACATCGACAGTATCACTGACATTGGTCAGGCATGGATCAAAACTGACCGACATCGGTCAGGGATCAGCTGACGTCGATCATATGCAGACTGATAGCGATTGGCATCAATCACGTGTGTGTGTGTGTTTGCATGCGTTTCCAAAATTAGATTTGTTCTAATTTTAGGAGGATCAAGTGTTTGCATGTAAAGACTAATTTAAGTCTTGAGTCTGTGTTTCTAATTATTGTATGCCTTGGATCTTATTTAAGAGACCCATGGGGCATGTATTGTAATTAAGGAAAGAGAAGGGAATAATAACTCGGTTATTGAGTTGATTGTAATTAATTGTGAGAGAGAAATACTATACACCCAAGAGGTGTGGGAAGAGTGTGATTTCTTAATTGTATTCTGGAAGAGTTTAATACAAGATTGGTTGTTTCTTGTATCTCCTATTACTTGTTATTTTTGATTTCTAGTTACTTATTACTTCTAGTTTAATTCTATGTTTAGTTGTTTATACAAAAGTAATCAATTGTACTCCTAGTTCCTAACAAGTGGTATCAGAGTGGGTTAGTGATTATTGATTACAGGTTCACTCACAGGGGTTTCTGTTTGAGTGGGAGCAAAGCAATGGCAGAAGAAAGTAAGCTAAGAATGGAAAAATTCAATGGCAAGAATTATCAATTATGGAGGATGCAAATAGAGGATTATTTGTATCAGAAAGATCTATTTTTATTGTTGGGTGGGGTTTCAAGTAAGCCCATAGATATGCAAGATGAAGAATGGAATGTTCTTAATAGAAAGGCTCTTGAATCTATAAGGTTGAGCCTGGCATCTTCTGTGATTTCTAACTTATCACAGGAAAGACAATGATAGAGTTAATGGATACTCTGGCAAACTTATATGAAAAACCCTTAGCTTCGAATAAGGTATATCTTATGAAACAATTATTTAGTTTCCAAATGTAGGAAGGTGGATCTGTATATAGTCATCTTAATGATTTCCATAAAATTGTAAATCAGTTAAATTTAGTCAAAATAGTTTTTGATGATGAAATTAAGACTCTCTTAATCTTATGCTCTTTACCTGAAAGCTAGCATAGCTTGGTAATGGTAGTAAGTAATACTGCATCTGCTTCAAATATCTTGAAAGTTGATGATGTTGTTAGTGTAATCTTGAATGAAAAAATTCGTAGGAAAAGCACAGGGAAAACATCAGGTAATGGTTTAAGTATTGAAAGCAGGGGAAGGCAAATAGAGAAGGAAAATCAAGGTCAAAGATGGGAAGGAGATCTAAATCCAGAAATGGCAGAATAACCTGCTGAAATTGTGGAAAGAAAGAGCATAAAAAGAAAGATTGTTGGTTGAAAGATAACAAAGAAAATCAGCATGAAGGTAATAAAGAAGCAAATGTTACAGGTAATGTTGCACAGGATGCTCTTATATTTTCTTTGGATAGTCAAGTAGAATCATGGGTTTTAGATTATAGTGCTTCTATCCATGCAACCCCAAATAGAGAATTTTTCAATGATTATGTCCATGGAGACTTTAGAAAAGTTTATTTAGGGGATGGTGAGCCTTGTCAAATTGTTGGCAAAGGAAAAGTGCAGCTGAAATTGAAAAATGGAAACACATGGGTGTTGAAAGATGTCATGCATGTACCCATCTTGAAGAGGAATTTAATTTCTATAGGAAAGTTGGGTGATGAGGGTTGCACAGTAACTCTCACAGTTGAATCTTGGAAAGTTTCTAAGGGTGCACTTGTATTAGCAAGAGGTAAGAGAGTAGGTACACTTTAGCTATCTACTTGTGTTACTGATTATTCTCCTTCTATTTTACTTACTTCAGATATAGATGTAAAGATGTGGCACTATAGGCTTGGTCACATGAGTGAGAAGGGAATGAATTTTCTTAAGTCAAAAGGTAATCTTTTAGATTTAAAAAGCATAGATCTAGATTTTTGTGAGCACTGTATTTTGGAAAACAGAAGAAAGTGAGGTTTATTAAAACTGGGTCAACAAAGAAGGAGCACAAGTTGGAGCTTGTTCACATAGACGTGTGGGGACTAGCTCAGGTAGCTTCTATTAGAGGATCACAGTATTATGTTTCTTTCATTGATGATACTACAAGAAAGGTATGGGTTTATTGCATAAAGAGGAAATCTGATGTTTTTGACACTTTTAAGAAATGGAAAGCTTTGGTTGAGAATGAAATAGGTTTGAGATTGAAGTGCCTTAGATCTGACAATGGTGGTGAGTACTACAATAATAAATTCAACAGTTACTTTTCTATGAGTGGAATACACAGGAAAAGGATGGTTCCAAAGACACTTCAGCAAAATGAAGTTGCTAAAAGGATGAATAGAACAATAATGGAGCGTGCACGGAGTATGAGGTTGCATGCTGGTTTGCCCTTATAGTTTTGGGCAGAAGCTATAGATACTGCGGTTTACCTGATTAACAGAAGACCTTCTACTACTTTGGATGGTGAAATTTTAGAAGATGCTTGAACAGGTAAAAAGGTAAATCTTTCATTTCTCAGAGTTTTTGGTTTTAAAGCTTTTATGCACATTGATAAAGAAAATAGAAAGAAGCTGGATGCTAAATCTATGCAGTGCACTTTCATTGGTTATGGCTTTGGAGATTTCATATTTAGGTTGTGGAATTTAGAAACTAACAAAATTATTAGAAGCCGTGATGTAGTTTTTAATGAGAAGGTGATGTACAGTGATCAGCTCAAGAGGCTGAATAATTTTGAGTAGGGCAATCTTGATTTGGATGAGGTAATGATCCAAAATGAGCTCATGATAAAAAATCATCAGTCATAAGAAAACACAAGAACCATCATCGGTCAGGTAGTAACCAATGTTGGTCACATAAGAACCGACATCGGTCAGACAGTAACTGATATCGATCAGGTAGAGACCGACGTTGGTCAGGTAAAATTGACGTCGATTGGGTGCAGACAAAGAGATGATCAAGATCGATCACTATCAAAATGGAATTTGGGCAGACAGCAAGCTGTGAATGAGTCTCAAACACCCATAAGGAGGATTGTAAGGGTAAGTAAACCTTCAATTCATTATTCCTCTTCTTTATACTACATGTTGCTAACTGATGGTGGAGAACCAGAAAGTTTTGATGAGGCAATATAGGTAGAATTCAGAAAATAGTGGGAGCATGCCATGAATGAGGAAATTGATTCCTTGGAAGAGAACCAAACATGGGATTTGGTTGAGTCGTCAGCCAGAAAGAAAGCACTAAAAAATAAATGGGTATACAGGTTAAAGGAATGAGAGAATGGACAATTGAGACATAAGGCCAGGTTAGTAGTAAAGGGATTTGCACAAAAACCAAGTATTAACTTTGGTGAAATTTTTTCTCTTGTAGTAAAGATGACTTCTATTTAGACTGTATTGTCTTTAGTTGCTATTGAGGATTTGCATCTTGAGTAGCTTGATGTTAAGATAGCATTTCTTCATGGAGATTTAGATGAAGAGATATATATGGAACAGCCAAAAGGTTTTGAGGTCAAAGGTAAGGAGAAACTTGTGTGCAGGTTGAAGAAAAGCTTATATGGTCTTAAGCAAGCTCCAAGACAATGGTATCTAAAGTTTGACAGGTTTATGACAGAGCATGGCTTTAGTAAATATCAATCTGACCATTGTGTTTATTTTACCAGATTGGATAATGGTAATTATATTATCCTGTTGTTGTATGTAGATGATATGCTTGTTGCAGGTTCACACATGCAAGAAATTACTGAGCTAAAGGTAAAATTAGCTCACACATTTTCCATGAAGGATTTAGGAGCAGCAAAGAAAATCCTTGGCATGAGTATTAAGAGAGACAGGAAAAATCACAGGTTGATTTTGTCTCAAGAGGATTATGTGAATAAGGTGTTGGAGAGGTTCTATATGCAAAATGCAAAACTGGTAAGCACACCTATGGCTGGACACTTCAAGATGAGCAAAGAACAGTGTCCTAAATCACATGATGAGGTTGAGTATATTAGTAAAGTTCCATATGCTTCAGCAGTTGGGAGCTTGATGTATGCAATGGTATGTACTAGACCTGATATTGCCCAAGCAGTGGGAGTTTTCAGCAAGTTTATGGCCAATCTAGGAAAGGAGCACTGGAAAGCACTTCAATGGATTCTCAGATATCTGAGAGGGACCAGCAATAGGCATTTATGCTATGGAGGGTCAAACACTTCTCTACATGGGTATGTAGATTCAGATATGGCAGGTGACTTGGATGGCAGGAGAAGCACCACAAGATATGTGTTCACTATTGGTGGAACGAAGGTTAGCTGGATTTCAAAGTTGCAGAAGGTTGCTGCCCTGTCTACTACAGAGGCAGAATACATTGCAGTCATAGAGGCAAGCAAGGAAATGATATGGATGACTCGGTTCATGAAAGAGTTGGGAAAGGAGCAAGAGAATTGCAAATTATACAGTGATAGTCAAAGTGCAATTCATTTGGCAAAGAATTCATCCTTTCAATCAAGAACCAAACATATACAGCTTAGATACCACTTCATTTGATAGGTATTGGAGGATGGACAGTTGAAGCTACAAAAGATCCATACAGATAAGAACCCTGCAGATATGTTAACAAAGTCGATAACAAAGGAGAAGTTGAATCTTCATTCAACTCTTTTTGGTCTTCAAGATTGAACTTGAAGATGGAGATGTAAACCAGAGTAACAAGATAGAGGATGTTGCTATACAGGTACAGGTGCAACTGTTTATCTCCAAGTGGGAGATTGTTGAGTTGTGGAGCTAAAAGCTTCACTGTTGAGCTCTTGTGGAGGTTGCTAGGCTTAACCAATAATTGACATCATCAGTATCACTGACATCGGTCATGCATGGATCAGAACTAACTAACATCGGTCAGGGATCAGCCGACATTGGTCATATGTAGACCGACAGCGATCGGCATCAGTGTGTGTGTGCGTTTGCATGCATTTCCAAAATTAGATTTGTTTTAATTTTAAGAGGACTGAGTTTTTGCATGTAAAGACTAATTTAAGTCTTGAGTTTGTGTTTCTAATTATTGTATACCTTGGATCCTATTTAAGAGACCCATGGGGCATGTATTGTAATTAAGGAAAGAGAAGGGAATAACAACTCGATTATTGAGTTGATTGTAATTGATTGTGAAAGATAACTCTTGAGAGAGAAATACTGTACACCCAAGAGGTGTGGGAAGAGTGTGATTTCTTCATTATATTCTGGAAGAGTTTAATACAAGATTGGTTGTTTCTTGTATCTCCTATTACTTGCTATTTTTGATTTCTAGTTACTTATTACTTCTGGTTTAATTCCATGTTTAGTTGCTTATACAAAAGTAATCAATTATACTCCAAGTTCCTAACAATTAGTTCCTTATGTAAGGGTGAGTATGGATGAACCTTAACCTTCTTGTTGAGTTTAACGGTAATTCAATAAATTCAAAAGGAATACTTGTAGAAGTTGATCTTGTAGTCACCTTTGGCATGAAAGATAGTTATTGTTCTACCACCAGATTACTGAGTATTCTTTAGATTTTTTAGATACTAAAAGATGAAAGCTATAACTGCTGAAAATTGATCAAATCAACATCAAAATTGACCAATATTTTCTTGAAAATGGTCCCATCGAGCGTGCCAAAAACTATTGTAGTGTAGGATTTCACCCTTGTGGGAGAGTTTTTTAGGCTCTCTCACTCCTAGCTAAAAAATTGGAGTAACCTCAGGCTGTGGGTATCTTGTAGTGAGGTTAAACCTCTAGGCTTTTTAATGAGGCTAGCTCTTTAGATGCTTCACTTTAGTTGTTCCCAATGACTAAAACCTATTGTTGACCAAGGAAAAGGGAGAGAAAGGTAACATAAAAAGGGAAAATTGAACTAAGAAAGGTGATGCAACAATTAGTGAGTGACCCACATAAGCATGAAATAAACACTAATTCATCATAAGATAATTCTACTTACACAACCTCACAATCGGTTAATTTGCATTAATGTTTCATAAACTAGTCTCACTAAGCCAAATATGGAGCAGAGAGGAATTTCAAAATTCACACCAAGTGTCTATTAATGGTAGAAAAAGCTTGAGTTTAGACTTGAAACTAACCTAAAAATAGGTAATAAGAAAGGACAAGGGACATGGAAGAACACGTCTTCACAAGGCCATCATGCACAAGCTTGCTAAACACAATTTTCAGACAAGAGATAGGTAAAAATAATCTTTATTGCTTCAAAAGGTCTTTCTTACAAATTTTTGATAGGGTTTTTCCTTGTCAAAATGAGGATATCTTATTTTGAAAAGAACTGAGACATATATAGAAAAGGGGAGGACCCAAAGAGAAGAGGTGAGCAAACAAAAAACAATAAAGAGATCCAACCACCCTCCATAAATTCTCACACACACTTGGGTTAATTAGATCTAATCCTTCTCCAATGAAATAACTGCCATTAGCTCCAAATTCTTTCAGCCCTCTCATTGGTCAAGAAGCACACTAGAAGATAAAACTCATTGAGGATAATGATGTCATGGTCCACTAAAAAGGAAAAGTCTAAGAACGTCTTAAATGTCTGAGCTATATTTTCTAATTGCTTGATCTTTATCTTTCATCTCTACTCCATCTTCCACTTTTATACTTACGTATGAGGACAAAAATTATTACATCTATAAACTTGACTAAGTCATTCTGCTTCTACATATGTTAGTTGTTTGTCAGAGATGATGGCCATGTCGAAGGATGAGGACTCCCCATTAACTTTACCTACTAGCTCTTGCCTTGAAACCTAGACCAGATCTTCCCTATAGATGGAAAAATAATCTAAGGACATTGGTTTTCTTGAAATTATCTTATTTATGTCAGTGTGAGTCCATAGGTTGTGCACCTCCTTTTAGTCCTTTAAATGCTAATAGCTACTTGCAAGGGCTCAAACTTGACATTTGTGGGCCCATCATCAATTTCTTCAGACTTTCATTTTGGGCATTGTCTTCGATGTCCTTTTGGGCTCTTTTTTCTTGGCATTTTCTTGGCTTATTTCCTTCAAACAAAATTTTTGAAGGAATTCATTCATAAACTTTCCAAAATTGTCTTTCAGGCTTTTTGACAAGGACTTTCTCGAAGGGTAAGAGACCCTTCAAGCTTTTTCAATGGTACCTCTGAAGAGTAACATACCCTTTGAAATTTTTTCCTGAGACCTTCAAAAATATTGCAATGGTCCTCCGAAAAAGTGAACAAGCCCTTAAGTAATGAGCCTGGGCCTTTTGCAAAGGACCTAGACTTTTGTAAGTGTCCCCACTGCTGATGACAACTTTCTTGGGTAAAATGTAAATATCCCTTCAAAAGGGGGTAGTGACCCTTTAAAAAACCTGAAATGATCCTTTAGAGTTTTTGTTTTGGCCACTTCACTTTAAAATATATCTTTTGGAACTTTTGCTTGAAATAATTCTTTCAAAACAATTTTTCCAAAGATTTTATGACACTTGAATGAAGGAAAATGAGACAAAACACTCAAAGAGAGAACACTTAGCTGAAAGGAGAAAGAATTACTTCAAGGAAATTATTTGCACAATTTTCTTGAAAGGAAAATGAAACCAAAATGGGCTCAAAATAAATCACCTTTCAATTGCTCTCCAAAAGAATGAACAAGTAAAAGACTTAGCCAAAAAAGATATTTTTCATTTAGCTTTTAGCTTACAAGCTTATCCTTGAACACTGTTATCAGATCCATTTCTAGGCCTTTGACGCAATGTTTCATCAAACCATGGAAGAGCTTCATATGTGGGCCAAAATGGCCAACACGTAGTTCAACAAACTCAAAGGAAATACCTCTTGAATCAGACCTTGTTATCACCTTTGTCATGGAATGAAGTCACCTCTCTATTACCAAAAAGTTGAATCTTCCTTTTGAAGTCACTAGATGTTGCTGCTTGGTAGCTTGACTACAATAAATTTGATAAAACTAGCATCAACTTTGACCAATATTTATGTCCCATCAGGCATGCCAAAAACTGTTATAGGCTTAATTTACACCCTTGGAGAGGGTTCTTCAGCCTCTCTCCAACTAAGCTATAATATTGGGAAAACCCCAGGCTGTGGGTATCCTATAATGGGGTTGAACCTTTGGAGAAGGTTGGCTTCCTCTCGATACTCACCTAAACTAATGCTAAACTAATGCTTCATAGGGAAAAGGGTTAGAAAGATGGTTAAGGTTCTTAATAAAGCTAAAAGGGTGATGCACCAAAGTTAAATGGGCACTCATATAAGTTTAAACATACATTGGATTAATAAAAGACAACTATGACTTACTCAATCTCACTAGTTGCATAAATATTTCATAGAAGAGGTTCCAAGTTCAACACTAGTCTAGACCTTCAAGTTAGTTTGAAAACACCTTCGAAGAGCCAAGCATAAGGACAAAAATTAGGAATAATCTCCTTCACAAATTTATCATACACAAATATACTAAGCACTAATTAAAGACAAGAGATAGGTAAAGAGTTGATCCTATCACTTCAAAAGGTAGTTCTTATAATATTTTGATAGGGTTTAACCATATCAAATAAGCACACTCTTGTAATATTCTCGATGAGTATCCTTGCCTCAGAAACAAAATACTAAATTCTAAAAGTTGAGAACCCCCCACAATGGGAAAGAGACAAATATATAGGAGAAGGGAGAGGAGATAGAGAGTATAGTCTACTATCTAAGTTACCACCATACCCTAATGAATGCTCGATCACCGTTTTGAATTTTGAAACATTTGCCCTCCCATCAAGGACAAACCTTTACCAACAAGTTAACCTCATTTGCTCGAAAGCCTTCAAGCTCTTCTCATTGGTTGAGAATCACACTAACATGTAGGAAACCCCCTGTAGGTGATGATTCATGATTTCCTTAAGGGAAACTTACAAGCTCCATATCAAAATTAAATGCTCCATTATACTTGTCGATCCCCATATCTCTTTGTCTTGATCTTTTTACATTATCTCCCTTATGTTTTCATCATGAAGATAAAGTCCTATATTCATGGACTTGACAAATCCATGCTTTGGGTGGTGGAGTACTTGCTTTGATGATGATGGATCCACGTCGATAAATGAGCCCATCTATATTTATCACATACCTGCTCCATTTTTATAGATCTACTATAGATAGAAAACCAATCTAAGGACATTAGGTTTCCCTATAGTATTTTATAATAAATAGACCCATGGATCATTTAGCACCTTCTAGACTCCATTGGGTCTTACAAAACCCACTTTATCTCTATAAGATCCAAAAGTCCATCAAAACCATGTCCTTCTTTAGAAAAGTGAACAGGGTCATAAGAATGAACCTTTCAAGCCATAAAAATTTTGAACCAGAGGTCCACATTAAGCTCCAATGGTAGTCCCTTATATTCCTCATACTTGACTGCAATAGTTGGACCACTCCATGGAATTTGAATTAGCTTTAATGACATCAGGAAAACCCTACAAGGCCTTGCTTTCCATGGTTGAAAATAGATTCTCGACCTCCATCGAGAACTTTGGGCTCACCTTCACTCCAATTGGCTATCAAAATCTAACTTGGCTCATTGACACATTGACTCTCGTTCACTTCATCAAATCTTCCAGATAAAAATAAGAGTGAGCCCTTGTATCTGCCTTTAAATTATCAACCTTATCTCCACTTATGCCATGTGTTGAACATGCACTAATCTTCAAGATCTTGTTGTTAGTCTATGGCTTCACATGCTTATGCCATGTGTCAATTATTTAAGCTCTCTAATTGTTTGACTCATCTCACACCATTAGATCTCATTTACATGATCACCTATGCATTGTTAGATCTTGTAACAAGATTGATCATTAACTCAGACAAGCTTACGCTCATTGGGTCTCCATCCAATAGGCTCCATGAATGTGACACTTGTCACTTGCATGCTCGCTCAAAGCTCCTTTTGACAATTTAACTTCACTACGCTCTATTGGATTGAGATGTATGATCGAGAAAAGACCATTGATTTGGTTATTTGAAAGCAAATGGTTATTTTATGAGGCCTCACTTTGACATCAACGTGTCTATTTTTGACATTTGCATGAATGTATTTGACGTCTGCATGCCCATCACTAATATTTTGAAATTCAATGGCTACTTATTGTGGCTTAATATTGACATCTATGTGACCGTCAAATGACATTTGTGAGGACATCATTTGATGTCTATGAGACCATCAATTTTTTAGCCATGATGGATGATTATCGAGTTTGAACTTTGATTCTTGCAAACCTATCAGGTGTATTTTCTCTATAGAAAATAATTCCTTCAGAATTTGCTTCTTTGAGTATTCTATTTTAGAAGTACTTCTTTAGGCCCCTTTGTTGTGAGAGAATTCTTTCAAAATAAATGCCTATGGGTCTTTGATCGAAGAGATGCCCTTCGAGATTTTCTAAAATGACCACTTTTCTAAAGAAGAGATCTTTTGGGGAGTCATCTAAGGCACTTTACTTTGAAGAAGAATCCTTTTGGAATTCCATTTGGTCCATTTTGCCAAGAAAATGACCCTTCAACATTTGGTTTAGGGCACTTTATTGAAAAGTGACCCTTCATAACTTTGGATCAGACCTCTTGGCTGAAGAAAAGACCTTTTGGATCTACTTGGACAATTTCCTGAGAAATGATCTTTCAAGAATTTTGTTTTCTACCCATTATGAGGGAAATATCCTTCAAGATTTTGGTTTAGGGTACTTTCTTGAAAATTGACCCTTCAAAACTTTGGATCAGACCTCTTGGCTGAAGAAAAGACCTTTCAAATCTTCTGCTTGGACAATTTCCTGAGAAATGACCTTTCAAGATTTTTGCTTTGTACCCATTCTGAGGGAAAGATCCTTTGAGCTTTTTGTTTTGGATAAAATGTCTAAAATAACTCCCAATACTTAGCCCCAAAAATCTTGAAATAAATTCTCTAAAATAAATAAACACTTAGTCCTTTTTGCTTTGAAATAATTTTCCTGAGAAAATTAAGCCTTCGAGAAAATTGTGCAAACAATTTTTCCAAGAAAATTCCTCAACACTTATCTTTTTCAATGCAAAAATATTTTTTGAGAAATGAGACCTTTGAGACTTTTGTGTGGACCTTTTGATTTGAACCTAATTGTCTGAGATAATTCACAAAGCTTAGCCAAAAGGAAGAAACAAACTTCTTGAAAAGAAGAACACTTTGTCAAATAAAGGCCCAAAAGAAATGACCTTTAGCCCCATAAAGTCTAGAAGAAACCCAAGTAAAGAATTAGCCAAATAAAATATTTTACAATTAGATTTTGGCTTGTAGTTTTGACTCATTCTAGTAGCAGAACTCTTATTGGACTTTGAAGCCTCAAATGAATTAAGAAAACTTTGAGCTTGTTCAGACCTATTCTTGACCTTGATTGCATTGACCACCACTCCATCCAGGACCTCTTCAAACCCCCTTGGCCATTTGACTAATCTATAAATTTGCTCAATTTTCCAATCTGTGTCTGGCCCTCATGACAAAGTTCTACATGTAGGCCAAAAATTGGCCAACAGGGTCGTAAGCAAGGAAAAAATTATTATATGTGATTTGATTTAGATTGTCTCCAAATAGGGTGAATGTGATCCTTTTTGGACAATCGATTTTGAATTGGTTTCAATCTAGAAATAGAAGTTGGATTAAGAGTTTAGGTTAAAAAAAAGGGTAGAATAATGATAGTGTTTTAGGATAAAGAGATTGTTTGGTTGAATAACATAATGCTTTCAAGGAGAGAGTTTATGGATAAAATTGGGCCACGTAATTATTGAGAAAGAATGAGATTTGACCCAACAAATGGGTAGAGTTTTGCCTTAGTGTCATAATGTTTATAAACTAAGTTTTAGACTGTAAGTTACTGACATAACTATTTTTAGACTTGGTTTGGTTTGTTTTAAAAAAAAGGTGTTGGTTTCAAACATAAACATCACATGGTATGCACAAGGAGGTATAAACACAAAAATACACACCTATTTTAGACATGCCAAGCACAAAAGTGATAAATCTAGGCTGAAGGATGTGAATAACTCATAGGCTTTCTATGTCACTTGCTTGTCCATTGCATTAGCCATGACCTAATATTTCAAGGCACTAACTGTTATCCAAATTTGTTACCCTTGTTTTGAAATTTCCTTTGGCTAAGGTCAACATCTCTTATATGTTTTCAATTCAATTGTGAAGGACTCATGAAAGAAACTAGTTATTTTCTCTTCTTTTAAATCTTTGTTTTAGCCTTGTTTGAGTGTTGTTCACCCCTTTAGCCTAAGTGTTATCTCTTTTGGAAAGGTTCCTTTGTTTTGGGTTTTTTGTCCAAGCCTAAGAATTCTTTCAAACTTTTTATCTCGAACAAAAAGTTTGAAAGAATTCTCTCTTTGCCTTTTCTTGAAGGAATCCTTTATTTCAAGTTTTCTATCTCAGACTATTTGTCTCAGACAAAAAGTCTAAAAGAATTCAGCCTATCTTTTCCCAAATTATTGCCCTTCAAAACTTTTCTAAAGGGTCTCTCTCTCTTCAGATTGCCCTTCAAAACTTTTTTGAAGGGTTATTTCTCTCTCCAAAGTGCCCTTCAAAACTTTTTTGAAGGGCCACTTTCCTCCAAAGTGCCCTTCAAAACTTATTTGAAGGGTCACTTTCCTTCCAAAGTGCCCTTTGAAAAGTTTTGAAGGGTTATATTCCTTCCAAAGTGCCCTTTGAAAAGTTCTGAAGGGTCACCTTCCTTCAAAAGTGCCCTTCGAAACTTTTCTGAAGGGTCACTTTCCCTTCCAAGTGCCCTTTAGAACTTTTTCGAAGGGTCAATTTCCCTTCCAAGTGCCCTTCAAAAATTTTTGAAGGGTCACTTTCTAAGCCGTGACCTTTGAAAGTAGTCAGAAGGAATTATTGCAGACTTTTTGTTCGCAACAATCCTTCTGACAAGCCATAAACAATAAGCCTAAAATAGGATGCTCAAATGAAATTCCCAAGTGAAATGATGGTTAAATAAACATCAACTTGAAGATAGTGAGCTAACCATTAGTTTTCAACAAAAGAGGATTCAAGCAGATCTAAGGGCCCACATCCTTCATCCATCAAAATAATGAGAGAGCCCATATCACCATTGATCGACCAGGATCTGAGTCATTCCTTAAGGACCAATTAAAAGAAGGACAAAGCTAAACAAAATGAAAGATATAAATCTACATCAGGTGGACTCCCTTGTAACAACCATTTTGATGCCATGGATTAGACAAGAATATCCTTATTCTATTGACGTAAACGTTAGAAAAACATCTTTGAGAGAGCAAGACCAAATGTGTAACAACTTGTGATGACATGGATCAACCAAATGGCCCAAGCAAGAATTTTTCATAAAGATGGTTACAGTTGAAGATGGTGACTTGAAACTAATTGATTCTTCTCCTTGGTGCCAAAGGGTTTCCTCTCTCTCTCTTTTCTCGCTATATATACATCCCCTTGACTAGTGAAAAGACATCCACATAAAGTACAATGAAGTGCTACTAGAATGATATCACATTTTTACCTTTAAGAATTTAGTACAGTCCTTTTCCCTTTCAAGTTTTGAACATTATCTGAGTGTGCAAGTGACATATATTCACAAAAAGTCATTATTTCATGCTTCCGTCCTTTTTCTTCATGTTTGAGCAAAGTTCTTGATCTAACAGGTCATTCAGAGTGTGTCTAAGTGTATGGAACTCCTATAAGAATTTTAATTGTTCTTGAATGTGTAATGTGCCTTTCAATTCATTCTCCTTCTATTATTTCATGCATCTCACCTCTTTACTAAATTATTCATGTTAGAATCTCTAGAATTTGAAAAAGATTGTTTACATTTTGTTGTATTGTGCAATAGGATATGACATTCATGTAGAAGAAAAAATTGGGTAGGTTTCCTTTCTATAATTTCTAACTTTTTTCCCTTTAAGAAGATTGGTTTAGACATAAGTGGTTATGCATACATACAGGGAGCTACCCCTTTAAATCTAGAGATTTATTTTCTTTATAGGCACACCCACATGCCTAGAAATGTCCCAATGTTGCCCAAATCTAGAAGAGGCTTGAACATCCTCTTCTAGGGTGCAAGATTTTGAGACAACAATTTTGGCACACCCGATGGGACCCTAGTCCTTGGTTATTTACATGTTAAGGTGAATGTTGGTCTTGACAAACCTAAGTTTGTACTCTTAATACAATATTTGGCAACTCCAAAAGGTGAGAATCTCTAGTTGTAGATTAAGTTTCCCACATTATACTTCATGGTCCTCACTAGGTCATTTAGGACTTCCAACCAAGCCCCCTAGCTTAATCTCTTCTTGAAGAAAAATGCCCTAAACCATTCCCAATGCTTATAGATCCTTGGCAAGGAGGTTTTGAAGGAGAAGAAGAAGAAGTTTAAGAAGTTGGAGAAACAAGAGATCAAGATGAAAGAAGAGAAATGGAGAGACAACATCCTTTCCCATCCTTTAACAGACAAAATCTGATTGAACTTCTTATATATGACCCTATTCCTCCTAATGCTACCAATATTCCCCCTAGTTTCAATGGAGAGGGTCCTATTACCCCATCTGAACATATTAGGGACATCTTGAATTTCTATAATTTTCATAATGTCACTTGAGCCAATAGAGACATTAGATTGCTTGCTTGTTATGTCTCTAAAAGGCAAAGCACTTAAATAGTATAGGATTTTGGAAGGTGGATGAATTACAAGTTGGGATGGCTTTGGGAAATTGTTGGTGACTACATTTGAGAATAAGAGTGAGCACACTTTGTTGATCCATTAGTTGAACATGAAGAAGATAGGTCCTAACGAATCTATGGGGGATTTCAATGAAAGATTTCAAAAGACATGGCATAGGTTGTCACCTATCATGAGACCTCCTATAAGCTTTGCATTCCCCACCTATCTCAAAGGTATTGGTACTGATGTAGCAGTGCTGTTACAATTTATGGGAGGATTCACTCTACTTGATGCATATGAAATAGCTATTAAAGCTGAGAATAGCTTGATACAGGTTGGAAAGCTACCTCCAAGAGTTTTTATACCCTTGATGTCTCATAGCTTAGTGAGAACTCCAAGCATAGCTCAAATTCCTAATGTCAATGTCAAGCCAAGAGCTTTCCCCAAGAAAGTGGATAGTGTTGTGGATAAAGATGAATAAATCTTGTCATTACGAGCTTAGCTCAAGCAAGCTCAGTTCCAAATAAATGCTCCACCTAACCATCAATACTATCCTCAACAAGGATATAAGCTCCACCCCAATACAATTACCAAGGGATAGGATAGGGTCAACAAGGTTTCAATAGGCAACCAAATGCCTATAATCCTAATCTTACTCCTTCCATGAAGGTTGTTATTCTAGTACATGCTAATCTGGTCCAAGGAGAGAATCATTTAGACCAATGGGGAAAACCTCAAAATCAATTTGTGCATGATGGTGGAGAAGATAGCCAAGCTTTGATGGCACAAGAAGAAGCTACTCCTTATGTAACTTTAGAATAAGCAGACCTTATGCAAAGGGATAACCATGGAAAAGGCAATAGCCAAAGTATAGGCATGATGAAATTCCAAGCAAGAGATGATTTTGTGTCAAATCAAAGCACATTAGTTATATCTAACACAAGAGCCAAGAAGAGAGTTTTGGGAGAAGGCCAAGAAGCATGAGTAACTCCAAGGCCACACAGTGTGAATCCTAATGTTGTACTTGCTACAAGTCATGTTCCTCAACAAAATTAGAATGTAGGTAGGATTGTCAAACCTACAACACAGCAGGTTCAAACTCGTCTACCTTCAAAGGTCTAATAAAAGGTGAATTCTCCCTCTCTAAACATTATTGATTCTTTGAAGAATGCCAAGACAAGTATATCTCTTTGGGAAGTCTTGCATATGCCTGGTTAGAAGGATATATTACAAGAATAACTTGTAAACATTCATGTAGCCCCTCAAACTTCAAAACATAATGGTGTATCCCATACCAATGATCCAATCCATGTCTTAGAGGCCTCTACCAAGTCTGAAAAGCCTCCACCCTTCTATCTCACCCTCATTATGGGAGACAAGCTTGTCCATAATTGCATTATGGATAGTGGAGCTAGTACCATTGTTATGCCTAAAGTGGTGGTTGATAAGTTGGGATTAAAATATGAGATAAAAAGCAAGGGTGTTTTGTATCTTTATGGGACTCTAACTAATATAATGGGACTGGTCAAAGGTCTGAAGGTCTTTCTACATGATTTCCCAAGTTTTATAATTTTCAAGATGTTGTGGTGGTAGACCTTCTAGCCCATTTTGCTATCTTCTTGTCAAGAGACTTCACAGCTAAGACGGGAGGGTAACTTTCTATTGATTGGTATTTTCTAGATTTTAAAACAAGGTATGGAACTAAGGTGACTATAAGGACTCAACCCTTAGCAAGGTTTCATATTGAGCCATACATGGAGACATACTCAAATCAGAGTTGTCTAATTAGCAAAGAATCTAAAATTATTATGGATAGTGAAGCATCCTCCCCCCTTAAAGGTATTTTTGATGTCTTCCTTGATAAATACAACACTAAAACACATGGACTTGATCCATATACTTTCATTGAATAGACTGATTTAGGAGTTTATTTTATGCATGAAGGGGATGTTCCAATCCCTTCACTCACTAATGAAGATCACAAACTTGATGGCATATGGGAGATGTTTTTTGATGGCTTAAGAAGCAAAGTAGGTATAGGAGCTGGTGTTATGTTAATTTCTCCTTCAATGAATCAATACTACTCCTCATATAGATTCCACTTTAGTTGTATCTGCAATGTGGTAAAATATGAAGGCCTAGTTCATGGCCTCCAATGGGCAAAGAAGAGAGGGATCAAGAATCTGAAAGTTTATGGAGATAGTGAATTAATCATCCACCAAGTAAGAAATCAAGCTACAGACAAGAATCCCTTGCTTAAGTCCTATAATCATAGGGTATGGGACCTACTTTAATACTTTGATGCCTTCAACATATAAACCATCCCAAGGGGTTCAAATAAATATGTTGATAGGTTGGCTACCACAGGAGCATAGTTTGACACAGCTACTGATGTAGGGAAGGATGAGGAGTAGTCACATATCAAGATCATTATGAGGCCTTCTATTCTAGACAATGAATTATCATGGAAATTTTTTGAGAGTGATCAACACATTTCACACTTCTTACAAAATGAGGCAGGTTTCTCCTCAAGAAACCAAAGGAGACTACATGATCAATATGAAGAAAAAATCATTTAACTGAAGACAAAAAAGATACCTAAGGGACTGATTACCTTAGAGAGTGTTTTCAATGAAGATGATCATAAGAATAAAGAAAGAGTGATCATGTCAATAAAGGAATAGGACTATGAAAGAGTCCTGATTTTTAAAGACAGACTTTTAAAAATTGGCAAGGTATGTTCTCAACCCAAGAGGCAGGCTTTTACTGAATTGTGCAAAGAGTTTCATGACATATTTGCTTGGGAGTATAAAAAATTGAAAGGTTTTGATCCAATTCTAGCTCATCATACCATCAATTTAGAAACTAGAGCTAAATTGGTCAAGCAAAAACAAAGGCCTATCAATCCCAAGATAAAATAAATTGTGAAGAAAGAGCTGACCAAGTTGATTAAGTCTAGGATTATCTTTCCTATCAAATACTCAACTTGGGTGGCCAATCTTGTGCCTGTCCAAAACAAGAATGGAGAAAGTAGACTTTGTGTGGATTTTTGAGATCTTAACAAAGTGTCTAAAAAATCATCATCCACTACCCTCTATGGAGCAAATTCTGCAAGTTGTTTCAGTTTCCCAATGCTTCTCTCTTCTTGATGGTTATTCAGGCTACAACCAAATATTGGTGAATGAAGAAGATCAGTTCAAGACAGCCTTCACCACCAAATGAAGAACCTTTGCCTATAAGAAGATGCCTTTTGGTTTGTCTAATATTGGAGCCACTTTTTAAAGATCAATGGACATGGCTTTTAAAGGTTTGATCAATAATTTTCTACTTGTGTACCTAGATGATGTAACTATTTTTTCAAAAGATGTTGTTGATCATATGAAACATCTAAGGTAGGTGTTTGAGAAATGTAGGGAGTATGGTATATCCCTTAATCCAAAAAAGTGTATCTTTGTTGTTCATGAAGGTAAAATTTTGGGGCACATTATTTTAGAAGGAGGCTTGTCTATTGACCTCAAAAGTATTGAGGCTATCCTAGGCTTGTTCTTGCCTCAACACAAGAAGGGACTACAAAGATTCTTGGGGAAAATACACTTTGTCAGAAGGTCTATTCTAGACTTTATAGCTATGGTAAAGCCTATCACAACCATGCTAAAAAAGAACCAAGTTTTTATTGGACAAAGGAGGGAAAGAGCAGGTTTGAGACAATCAAGTAAGCAATTGTGAAATATCCTACTCTTTTAAACCCAAAATTTGCCAAGGATTTCATATTCTATACCTTTGATAACCTTGATACAATCTCATCCATGCTTATGCAAAATAATGATGAAGAGATAGAGCAACTAATTGCATTCTTCAACTAAGGTTTGGAGGATTATGAGGTCAGATATACATTTGTCGACAAGCAAGCTTTGACAGTGATAAGGGGATTGAAAACATTTAGGTGCATAGTCTCAAACAATAAGATACATGTCATGGTTTCTCATCTCAACACCAAAGAGTTTCTCCTGAGCAAAGATCTCAATGAAAAAAGAGCTAGCTGGATCATGAAGGTGATGGAGTATGATGTGGACATCAAGGTGACAAAATTGGTGAGAGGACAAGGATTATGTAGGCATTTAGTTTCAGATCTATAGATAAAAAATAAGAGGTCTTGATCAACCAAGTTCACCCCCAACCAGTTGATCATGTTACTGTTCAAAGCTAGACACAAGACATCATCAATTTTCTTTAAAATGGTGAGTGTCCCAATGGTTTGAGCAAGTCTCAAAGGAGATACTTTAGATTATGGACCATTCCCCATTACCTTGATGATAATGTTCTATTTAGAAAGGACATAAATGGTGTCTTATTAAGATGTGTTGACAATGATCAGTTTGACATGCTACTAGAAGTTTTCACAATGGTGCAGACGGAGGTCATTTCTCTCCTAGAACTACAGCTGCAAAAATAATGAGGGTTGGTTACTATTGGCCTAGTCTTTTTAAGGACTATTATCATAGGGCTAAGATGTGTCCTCAATGTGCCTTTTTTATAGGCAAACAAAAACTTGTAGCCCTACCATTAAATCCTATCCAAGTGGACTAGCCTTTCATATAATGGAGCCTTGATTTCATTTGTATGATCAACCCTCTATCAAGTGCTGGGCACAAATGGATATTAATTATTATTGATTGCTTTAGAAGATGGGTAGAATCTATTACACTAAAAGAGGCAAATAAAAATGCTCTCTTGGATTTCTATGATAGCAATATAACAAGGTTTGGAGTTCCTCACGTCATCATTTTTGATAATGCACTTGCTTTCATAAGTGCCAAAACTTTTGATTGGGTAGGTAGGAATGGGGTTCATTTGAGTACCTCATCCAATTATTACCCTCAAGGTAATGGATTGGTTGAGTCTACCAACAAGAACCTCATCAAGATCATCAAGAGAGCCTTGGAGAATAATCAAAGAGCCTGGCATAACAAGTTGACGATAGCTTTATGGGCAGACAGAATTACTCCTAAGAAATCAATTGGTAATTCTCCCTTTGTACTTGTTTATGGAAGAGAAGCCAAGTTGTCCATATCCCAAGAACTCATTGCCCTAGAACTTGCACATCAGCTGGAATTACTTGAAAACACTCTAATGGAGGTTAGGTTGATAGAACTAATGCAGCTGCAAAAGGTAAGGGATGATGCACACAAGGCCATGGAACACCATCAAGTGCTCATGAAGAGATCCTTTGACAAAAGGATAAGTGAAAGAGTGTTTAAAGATGGTGACTTGGTTTTGAAGTGGGATGAAGACAAATCAAAACTAAGAAGCATACAAAGTTTGACACTTTGTGGAGTGGCCCTTACATCATCAACAAGTGCAAGCAAAGCAACTACTTTCAGCTATCTAAAATGAATGGAGAAGAGTTGCCTATCCATATGAATGGGATACAATTGAAATATTGATATTAGCCCTTTCTCATCCTTTTGTAAATACTATTTTAGATGTGTGTGTTTCCTTTTGTTCATTGTTGTGTTCCCTAAGTGATTTGTAACACAGGTGTGCTTTCTTTCCTTTTGTTTGGTGTGCATCTCTACCTTGTGTGTGTGATCAACCTAGCTAGTGTGTTTTTTATCCAAAGCTTGTTCAATTCTCTTTGAAGTGCATATATGCATGAATCCATGCCCAATGGAAGGATTTAGGCAACTGGTCTTTGGCATAGCAGGCATGCCTCCCTTGGGAATCACTAAGAATGTTAGCCAAATTTATTACCCTTGTTTTGAAATTTCCTTTGGCTAAGTTCAGCATCTCTTATTTATTTTCAATTCAATTGTGAAGGACTCATGAAAGAAGCTAGTTATTTTATCTTCTTTGAAAGCTTTGTTTCAGCCTTGTTCAAGTGTTTTTCACCCCTTTTGCCTCAGTGTTATCTCTTTTGGAAAGGTTCCTTTGTTTTGGGTTTTTTGTCCAAGCCTAGGAATTCTTTTAGACTTTTTATCTCGAATAAAAAGTCTGAAAGAATTCTCTCTTTGCCTTTTCTCAAAGGAATCCTTTGTTTTAGGTTTTTTGTCTTAGACTATTTGTCTCGAACAAAAAGTTTGAAAGAATCTAGCCTATCTTTTCCCAAAAGATTGCCCTTCAGAACTTTTCTGAAGGGTCTCTCTCTATTCAGATTGCCCTTTAGAATTTTTCTGAAGGGTTCTTTCTCTCTCCAAAGTTCCCTTTAGAAATTTTTTGAAGGGACACTTTCCTCGAAAGTGCCCTTCAAATCTTTTTTGAAAGGTCACTTTTTGTCCAAAGTGCCCTTTGAAAAGTTCAAAGGGTCACTTTCCTTCCAAAGTGCCCTTTGAAACTTTTCTAAAGGGTCACTTTCCAAGCTGTGGCATTTAAAAGAAGTACGTAGGAATTGTTGTAGACTTTTTATCTGCAACAATCCTTCCAACAAGCCATAAACAAAAAGCTCAAAATAGGATACCCAAATGAAATGCCTAAGTAAAATGACGATTGAATAAACGTCAACTTGAAGACAGTGAGCTAACCATTGGTTTTCAACACAATAAGATTCAAGCAGATCCAAGGGCCCACATCCTTCATCCGTTGAAACAATGAGAGAGCCCATATCACCATTGATCAACTAGGATCTGAGTCATTCTTTGAGGACTAATCAAAAGAATAAGGACAAAGCTAAACAAAATGAGAGAGACAAATCTACAATAGGTGGACTCCCTTGTAACAACTATTTTGATGCCATGACTCAACTAAGAATATCCTTATTATGTTGACATAAATATTGGAAAAGCATCTTTGAGAGAGCAAGACCAAATCTGTAACAACTTGTGATGACATGGATCAACCAAATGGCTTGAGCAAGCATCCTTTGTATATACGATTACAACTAAAGATGGTGACTTGAAAAAAAATGATTCCTCTCCTTGGCACCAAAGGATTTCCTCTCTCTCTTCCTTCTTGCTATATATACATCCCCTTGACTAGTGAAAAGACATCCACCTAGAGTACAATAAAGCCCTGCTGGAATGATATCACATTTTTGCCTTTAAGCATTTAGTATAGTCCTTTTCCCTTTCAAGTTCTAAACATTGTTTGAGTGTGCAAGTGATATATATTGACAACAAGTGATTTTTTCATGCTTATGTCCTTTGTCCTTCATGTCTGAGCAAAGTTCTTGATCTAACATGTCATCTAGAGTGTGTCTAAGTGTATGGAACTACTGTAAGAATTTTAACTATTCCTGAATGTCTAATGTGCCTTTCGATTTATTCTCCTTCTATTTTTTCATGCATCTTACCTCTTTACTAAAATATTCATGTTAGAATCTCTAGAACTTGAAAAAGAGTCTTTGAATTTTGTTGTATTGTGCAATAGGATATGGCATTCATGTGGAAGAAAATCTTAGTGCATCACCATTCTTAAGATAGGTTTTCTTTCTATAATTTCTAACTATTTTCCCTTCAAGAAGATTGGTTTAGACATAAGTGGTTTTGTAGAGATACATACAGGGAGCTAGCCCTTTAAATCTAAAGGTTCATTTCCCTTATAGGCACACCCACATGCCTGGAAATTTCCCAACATTGCCCAAATATGTAAGAGTCCTAAACATCCTCTTCTAGGGTGAAAGATTTGGAGACAACACTAACTATGGAGAATTCCACCATGCCCATAGCCCACTAAGCTCGATTACAAGGGTGCATGGAAAGTAACTTATCTAGGCGATCTTCTCCTCTTAGATGAACCATGAGTTAGATAGTGAATAGGATCACTTAGGATAATATTTTATATAAAGTCATATAGTGATCCTGATATACCTTTAGATACATGGGCACAAACTCTTTTATTAAGGAGATCCAAAATTGAGCAATCCACGGGAGGGGTCTTGTCTCCACTACGATTGTGCCACCCTAACCTTCTAAGTAGCAGCATTTCCAAATTTTGGATTCTTTAAGGCTACTATGTAGTGACCTTGAGTATTGAAATAAACTCCTAATATTTTGATCTCATGTGATGGAATGCAATCACAACCACTAGTTGGAATATCGATGGCAGCACTCCCTTATTTATATACCCTATCGGATAAAAAAGGTTTTGGTATAATGCTAGGTGATAAAATCCTAGGTAAAAGAACCCCTATATACTCTTAGTAAGGTAATGACATCCACATCAAGTAGATAAAATAAAAAGGAAGGGTATCACCATTATGCTTCACAGGGATACCCCAAAAGGGCTAGTGAAGAACATACTAGGTAAATCCTTGGGATAAAATGAATAGACACCTACAAGTTTATGGGTAACCTAAAATGGGGAAAGCATATGCATGAAGGCAACACAAGAATAAACAAGTATATTTGAAATGAAATGACTAAAATTCATATGTATTTTAAATTCCAAAATTAAATGTTTGAAATGCAAAAAGTCTTTATTTTAGTTTAATTTGTCATTTCTTTGGCTATGGTCCTGTAAGCAAATAGTTATACAAAGTTTATTTTTAGTCTTCGATCACCTGAAAAATAAGGACATTTAAAGGCATATAAACATCAAAACCCAAAAATTTATTATATACTTAAAATAAATCTTGCAAACACAAAAAGTTAAAAAACATCAATAAAACAAACAAAAAGAATCAAATATTAAAAAAAGGTAGTTAGTAAAATGATAATAACTTCTAAAATAAAAATTGGATGTTAACTAAATTTTGATAGATTGATTTTAATACTAGTACACACCACCTATAAAAAAATTAGAAAACAAAAGTGAGCAAATTAGAAATTATAACTATTTTAACAGTCATTTTCCTTAAAAAATAGATAATCACTAATTTAAGCACAACTTCCAAACTACAAATTGGATTTTAACAAAATTTTGGGAGGGGTATTTTAAGAGCAGTAAGAATAGCCTATAAAAAAATAGTAAATAAATTAAAATATATAACTATTTTAATAGCCTTTTTTAATAAAAGAGAAGGAAATAAAAGGATTAAGAGAAGAAGAAGATGTGGGATATGCAAACGTGTCCAACTGGGCATATCATTATGTAAGTAAGGAATTTAACAAAATAGATTAGATAAATCATTAATGAAATATACATAAAAATAACTTAATTCCTCTAAAATGCCTTGGGTCTTCTATTAAGAAGGAGCAATATCTATGCAATAAAGGAAACAATAAGAAGACAACTACCAATTTTACCTTTCCATTGAGTGACCTCCTTGCAAAGTCAGTTGTAAATGTGTTGAGTTCGGCATGTGAGAAAGAGATATTCAGTAATTTCAATTATTTTAAATGGGAAACATATCCCCTTGTCACTAGTGTTTTTTGGCTTGGAAAATAGAAGGAAATTGAAGATCTAGAGATAAATCAGCAACGTAAGTTTGTGTTGAGAGAACTTGCTAAAGATAGAGGGTGAACCCTCTATTTAAAGAAAAATTAAATCATTTAGAGCCATTGATCTCATTTTAGAGATCAATGGAGGAGGATGAAAGGTTTGTGAGCCATTGATATCATTTTGGAGATCAATGGAGGAAAATGAAGAGGCCATGTAAAGGGCATGGGCCTTGTTTCCCACCCATGTGAGTGGAGAATAAAGTGTCCTTGCATATGTTTATCCTTTAGCAAGATGTTGCCAAGTTGGCAAGTTGGAGGATGAGGAGGATAATTAGATTTAATTAATTTTAAATATTCATGAAATGTGCATTCTAATTAGGGAATTAATTAATTAACCTATTCAAGTGATTAGGTAATTAATCTGAAGGAGTATTTGTGGTATCACTTTGCAATTTATTTGGCTTTTAATTTAATAGGTTAATGAGATGCATATGAAGGTAAGACTAATTCTAGAATGTTTGCAACAGAATTTGATGAAATGATAAAGTATATTATCCTAATCAAGGATGTACCACTATGATTTGGGAAGTGTACATCAAATGTGTGAAGAAATTGCGATGATTTGATGATTTTTTGTTAAATCTATTTTTGATTATAAAAGGAAATTTTTGTCATAGTTTAGACATAAAAATGATTAAAATGCATTGTCTAAAGATGCCTTTCATTGGGTCAAAGTTGGAAAAATTCCTTTAAACTTCTCAAGCAGGTCTTGTGAATTGTGCCTATTCTTGTTATGTTTGACTTGCCCAAGCCCTTTTTCATTGATGCCTCATGAAGTGGAGTTGTAGTTGTCTTAATGTAAGAAATTAAACCCTTAGAATTCACTATCAAGTCACTTTAAAGGAGAAACTTCACCTACTCAACATATGAGAAAGAAATTCTAGCCATCTTTTATGCTATGAACAAATGGCACTATACCTTGTAGGGAGAAATCTCTGCATCAAAACATGTCATCATAGTCTTAATTACTTTTTATAATAATGAGTATCTTCATATGAGCAACATAAGTTGGTAACAAAGCTAATGGGATATGATTATAAGATTACCTACAAGAAAGGAAGGACAATGATGTTGCATATGTGTTGTCTAGATTTTTTTTAAAGTAAACAACTTTGTGTGCACCACTATTACCCAATTAGGAGTGGGTGCACTAGGTCCACTAAGAGTGACACTAAGATGACCAAATTCAATAGCTCATCTAGTAAGTGTCCATTTATCCTTATTCTAATACAAATTAATAGTGGGATGGATGTTATTTGTGACACAAAGGTCATCTTGTATCAATCCTTAAATTGACAATATGAGTGAAGATTATGCTATAACTACATGCATCACCATTAAATGGTCACTCGAGATTTTAAAAAACATATGAATGGGTCTACAATAATTGATTTTAGGAGGGCATTAAAAAAGGCATCAAACAATTTTTAGTGTAATGTGAGTTTTGTCAATGCAACAAAGGTGAAACAGTCTTGACCCTAAAAACACTCCAGCCATTCCTTATTCCCATCAGGGCATGGAATAGCATTTCCATGGACATTATTGAAGACCTACAAAAATTAAGAGGGAAATCAATTATTATTGTGTGGGTGGATTGCCTCTCCAAGTATGCCCACTTTTATGCCCTCGCACATCTTATTACCTCCACCGTTGTTGAAACCTTTAATGATTATATCTTTTATCTCTATGAAATACCCACTTCTATTATTTACGACCATGATCCCATTTTTTATAGTAACTTTTTCCAAGAAATTTTCTACTGTATGGTACCCAACTCAAAATGAGCTCAGTTTACCATCCAAAAATAGATGGTTAAAAAAAATTGTCAACAAATACTTGGAGACCTATCTATGCTACTTCACCTAGGATCAACAACCTTAGTGGGTCAAATGGTTACCATTTTTAGAGTAGTAATATAATACCACATATCACATTACAACCAATATGACATCATATGAATTTTTATATGATCAACCACTGTTATCTATTCAAATATACATCCCATGAAGTTCCAAGGAACATGTAATGGATTCCACACTCAACACACGCAAAAATTTCCTTCAAACTCTCAAGGATAAAATGCATACAAAACAAATACAAATGAAGTATCAAGCCAATAAACACCATTATGATCATGATTTCAACATAGGAAACATGGTTTTTTTTGGATATAACATTATTAACAATTCTCCTTGAAGATGAAATTCGTAAAAAACTAACTTCTAGGTTTTATGGCCTTTATAAATTCCTCTAAAAGTTTGGTCAAGTGGCATAAAATTTAGAGCTACAATATTCTTCCAAGATACAACATGTTTTTCATGTATCTTATTTGAATAATATCAATGGCCAACACATTCAGGTTCAAACTACACTCCCCAAACTTGATATTGAAGGATTTATCCTCTTGGAATCTGAGTTTATCTTACAAAGGCGATTATGATAACTTTACACTTGCACTATCACAAAGTTTCTGATATAGTGGTGCAAAATAAAACTAAAATACATAATGTATGAACCCTTACTCCATTTGCAACAACAATTTTCTCACCTCAAGCATTGAGGACAAAGTTTTTTTTTTTTTTTTTTTTTTTTTTGGGGTGGGGGGGGGGGGGGGGCGGGGGGCATGTTAGGACCCTTTGTCCTTACTCTTTTATTTTGGTATTAGGAGTTATTAATAAAATTTTAGATGCATATGTTTTTCAAGTCATCCCATTAAATAATTTTAATCATTCCACATGTATGGGAAGTAGTAGTTGTCTCAAATAAATTAGTTTAAATAGAGAGCAAGTGTAAGAGGAAATGGTATCCATTGAATATTTGGTATTGAGCATTGTTAAAAGGAAGTTTCCCTCTCGAAGAGGCATAAGATATTGTGTAATGTGATTATGTGATTTAAATATAATATTGATCTCTTTACTTCAATTGTAGTACATATTCCCTATCTTTCTTTTGTTGGATTATTTTATTTACAAGAAGGATCATATCACATCGGTGGTGGGATTACACTTTGATTAAGTTCACGTATGGACTTAATCATATTATTGAATATAGAAATGAATAAAAATATTTGGATTATATTTGGTTTAGTCATTAAGGGAGGGTATTATAATAGTTAAGTGTTATTATAATGATGCCTACAATGGTTTGTTAGCATTTTATATTCTTAGTTTTATTTGTGCTATAAATAACACATGGTTACAGGTTGTTACACGTAGAGGTTTAGTTTTTGAGGTTGTTCCTTGATTATAGGAGTGTTTGTTTACTTATCTAGTTTATTTAATAAGCCTATCTACAATTTATTATTCATAGCTTCTATACAACCAACTATTTTATTTGTTATTATGCTAATATGCATTATATAATGACAATTATGGGTGGTGATGGATTATGATGTCTGCAAGTTGTTAAAAATTACTAGCCACCTTTAATTTGACGTCTATTTAATTATTATATTGGTTTTTTTCTTCTCACTTATAAAACTCAATAAGAAAATTATAATATCTTGGGCATGTATAATAGAATTTAGAGCCTTTTTTTCCTTGAGTTTTTCAAGCTCGATAGTGTGGTGTAAAGAGTGGTGGATTATCGGCCACCACATTAGATTATGGGGGTGGAGAATAAGTGAATACATATCTAATAAGGGTTTGGGTAGGAGCTTGGTAGGGTGAAATAATTTTGGAGATATCTAGGTTAGGTACTCCATGAGTAAGGATGTCCTCGAGGGGTTGGATAGAGGCATAGCTTGGTAGGGGCATATGTTCTTATTGCAGTGTGAATACGTAGCTTATTGTTGCAATGGTTGTTAAACTAATATTTAGATGGGAACATAAGAGGAATGAACTTGGGTGGTAAGATTAGTATTTAGTCCATGATTCAAAGATTGTTGGTTGTTTTGTAAATCACGAAAATGACCCACTAAGGTGTTGATGAGTTCATTAAGGCTACCAGTGGCACTAGGTTTGAAAGCCTCCTAAACATGAGGGATATGAGTGAGAGATGGGTTAGTGTAGAGATATTTATTGGTGTGGGAGATTTAGGGGTAGTGGTTAGGGTTTTTACTGGCAGGTTAGAGTCATTTTGATTCCTGCTAGAGGGAGGTGTAGCCATTTGCATACAGTTAACCTTATCCTCTAAATAACGGGTTTCACATAGATATTTGTCATATCTATAAGATCTTTCCACATCTAGGTTTTTTAGGCTAATTTATGGTCTAGTATCCATACAAGGAGTGGTTTTACTCCCTCTAGTGAGAGTCATATCATTAGAGTCGAGATGATTGCTAGCGATTTTGGATATGTCCAACACCTTGTAAATTGGCACTCCACTCCTAGTTTGGGAATTGGGATGATAATAATTATAGGATTGATAGTATATATTGATGAGTAAAGTAGGGTTCTTCCAACTTACCAATGAATCCTCACCATAGTTAATTTGGTTCCTTATATAGTCCTCTAGGGCAAGAGATTTGCCTAGGTCATGTCAAGACATGTTCTTGGGGTATATGAATACCCGTAGAAGAAATAGAAGGAGAGAGGAAAATGGATAAGGGAGAAAGAATAAGGAGAAGGAAAGGAAAAACACAAAAGATGAAAGTCTTTCATGTCGGGTTCACTAATTTTTATGCACATAAATAACACACACTAAATCATGTACTCAACTCCTTAAGGTCAAGCTGAGATAACTGACGTAATGGATGGATGATGGGTAGAACTATGGATTGGGATTATTATTTAGGGGAGTGAGATTTGGAATGATGAGCGACAAGGGATTCTCATGATGGAACCAAAATAATTTTTTTGCATCACGTTACTTGTTAAGAGCATTTAACTAAGCAAAAACATAGCTCTAAGGTTTCTCAGTATTGGTGATGATGAGGAAATGAAGCTCTTGATCAATGTTGATAATTTCAAGATGGGAATGTTTTGGTTGGATGACTTAGATAATTTGATTGACTTTATCGAGCTAACTATGCCCTGTCAATGTTATACACAAATGTGAAGGATATATGACAAAGCTAGACCCAAGGAGGATAAAGGAGATGGATATGAGAATATAGGCTTAGATCACATTGCATCAATGACCTCAATTTTGGGTGAGGATGATAATCGGTGGATTTAGGATTTGCTCTTAATCTTCCAGGGCACTGAGAGCATTGACAATGAGATGGAGGACATGTGTGGAATGGAAAACTTCAATTATAAGATAAACATTTCTATACAATTAGGTTTTGATAGTAGGACACAGTGCTCTAACAATGGGAAAGAGACCTATTCTATGGAGGTATGGATATTCAAGGAGTGTCATCCAAGAGGAGTGAAGCAACATATAAGCATACAAGCTTGTTCTAAAGGTAGTATGTGGTTGGATTTGTTGTTCAGTTAGAAGTAAGGTTATAGGAATGCTCATGCTCATTATACCAAGTTTGGTGGTTGATTTATTTTTTTTAGTTTTGTTTATGATGTTTTACTGAAGAGAAATTTAATTACTTAGTGAAAGTAAATGACTGAAAGTAAATAACAATAGATAGTTATTGTAAAACTCTTTTATTTCGAGCTGGGGGCCCTAATATAAACCCTATACTTATCTAAAAAATCAATGGATAGTTGTAAATCAATGAAAGAATGCTTATTTTTTATATTTTTCAATTGAATTTTCAAATGCATGCAATACTATAAAGCAAAATCCAAACTAACAATGTAAGTGTTCATTTCTAGCTTTTCTAGGTGCAAACTAAATGAAATCATTATTTTTGTGTTTTTAGATTATAGATGAATGAATCTATTATGAAAACTGAGATTTCATAATATGAAAGTATATATAAAATAATTTCTATATCCTAAGTAACAATACTACAATTATCTAAATATTCCTTTGCATATGCAAGTTGTAACTAGTTTTTGGTGTTTCTAGGTGGATGCACACTAAGTTTGAATGATTTATATGAAATGAAAACAAATATATAAGTCCTGATATTTTGATTTAATAAACTAAAACAATGTTTTAAATTTACTCAAATGAGTAAAATCAACACCAAGATACTACTTTTTACTCTCACAGGTTTGGCCAGAGTTTTCTACTTGCTAGTGTGTTTGTTTATGCATGAACATGACCTTCTTTTAAACTGAAAATTGATTGTTTTTGAAGATGAAAGTGCTTGGTTTTGTTTTCTAATATATATGTAGGGTTTTAATTCAAATATATAATCTTTGAAATAATCTATTGTATGGATACAAATAGTAAGGAAACTAATAACATTTTTGGTGCAAAGATGGGAAGAGAGATTTTTTTTCTCCTATTTATTTGCCTTTTCAAAATATATATATAATATAATGCAAGAAAGGAATTTAAACTAATCTAAACTAATGAATAAATAGAAAAAACTAAAATTAGAAACCCCCAACCTAATCAGTATGTAGACCAACTATAAGAAAGAGATGTATTTGTGATATGGTCCTCAGCATGTTAGCTTGTCCACTCAAAACAATGATTGCAGGAACTCTTTGACCAAGGAGAATGATAAAATAATAGTAGAAAAATAATAATATGAGGGGAACACAACTTCAAACAAAGAACAACTAAATGTGGTTGGTTATTGCACTGACTACAAAGATTTGGTTGTAAATTTAACGACCCTTCTTGCTTGAAATCGTGCAGTCTAACACAAAAATGATCAAAGGCAAAGATTAAAATAATGGTAAGCAGGTTATGGCTTTAAAAATCTTAAAAACTTAAACCTCCAACATAAATTTTTGGATCTGAAATGCATCTAAAAATGGAATACTTTTAGGAGAGGAATGAGAGTTGCAAGGGTAAGCTTAACTAAGTTGAACTGAGAGTAGAACTTATGAAAGACTTAAAAATGATTAAAAATAGAAGAGGGAGTGAATTGGGCTAACATGAAGGCAAAATCAAGTCAAAAATAACAAGAAACACAACAAGAAGCATGAAAAACATGTGAAAGCTTGAATTCTAGAAGTTAAAATCAGAACATGGGCCAAAGGTGATAGAACCAGCCTTGTTTGCAAGGATGATTATGCAATGTTCAGAATATAGTGTTTAGTGTTTACATCATTGTTGACCAAATTTGAATTTTAAGTCAAATCAGGGAAGTTATAGGTAAAAATTTGATTTTTGAGGTCTATAGGGGTGTAATATGAGTGTTATGGGGTGTATTACATGTTAATTAATGTCAAATGATGTTATATTGGCCTTGGTTAATTAGTTTTTAGTCCCTTTTGGGTCTTTTTGATGTCAAAAAAGGTGTATTTAATGATTTTTATAGATTTATTGGGAAATGGGAAGGTTATAAAACATGATTTCATGCCCCATGTGTCCATTTAAGTCTTAATTAGCTAACATAACTAAAAATTGACAGGTTATGTAGAAGAAAAGGCAATTTTATTGGGAAAGAAGAAGAAAATGGTACTTGTATAGATCCTTGGGAAGTGTGCCACATGGGTAAGGATCACTCAATGCCTCTTCAGCTTCCCCAAGCTCAATTACACGTTTATTTGATCTGGAAGTTCCATTTCTTGCTCAAATCTGTTATACTCCCTTTCCACCCTTCTTGGCAAGCAAAAGTGACCTGCAGGCTTTTGCTTGGTAGGACAACTCAAGATGTTTTAGGTTAAATGATTTTATGAGGTTATTTTACATGAAAATACCTTCATTTAAATATAATTATTTTGAAAAATAGTGGCTTGTTCTTCATGAACCATCCTCATGAAGTTGACCTTTCAAATCTACCTCATAATCTGTCTAGCTTATGGGTTTAGCCTTGGTTTGAGAAATTTCATATGAAATAGTTGTTGAGTTTTATGACATAGGATGTTTTCTTCCCCCTATAATGTTTTCCATGTTTATTTTCAAGTTTCAAGTTGATTTTATGGGAAAATCATCTCAAAGTCGTATACTAGACTTACGTGGGAGGACATGACTATTTTCACCATTTCCAGATCTTTATGTTTTGAAAATGTCTTATAGGGGTTGTGATAGGTTATTCCTCATGTTTTCAATGTGTTAAAATTATCTAATGTCTTCTTATTTTCATTTTCCAAGAAATTTCAATGAAAATGTAGTCTTTGAGAGTCATACAGTCAATTACCATAAAAATGCCATACACAGTCAATTTGGAGTTATGCATAGTTTTAAATCATGTTCATGGAGCCATAAGGAGTTTGAAAATTTTGATATATTTTTTGAAACATGTAAAATTTAATTGGTTTCCTTATAATTCAATAAATATGGATAGTTACAGTCATGGGCAACTTTTATACACATTCTACCATTGGAATGTGCACCTACAGGTGCTTGGAAGAGATTTTCACGATGAATAGGATGTGTTTATGCTTTTTTCAAATATTTAGAGTGTGGAGATTTCATTTTAAATATTTGAAACATTTTGACACTCATTAATAGGTCATAAACATTCTCACTACTCAATCCTCAGACTTACTGCCTATGTAGAAAAGATCTACTTACAGGTCATACTATAGAGATATAGAGGTGGTTATAGGGATAAATTGAAGCATGCTAAACCATCCCTTATAATCCTAGTGATTTTAGGAATCATTTAAAACCTACTTGAAGATAAAATTTTTTAAATGGAGTCATGGATTGCCTTCTAGGATAAATAGACAAGTTCAAGCCCACTATCCCTAAACTATGAAAACAAAGGCCCATGAGCATTTTGAGATTAGCATATGACATTGATACTTGAGGTTGTAATGCATTATAATTATCTTTATTGATATACTATAGCATATATAATAACTTGGAAAAGTTTGGGGTCAAAATTATTAGTGGAATTAAACTTTTATATGGTCCAAAGTTGCCCATAAAAACAATGCAAACAGGCAATGATATCTACAGTTAGAGCTCCAAAAGAGACCTTTGTCATCCAAACTAAAAACTTAACCTTGCCCCATTTTTAAATAGGTTTTGATGAGGGTAAATAACATGTATGAGCTAATAATTCACAAATAATGAGATGGTAAAGTGTGTTTTAGACCTCATATACATCTACAGTCTGTATCATAGCCTAATAAGTGTGCACCTACAGCTAAGAATAAGAACTGTGACATAAGTATGAGGTTTTGAGAGTGTTTTATCTCATTAAATGGTGAATTTAGGTATGATTATGATAAAATATTATCAATCTTCAAGAAGTATTTTCATTCATCAGGACCAAGGTTTCCAATAAATAATGCATACCTATAGGCAACTAATGAGCAGGGTTCCACAATAAAGATTAGGAGAGTTTAGTTGGGTCAGTTACAAGTGCATATGAGGAATAAAGGTAATTTTTAATTATGAATGACCTTTGAAAACTTTCATAAAGGCTACTATGACCTCTAAATCCCCTTGGAAATGTGAAATGAGCCATTAAAAGACTATATGACACCTACAACTGTTGATTGAGTCAAGTAGTGAGTGGAAGGGAAGTATGTCTACGTGTTTGGGAAGAATGAAGATGAATAAAATGACCTAAACCATATAAAGGGACTCTATGGAGTTATAATGGGGTTATATCCTTTGTTTTCCAAGCTTAAATCATGCATTAACACCTATAACAGGGGTCATTAAGGCAAGGTGCTCAGTCCTCTAAGAAAAGCTCAATCAAATGAGTCCAAAAGGTGCATGTAGAATGCTTAGAGGGTTATCATGATGAGTTTAACCTATAATAATTGTATCCATGTCTATTATGAGCTTCATAATCTCTAGGTAAATCATAGGTCACCTATAGCATGCCCTAAAAGGGGTGTCTCCGTCTAGGCAGTAAAGACCTAGCCTTGAGAGGTTTAAGGAGTGTGGAGGGCCTAAGCATGAAGCGAAGAGCCTAAACCAATATCAAATGACCTATGGGTTTAGGTGAGTTCAACCAAGGTTTTGAAAATCTAAAGTAGGCATTAGACACCTATAGGTACCTTCCATTAGCACAGGACACAGTTAAAGAAACCCTCAGTCCAGACTAGTCAAAACAAAGCTTAAACAACACAAAGTTTGAAGAATGGAAAGGTTCACAAACATGTAGGTCCATTTGTCATAGTCAAAATGGAATTATATTTAGAGTATACTAAATAATAAAGGTTTCTAAACAGATCATCCATAATCCACTAATGAAAATTCCTGCACACGATGCTCAAATACGCAACTAGTTCTGGGAACTTGAAGCTTTGGAAGGTCATATGAGATGATCAGGAACTAAAATTTTGTCCAGAGGACCACTAATGTATATTAAAAATCATCCAATGCTTTTTTTTCCTAAACATATATGGGAATTACCCCATGTTTTATCTCAGACAGGGGGTGCTTCCCTAGGTATACTAATTTGTAGTTTTGAGGAATGAGGGAAAATTAATGGGCCAAATGATGTTTGTACCTTTCAAATAAGTCTATGGAGTTGGAACACAACTAATACATCATAGAAAACACCTCACTAAAGGATTGAATCAATCAAGAAGGTCTAAACACCAAAGTTTGCAAGCAGGCCTATCCAACACTTTAAGGCTAGAAGCCAATTAGAAAACCATCCTCATTCTTAGTGTGGAGTGATATTTCTAACTTGAGAAGGCATGATTAAGAGATCACTATAGAGGTGTTTGAGCCTTTTGGAGGTAGGGATGACATCAAATAGGCTATTTTGGGTCTAAAACTATAGACAGGCTTACTTCACATGCTTAAACCTAGTGCCCAAATGAGAGGTCAATTGCATTTCTAGCATGAGATAGGCTCTAAAACCTATTACAGTAGGTGTATGGGATGATAAAATCTAACTCAGACCTATAAGAAAGAGGAAAACAAGCTTGAATAGGCAACTTCAAATGCTCATATCTTCCTAGAGGATTTGTATGGGAGCCAAAGGAGTTTGTGGAAGTTAGTAACATCCTTGAACATCAAATTTATGGAATTTGTCTATAGGTTGGAAGTCAGAGTTTTATGAACGAACCTTAAGAGGTCAAACAGGCCTAAAACCCTCCAAAACTCTTCCTAGTGACTTGATTGGAGAAATGAAGCTAGAGATTCATTCTAATGTAATATTTTTTCCATGAAACATAATGGACCTTGTAGAGGACTCACTCAATCTCCCTCACATGCCAACTAGATGTATGGACTTTTACAGACAACATGCAAAACTAGGTATTTTTTACCATTTTTTGTGTTTTGCAGGTTCTAAGAGGTTTTAGAAGATGTAATAAGTTGTAATGAAAGATATAGACTTCATATAACTCCTCATGGTCATTTCATACTTGGGAAAATCTTTTAAGTGTTCAAATAATTGCCTTCAACTCAGCCAGTCAAAACTGGCATAATGGACATAAGGGTGAGAAAGGTGAAAACTTCAAGTGGATGGCTTTTTAAGGTGTCCCTGATGCTTCTAAGGCAATGTATGGTATTTAAACTTGTAATTTACTTCCTCCCATAGATTTTCATGAGCAAATGATGCCTTTTTTGAAGCCAAGTGTGTAGGGTGCATCGAAGAGCAATTTTCAAGACTACAAATGATGATTGCTCATTTCTAGGTGATTCCAAGTGACCAAGCCTAAAAAAAATACATGGATAGGCATTCTTGATATCCTTACACTTCATTCCAGTCATCAAACCTTATCCTAATTAGTTATGAGGAATTCAAACAGGGCCAATCATGAAGGCAATTTTTTTGAGCCAACAAGGGGAGTTTCATGTCACTTTTCATGAAGTTTATGCATTGAATTGAAACTTGCACTTATTATCCTTGCATTTTTAATCCAATATACTCTTCTCATGCCTAATTAAATCCTTGTATCAGCTTTACAAGTGTATTTTTGACCCTTGGAATTCTCTCTTCTCCTCTCTCTCTCTCTTAAATTCTATAAAAAATAGCCATTTTGGCCATTGTATTCTATGCTCCACCTAAGTATGGTGAAGCCATACTTGAATTTATACCTTTTTATAAATAATACTACTATTTTTTATCTCCTCTATGATTTTTCTTAGTGTGTTCATTTGGAATGTTTGATTTTGCATAAGTGACGACTATGGATTCATTAGCATGTTATTTCATTCTATCATCCATTTGTAGTTGAAAAGTTTCTTCTTGCAGGGCATGTGAAGTGTTATAGGAAATTTATAAGATTTATTAGGTTATCCTATTAATTATTTCCCTCATATGCCTCTTGTCTAGTCCTCCTAGCTTTGCACATTCATCCATAACCTCATAATGTAACATTGATGTGAGAAGATGAAGATTGGAGAAGTATATGTTTAGTTTGTCCTTTGATTTCAAGTTTAACATGCATACAATTGGATGTCATCATGTTATTTGGAAAATCACCTCCCTTATATTATTTTTATTTTATTTATCTCTCTGAATTTTCACCCCCAAGTTTAGTAGTAATTGCAATTCAAAGTAGTACATCAAGGGAGCTAGCCCTATCTAGAGATTCACCTCATTCTTTAGGCTGCCCACAAGCCTAGAGGTGATTACATTATGCCACTTGTATGAGGAGAGATTTTCCATCTCCTCAAAGGGTGTAAATCTAAGTGACAATAGTTCTGGGCACGCTCGGTGGGACTCTTGGTCTAAGAAGTTGAGATATTTTTGGTGTTGTCTCTCAACAATTGGCCTTTGGAGGCATCTATCAAAGCATCAATGGTGACTCCAAAGATATATTAGATGGTCAAGTATCCTAGGTTATTTTTTGAATATTGATGGTAACATTTTTCCTTGTGTTATTTCTTTCAATTAAGTTTCATGGCTGACTTTGGTGTTGAGTTTTGTTCTCTACAAGTTGGTGAGACATTACAAGCTTGTGTCATTCCCTATCAATATGAACAAGTCCTTGGTCAATCTTGTCATGATCCTTACCATCCTAAATATTAATTTAATCAGCTCCAATATTATCCTTGTCATCCCATGCATGAAGTATATCGGTCCTACAATCAACCTTCTCCATGTCTTGCTCCTAGTCAACCTAGTCACTCCTCAAGCCAAACTATTTCCACCTTCAATAAGACACTTTTAGGATATGAAAGGTATATGTTGGATATTGATACTCAAAGGGGATATATATATATATATATATATATATATATATATATATATATATATATATATATATTCATCTTATTCATAGGGTGAGAGAAGCATTAGAGTTGATCAAAAGAGAGTGAGTAACTATTGAGAGAGCCAATTGGCAAAGGCTCACAAATGAGATGCTTGATGTGAGTGGTCTAGTTTCTTATTTAGAGGATAGGCTAGGAGTTCATAAAAGGAAATTTCAACATACCTATCAACCTTCATATCCACTTCCCTAAGTTTCTTACCAGCCATACATGACCCCTATTCATGAGCCAAATCAAGCCTATCAAAGTCATCCTTTTCCCAATCAGATGGAGGAGAGAGTTAAAAGGAGAAATCTTGTGTTTGAAACTAATATTGATAGGTAAATTGAGTTGGATAATATGCATTTAAATCAGTCCCAAAGAAGTGGATTTCAATCCCTCAATTCCCTCACATATTGCATCCCCACCACCTAAAAAATAGACCTCTAATCCTAACATCCTAAGCTAGAACAATATAGTAGAGTCACGAAGAAAGAAATAGGAGAAAAGTATTCAAAAAGAGTGTGAAGTTGAGAAGACTCTTGATCCTATAAAAAATCCTCCTACCATTCCTCAAGATACCTCTAATCCTAACATCCTAAGCTGGAACAAGATAGTAGAGTCATGGGGAAAGAAATAAGATAGAAGCATTGTCAAGGAGTATGAAATGGAGAATGGAGTTGATCCTTTGCTAGTCCCTCCCACCCTTCCTCATGAAGATTATTATGTTCCATGTCAACCCTCATGTATTCCTTATTCTCATGATGATCCCTAGGAACTTTAAGAGAAACTTTTCTAAGAAAACCTATCCAAGCAAATTGAGGAGTTAGAGTCAAAGATGAGGTTACAAAATCAAGGTGTGATGGAAGGTTTAAACCTAAAAGAAGATTGTATACCTAAACACACCCCATCCACCCTTCCTCAAGAGAGTCCTCAAGCTAAATCAGATGTGAATGAAGTAGTTTTCAAATGGAGGGAGGAAAATCAAGTTGTTTTAGCCCAAGGTATGCCTCCCCTTCCTCAAGAGCTCCCAAAAGAATTTCCAACTTCGCATTCTCAATCTGATTTTGAGCCCTATGTTCTACCTCTACCAACTAGTTCCTTTTGTCCTCATCCCATAACCCTTTGCCTTTATGGACCTATGGTGTGGGAACATTAAAAGGATTAATTGGTTGAGGAAAATTTAGAAATCTTACTTGAAGAAGATGTGACTCCTTAGCAGCCTTAATGGGCTAGGTTACCGGATTTCAAGATGCCTAGTCTTTGCATCACTAAGAAGGAGATTGAAGATGTTTCAGCCCTTGAAAAACAAGATCAGATTATGACAACTGAGGTACAATTTTAAAATCCTCAATAGGTCCTAAGTGATGAAGAAGAGGTGAGCTCTTATGTTGGATCTCCTTGTTTAGTTGATGGTGAAGCATACACTAATTATGTTGAAGAAGAAATAATGGAAGAGGTCCTATTGAAATCTAAAGAAGAAGATGAGGGAGTATTTCTTGTAGTTCCCCTTCATGATGTTGATTTAGGTAAAGATGATGACTTGTGGAAAAGATTTGAAGACATTTTCAAATAGTTTGAATCTCTAAAGGGATCTACAACTCCTTTAGAGCTGGTTACAAGTGATGGTAGGAAGATGACATTGTTCAAGATGTCATAGATGAGCAAGATAACATTGTCCAACATGTCATAGGTGAGAAATAGCAAGGTACACATCAGCCTTTTTAGGTCAATACAAACCTCTATTGGCCTCAATCTTTCACAAAGAACAAGAAATCATTCATTTTGAGACCATGCCTATAAAGAAGATGAAAGTTGATCATAAGAAAGAGAGTGGGCAACAACATGAAGCATGTGTATAAGGTCAAGAGGAATATGTCTACATTGGAGACCTATTTGAAGATTATTTACTGGAGAACAAGTCAAGTGAAGTGCCAAGGAATAAGTTTAGTCCATCAAGTGTTTAATCTAAAGAGAAACATGCTTGGCACCCTCATCCATCTCATGAAGAAGGAAATTCAACAAACTTTCCCTTTGATCCAGGAGGGAGGTATGATTTATTATTAGTTGTATATAACATTTTGTTCCCTACTTCCCCTAAGTGCTTTGAGCACATGTGTGTGTGTGTGTTTGTTTTCTTTGTTGTGTATGTCCTTTACTTTGTGTGGTTGAGGTAGTCATTAGTTGTCTTGTTTTGGTCAAGCTTATGGTCAATGGTCAAAGGTTTTCTAATTTTTCTCAAGCAATAGATGACTCCTAAACCCAACGTATTAATAAGGCTACTGGTCTAGCTTTTTAACAGGCATACTACCCCTTTTAGTCACCAATTTGTTGACAAAATTTGACTTTTAAGTCAAATTGGGGCACCTATAGGTAAAAACTTGACTTTATAGGTCTATAGGGGGTGTAATATGAGTTTCATGGGGTGTAATACATGTTAATTAATGTCAAATGATGTTATATTGGCCTTGGTCAATTAATTTTTAGTCCTTTTACTCATTTTGGGTCTTTTTTAGGTCAAAAAAGGTGCATTTAATGAGTTGTATGGATTTATTGGGAAGTGTGAAGGTTATAAAACATGATTTCATGCCCCATGTGTCCACTTAAGTCTTAATCAACTAACATAACTAAAAAGTGACAGGTTGTGCATAAAAAAGGTAGTTTTCTTGAGAAAGAAGATGAAAATGGCACTTGTACGGCTCCTTAGGAAGTGTTCCACATGGGAAAGGATCACATAATGCCTCTTCAGATTCCTCAAGCTCAATTACATATTTGGTTTGATCTAAAAGTGCCATTTCTTGCTCAAATCCATTCTACTCCTTTTCTACCCTTCTTGGCAAGCAGAAGTAACCTTTAGTTGTTTGCTTGGTACAGACAACTCAGGACGTTTCAAGGAAAATTATTTTGGGATGTTGTTTTAAACTCAGATACATTAATTTTCATATAAGTATTTTGAAAAATGGTGGCATGTTCTTCATGAACCATCCTCATGAAGTTGACCTTTCAAATTTTCTTGCTAATCTATCTACCCTATGGGTATAGCCTTGGTTTGAGAAATAACGTAAGAACCTATTATTTATTTTGATGCCAAAGGATGTTGACTTCCCATATAATGTTTTCCATACTTAGATTCAAGTTTATTTGATGGGAAAATCATCTCAAAGTTGCAAACTGGACTTATGTGGGAGGACAGCCCTGTTTTCACCATTTCTAGATCTTCATGTTTTGAAATGTCTTCTAGGGGTTGTGATAGGTTATTATTAATTTTTCCAATGTGTTCAAATTATCTCATGTCATCTCATTTTCATTTTCCAAGCAATGTCCATGAAAGTGTAGTCTTTGAGATCCATACAGTCAATTGCCATAGAACTGCCATACACAGTCAATTTAGAGCTATGAACAGTTCTAAATCATGTTCATGGAGCCATAGGGAGTTTTAAAATTTTGATATCTCTTTTTAAAGATGGAAAAGTGACTAGGTTTCCTTATAATGCAAGAAAGAGGGATAGTTGCAGTCATGGGCAACTTTTATACACAGTCTGCCATTAGAATGTGCACCTACAGGTGCTTGGAAGAGATTTTCATAATGAATAGGATGTGCTTATGCTTGTTAAAAATCCTTAGAGTGTGGATAGTTAATTTTAAATCTTTTAAATAGGTTACCACTCATTAAGAGGTCATAAACATGTTCACTACTCAATCGTCAAACTTAATACCTGTGTAGAAAAGATCTACTTATAGGTCATAGTACAAAGATATAGAGGTGGTTGTAGGGAGAAATTGAAGCATGAGAAACACTCCCTTAGATTCCTAGTGATTATAGGAATCAATAAAAACCTACTTGAAGATAAAGGTGGGTAAATGGTGTCATGGACTGCCTTCTAAGATCAATAGACAAGTTCAGGGCCACTATTCCTAAATTGTGGAAATAGATGCCCATGAGCATTTTGAGATTAGCATATGACATTGATACTTGAGGTTCTAATGAATTATAATGACCTTGATTAATATCCTCTATCATAGACAATAACTTGGAAAATTTTGGGGTCAAAAGGACTAGTGGAAGTCAACTTTTATATGGTCCAAAGTTGCCCATAAAAACACTACAACCAGGGAAAGATATCTATAGCTAGAGCTCCAAAAGAGACCTTTGTTATCCAAATGGAAAAATTAACATTTATACATGTTTGAATAGGTTTTGATGATGGGAAAGAATATGTATGAGCTAATAATTCACAAATAAGGAGATGGTAAAGTGTGTTTTAGACCTCATATACATCTACAGTCTGTATCATGGCCTGATAAGTGTGCACCTATAGCTAGGAATAAGAATTGTGACATAAGTATGAGGTTTTGAGAGTGTTTTATCTCTTCCTATGGTGAATTCAGGTATGATCAGGTGTAAATATTATCAAGCTTCAAGAATTCTTTCCATTCATTAGGACCAAGGTTTCTAATAAGCAATGCATACCTACAAGCAACTAACAAGCAAGGTTCCACAATCAAGATTAAGAGAGTTCAATTGGGTCAGTTCCAAGTGAATATGAGGGATATAGGTAATTTTTACTGATGAATGACATTTGAACACTTCCATCAAGGTTACTATGACCTCTACATGCCCTTGTAAATGTGAAATGAGCTATTGAAAGACTATATGACACCTATAACCAAGTGTTGACTGAGTCAGGCAGTGAGAGGAAGGGAAGTATGTCTAGGTGTTTGGGAAGCATGAAGATGAATAAAATTACCTAAAACATATCAAGGGACTCTAGGGAGTTATAAGGGGGTTGTATCCTTTGTTTTCCAAGCTTGAATCATGCATTAACACCTACAGCAAGGGTCATTAAGGCAAGGTTCTCAGTCCTATAAGAAAAGCTCAGTCAAATGAGTCCAAAAGGTGCATGTATAATGCTTGGAGGTTTAGCATGATGATTTGAACCTATAATAATTTTATCCATGTCTATTATGAGCTTTATAAGCTCTAAGTAAAGCACACGTCACCTAAACTAGGCCCTAAAAGGGGTGTCTCAGTCCAATGAGTAGAGACCTAGTCTTGAGAGGTTTAAGGAGTGTGGAGGGCTTAAGCATGAAGCGAAGAGCCCAAACCAAGATAAAATGACCTTGGGGTTCAAGGGAGTTCATCCAAGGCTTTAAAAATCCAAAGTAGGCATTAGACACCTATATTACCTTCCATTGGAGCAAGACATAATTAAAGAAACCTTTAGTCCAGGCCAATCAAGACAAAGTATAAACAACACAAAATTTGAAGAATGGAAAGGGTAAAAAACATGTAGATAACTTTGTCATAATCAAAATGGCATTATCTTTATAGGATATTTAATAATAAAGGTTTCTAAATAGATCATCCATAATCCACTCTTGAAAATTCTTGCACACAATGCTCAAATACACAACCAATTATTGACCATTTTTTTGGTCATTTAGAGTAAAAAATGGGCACGCCCTCTTTTGTGCATAAGTCTTCAATCCATGTTTTGTATAAAATCATTCATCAAGGTTCCCTGTCAGACCTGTTCCATGAAAAACCAAGTGTTTACCTCATTTCGTTTAACCAAGTGTATTTTGGGTTTGTCAAGGGGAACTACTTCAAGATTTCCAAATGTAATTACTTAATCCCCATAATGCATTATAGGTTTTTTAAACCACTTTACTTGTGAAAAGTTCATAAGTAAAGTCACTTGAAAAACCTGATTTGGTCTTACTAGACCAAATTTGGTTCTCTAAATGACTTTACTTGTTTTGTCTTATAAGCAAAAGCAATCCAGAAACCCGAATGGGTCAAGACAATTACAATTGGGTTTGTTGAGGTGTCTTACACATGAAATTTCATAAGTTGGAGCAAGTCCAAAGTCCAAAGCAAGAGACATTGGAGAACTTGAAAGGATCTAGAAGAAACATTCAGGTTTGTCAAGAGGCCTTACTTAAGGAACTTTATGAATAAGTTCTTTCCAAGGACCCGATTTAGTCTAAGCAGCTTGCAAAGGCAAAGAATTTCCTTGGAGGGCACTTTGACTGCGAGTAGTGAAATTACAAAAAATTTGAAGGGTAAGTGTCTTTGTAGAGGGAACTTGTTCAAGAAAGAGGACTCTTTTCACTTTTTCAAAGGGTCATTTTTAGAGTTTTTGAAGGGCACCTGCCCTTGCAGAGGGCGTTTTTGGATGGGAGAAGCCTTTATGGAGGGCACTTTAAGAAAGAGAGGATGAAGACAAAAGGCCTGAAGGGCACATTCCCTTTAACAAAAGAATAAATCAAAGGAAAGAATTCCTTTAGACAAAATGTTTGAAGGAATTCCTTCAGACATTTAGTTCAAAGAAATTCGACATTACCAAAATCCCAAAGGCCAACAAAGGCAGAACAATGATGAAAGGAAATCCTTCAGACATTTTATCTAAAGGACATGGCAAAGATAGGATTGCCTGAAGGAAAAGACAAGGAAAAAGGGAAGAAGTGAGCAAATAAATATGAAGACATGAGAGCCCAAATAAGTTCAAAAAATGGAAAAGATCAATATGAAGGCCCAAGAAATAACAAGCGTCCAAAAACCTGAATGGTTAAAGATAAAAGGGGAAAAGCCAAGGTAAAGGGAAATAACAAAGTAAAAAAAAAGGTGGATAACCTAGAATTTGGCCATGCAACACAATAAAGTAAAAGCTCAAAACGTTCTAAGTGGCGTGACAGGTCAAAAGCATAGACCCAAGGACCAACCAGACCAAGGCAAGTGGCACAAGTGTCATCAGTAAGAAGAGTAAAAGCACTTAGGTGAAATAATCTGTACCAAAAACCAATAAAAGGATTGGTTTTTTAATGATAGAAGGTGCAACCATGTTTTCATGCCAAGCTTTTAATGTGTAGCCAAGTTGCACCTAAGCATTAAAGAAAACATAGTCCAGCCACAATAAATTTAGAATGGCTTTGTCAATTGCTAGAAGGAATAGCACATACTTTTATAAGCCAAGGACAACAAAGGTAGTATTTTGGATAGCCTACAACATGGTTTTCATAAGCAAATTTGGAAAACCTGGTAGCAACATGGCTTCTTATCTCAGCAAATGTTTGACTCAGCATGGGTCTCCTTTCCTAGGGAGTTGTCAGCAAATGTTTGACCCTTATGTAGGAAGCCATTTTCCTAAGCCAACTATAAAACATACCTACTCAAGGAGACCCCTATTGAATCCTTTCACAGCCATGGCAACCCCTAGAGCTTTCCCTTTTGTGGCCTTCAATGGTCAAAGTCCCTTAGACCTTCAACAGTATGACCTAATTCTAGGGACAACTCTCAAAAGTGTTCCTCCCTTTAGTGGAGAGGGTCCAATCACTATATTTGAGTATATTAGAAACATAGCAAACCTTTGAAACATCCATAATATCACTGAAGAAAATGTAGCCATTAGATTGCTAGCCTTGTCCTTCAAAGGGAAAGTTTTGGGCTCGTATGGGACCTTGCTTGTGAACTTAGTTGGGTCATGGGATGAGTTATGGACCCTCTTAACCAATAGGTTTGAAAAAAAAAGTGATCATTTGTCTCTAGCTAAGCATTTAACCACCATGAAGAGAGCCCCACATGAGTTTATGCAAGATTTTAACACAAGGTTCCAAAAGACTTGGGACAAGATCCCAATTCTTGTGAGGCCAACCCCAAGATATGCTTTCCTTTACTACTTGAAGGCCCTAAATAGTGAAATTGTTATCATGATACAGTCCATGGGTGGAAACACTCTACCCACTGCTCATGAGATAGCCATAACTGCTAAAAATTACCTTGTTCAAGCAAGAAAGATAGCTCCTAGACCTCTTATGCCACTCTTTCCTAATTTACAGCCCTCAATCCAGCCTACTTTGCCCACTCTAGCTCCTCTACCTAATCAAGAGAAGCTGGCTACTACCCATGCAAATGACACCCATAAATTTAAGATCCTATTGTAGTAGAGTGTTACCAATGAGTTAGTTGCCCTCAAAAGATAACAAGCTCATAATTATAGGCCAAATCAAGGCTACTAGCAGTTTGGGCAAGCAAATAGGCCTCACTTCTAGAATTATAATCAAAGGCAAGGTCAAATTACACATGTCAAGCCTTATCAAAGCTATAATCTAAATGCCCCTTCATCTTTCAAAGCTCTTGTCCCCACTATAAATAATTTGGTTTAGGAGCAGCCCAACTATCCACCCTTGGAGCATGGCCAAGAAAAGGTTGCTTATGCTAGTGAGCTACCAAATCAAAGCATGACTACACAAGGTGATCAGGCAGCCAATTCTCAAATTTTGAGATGCCAACATAACTTGGGATAGACAATAGGTAGTCTCAATCTAATTCCACTCTCATGAATCACTTAGAAGGAGAGTTCTACGTAGTCAACTATGTGGGGAGCACAAGTAATTAGAATGTTGGTGTTGCATCTAACATTAGGTCCAAAAGGAGAGCCATTGGTGAAGCTCAAGTAGCCACTCAAGCACCTATTGTGTCTCCTTCACCCAATCAAGTAGGGAGTGTACCTAAAATAACCCTAAGAGCACAAGCAAATTAAAAATTTCCTAATTTTAGGCTAATAGTTATAGCTTCAACTCCTCAAGTTGTACTACAGGGTATGAATGTTCCCAAGGAGGACTCTAAAGGGGGCAATTCTTCAATCAATGTGGTGGACCAAATGAAGAAGCGCAAATGAACATCTCATTGTGGGATTCTTTAACATTGTTATGACAAAAAAAATATACTCTAAAAGGAATTGTACGGGCTGGGTGAACAAGTTCTCCCAGCAAGAAATGATAATGTGTTGATAGTAAATGGGGCTCCCCCCATGGCTGGTCAAGCAAATAAAGATGATAAGGTCCCCCACTTATATTTGTCCCTAATTATTGGTGATTTATTGGACCATAATTGCATCATTGATAGTGGAGCAAGCACCTCAGTTATGCCCAAAAGCATAACTGATAAGCTAAGCCTCAAGTATGAGCAAATGACCAAATGAGTTCTACAGTTGGATGGATCACCAACTAAGACCTTGGGAGTGGCAAGAGGCTTGAATCTAACTCTCCATGCATGTCCAACCTTCTTAATTCCTAATGATGTGGTAGTGGCAGATGTCCCTCCTTACTTCGCTCTTTGCTTGTCAAGGGATTTCACATCCAAGATAGGTGGATACTTGGCAGCCAACTAGTCTTACATGGTTTTGAAAACAAAGTATGGAACTAAAGTGGAGATTGAGTCAGAGCCCATCCATAAGGATCACCTAGAGCCATACTCACCCAAAGTGGAAAATGTGAACTATGCAATCATTGATGAAGAAGAGCTCCATGTGGATCAATCTCCATCATCTTCCCCTGTAGGAGTTACTGACCTGCTCCTAGATGAATGGGAAAATTACAACTTTGAGCATGATACTTATCATTGAAGAAGCTAGTCTTGGAGTCTAATGCATGCATGATAAATATGCTTTCATGCCAAAATTGATGAAGATAGACTAAGAGGATTGTCGATTGTGGTAGTTGTTCTTTGATGGATCTAGAAGTAAGTTGGGAGTCGATGGTGGGGCAATGTTGGTTTCACCTTCAAAGGACAAATGATTCTCAACTTTTAGGTTTTAGTTATCTTGCACCTATAATGTAGCAAAGTATGAGGCCCTTGTCCATGGCCTAGAATGGGCAAGGAAGAGAGGAATCAAAGAATTGCAAGTGTTTGGAGACAGTGAGCTGATTGTGAACCAAGTGAGAGGTCAAAACTTGATGAAGAACTTCGTACTCAAGTCTTACAAGCATAGAGTGTGGGACCTTGTAGATAACTTCATTTCTTTCAACATCACTTCCATTCTAAGAGAGGAGAACAAGAATGCTGATAGACTAGCAGCAGTTGGTGCTCAGTTTGACATCCCAAAGGGGATAAGACAAAGCAAGAATCAACATTATTTAAAGGTAATTGTGAGGCCCTCCATACAAGACAATGTCACAAATTGGTAGGTGTTTGAAAGTGACCATCAAATAACACTTTTATTGCAGGTAGAAGTTGATTTTACTTCTAAAAATTAGTCCAAGCTACAACAACAATATGATGGGCAGATTATTCAACTAAAGGCTAACAGGCTTCCCAAAGGTTTGGTAACTCTTGAGAGCATTTTCAACGAAGATGACCAACTCAAGAGAGACAAAGTAAGCATGTCAACCAAGAAGGAAAATTATTAAAGGGTGGAGATCTATAAGGATAAGCTACTTACACTTGGGAAGGTGTGTACCAATGAGGAAAAGCATGTTTTCATTATGTTATGTCGAGAGTTTACTGATGTATTCATTTGGGAGTATGGTGATTTGAAGGGATTTGATCCAAACTTGGCCCAAAACACTATTGAGCTGGAAGAAGGTGCCAAACCCATCAAGTAAAAGCAAAGCAAATCAATCCAAAGATCGAGCCTCTCATGATGAATTATCTCACCAAACTGATCGAGTCTAGGATCATTTTCCCTATCAAACACTCTTCTTGGCTAGCCAATTTGGTCCCTATTAGGAAGAAGAATGGAGAAGTCAGATCGTGTGTGGATTTTAGATACCTGAACAGAGTCTCATTGAGAGATCACTATCCCCTTCTAAGTATGGAGCAAATTATTCAGATGGTGATAGGTAGTGAAAGGTTCTCTCTCCTAGATGGCTACTCTGAATACAATCAAATCCTGGTACAAGAATGTGATCAATACAAGACAGCCTTCACCACCAAGTGGGGAACATACACCTATAGGAACAAACCATTTGGATTGTCAAATGCTGGAGCTACCTTCCAATGTGTTATGGACATGGATTTCTAAGGTTTGATCAATGACATTGTGTTGGTTTTTCTTGATGATGTGATAGTCTTCTTCGAGGTGGCAAGTGAACACTTGAAGCACCTGAGGCAAATATTTGAAAGGTGTAGAGAGTTTGGAATCTCTCTCAACCCAAAGAAATGTGTGTTTGTCATCCATGGAGGTAAGCTCTTGGGCCATGTCATTTTGAAATAAGGTTTATCCATTGATCCAAAGAGGGTGAACGCCATCTTAGCATTGTCCTTGCCTAAGCACAAGAAGGGCCTGTAAAGTTTCTTTGGTAAGATAAATTTTATTAGGAGATTCATTCCTAACTTTGCTGAGCTTTTCAAGCTACTAACTTCCATGCTAAAGGATGGGACATTCACATGGACAACAAGAAGAAGAGAAATCTTTGAAGGCATCAAGCAAGCTATTGCCCAAGCTCCTACCCTGGCTAGTCTAAACTTCTCCAAGGACTTTAATAAATAAACCTTTGGGAATGAAGAGGTAATCTCTGCTATGCTCATGCAAGCAAATGGTGAGAATTTAGATTAGCCTCTTGATTTTTTCAACCAAGGTTTAAAAGGATATGAGGTTAGATACACATATGTTGAGAAGTAGGTGCTTGTATTCATACAAAGTCTAAAGAAGTTTAGACATATGTTGTCTACTAACAAAGTTCACATCATGGTGCCACATCCTAGTGTAAAAGACTTCTTGTTGAATCGAGACTTGAATGAGAAAAGGGCAAGTTAGATGACCAAAGTAATGGAGTATGATGTAGAGATCAAGACCACCAAGTTGGTAAGAGGAAGAGGGCTATGTGAACACCTTTCTATAGACTTGAGAGAGCCAAATGAGGACGTTTTGGTACTCCATAATGAACCTACAATAGTTGTACCTACAGTCATGAAAAGCTGGGCACAAGACATGGTTCATTTCCTTCGAACTGGTGAGTGTCCACAAGGTCTTGATAGGACCAAGAGGAGGTATTTTAGAGTCCAATATTTTCCTTATGTCCTAATTGATGGAGTGCTATTCAAAAAAGACTTTTCAAGGGTGCTCTTGAGATGCATTGATTCAGACCAAGTTGACAAGCTATTGTCCAAGTTCCATGATGGACTAGTTGGTGGCCACTTTGCTCCCAAGGCCATAGCTATAAGGATTATGAAAGTTGGTTACTTTTGGCCTAGTTTGTTTAAAGACACTCATGCTTGGGTGAGAAAATGTAAAAAATATGCCTTATTTGATGGGAAATAATGGCTAGTTGTCATGCCTCTTCATCCTATTCAAGTGAAACAACCATTCATGTAATGGGGGTTGGACTTCATAGGGCTGATCAATCCTCCTTCTAGTGTTGGCCACAAGTGGGTTTTAATTGCCATGTATTATTTCACAAGATGGGTAGAGGTTGTAGCTTTGAAAGTGGCCAATGAGAGTGCAGTCCTAGACTTCTATGAAGGCATAGTGAAAAGATTTGGGGTCCTAGCCACAATTATTTCAGATAATGCATTGGCTTTCTTGGGAACAAAGACAAGTGAGTAGGCATTGAATTATGGCATCTATCTCAACACTTCTTCCAAATAATATCCACAAGGAAATGGGTTGGCCGAGTCCATAAACAAGAATTTGATTAGGATCATAAAGAGGACAATGGAGGAAAATCAAAGGACTTGTCATGCCAAGTTGAAGACAGCTCTTTGGGCAGATAAGATCACTTCAAATAGGGCAATTGGGAATTCACCATACACACTTGTGTATGGAAAGGAGGCTAGACTTCCTATCTCACTTGAGTTACCAACCTTGGATCTTGTCCATTAGCTACAATTGATGGAGAGTGACAGTTTGGAAGTCAAGTATTATGAGCTAATAGAGCTTCAAAAAGCAAGAGACCAAGCCATGGATGATATGACCAGCCACCAACAACAAACAAATAAGCATTTTGACAAAAGGTCTACAATAAGGAGCTTCTCAGAAGGTGACATTGTCTTGAAGTGGGATGAGGACTGAGCCAATATTGGAAGGCACATGAAGTTTGATGCTTTGTGGAATGGCCCATATGTCATCACCCAATGCAAGCAACACAATGCTTTCCAACTCTCCAAGTTGGATGGTGAAGAGCTACATATCCCAGTCAATGGGATATACCTTAAGCATTGTCACCAAGTTTCTTTTGTCATTTACATAGTTTTTCTTGTTTTTCCTCATTTTCCCTAAGTGTTGTTCACAAGTTTTTTATTTTTTACCTTTGTTGCGTATTGTTTTTCCTTGTTGTTTAAGGTAAAGCTTTGATGGCTCAAGGGTATTTATAGGGCTATTTTAACATGCTCAAGATGCATTCTGACTCCATGCCCAATGAACTTTGAGGATACCAGTCTTCCCAAGCATAGCAAGCATGTTTTCCCTGTGAGTTGCCAGTTTGTTGACCATTTTTTTGGTTATTTAGAGTAAAAAATGGGCACCCTTTCTTTTGTACATAAGTCTTCAATCCATGTTTTGGCTAAAATCATTCATCAAGGTTCCCTGTCAGACCTGTTCCATGAAAAAACCAAGTGCTTACCTCCTTTCATTTAACCAAGCGTATTTTGGGTTTGTAAAGGGGAACTACTTTGGGCTTTCCAAATGCAATTACTTGGTCCCTATAGTGGATTCTGAGTTTTGTAAACCACTTTACTTGTGAAAATTTCATAAGTAAAGTCACTTGCAAAACCTAATTTGGTCTTGCTAGACCAAAGCGAGTTCTCCAAATGACTTTACTTGTTTTGTCTTATAAACAGAAGCAATCCAGAAACCCAATGGGTCAAGACAGTTGCAATCGAGTTTGTTGAGGGGTCTTACTCATGAAATTTCATAAGTTGGAGTAGGTCCAAAGTCCAAAGTAGGAGGCATTGGAGAACCTGAAAGGGTCTAGAAGAAACATTTAGGTTTGTCATGAGGCCTTAAGGAATTTTATGAACAAGTTCTTTCTAAGGACCCGATTTAGTCTAAGCGGCTCGCAAAGGCAATAAATTTCCTTGGAGGGCACTTTGACTGCATGTAGGGTAATTGCAAAAGTTTTGAAAGGTGTCTTTACGGAGGGAACTTGGTCAAGAAAGAGGGCTCTTTTCACTTTTTTGAAGGGTTCTTTTTAGAGTTTTCAAAGGGCACTTACCCTTGCAAAGGGCACTTTAAGACAGAGAGGACGAAGAAAAAAGGCCCAAAGGGCACATGCCCTTCGGGAAGAGAAGAAATCAAAGGAAAGAATTCCTTCAGAATAAATGTCTAAAGGAAAGTGTAGCACAAAGGCCCGCTGAAAGAAAGGAGTAAAGGCAAGCCCAAAAGAGAATTCTTTCAGACAAAATGTCTAAAGGAATTCCTTCAAACATTTTGTCTAAAGAAATTTGGCATTACCAAAAGCCCGAAGGTCAATGAAGGTAGAAGAAAGATGAAAGGAAATCCTTCATACATAAATCCTTCAAACATTTTGTCTGAAGGACATGGTGAAGATAGGCCCTCTTGAAGGAAAAGACAAGGAAAAAGGGAAGAAGTGAGAAAATAAATGTGAATCCCTGAGAGCTCGGATAAGTTGAAAAAATGGAAAATATCAATACAAAGGCTCAATAAATAACAAGTGCTTAATAACTCGAATGGTTAAAGACAAAAGGGAAAAATCCAAGGCAAAGGGAAATAACAAAGTAAAAGAAAACAAGGTGGATAACCCAGAATGTGGCCCTATAGCACAATAAAGTAAAAGATCAAAATGTTCCAAGTGGTATGATAGGTCAAAAGTGCAGACCCAAGGACCAACCAAACCAAGGCAAGTGGCACAGGTGTCATCAGTAAGAAGAGTAAATGCACTTAGGTGAAATAGTCTCTACTAAAAACCAATAAAAGGATTGGTTTTTGAACGATAGAAGGTGTAGCCATGTTTTCATGCCAAGCTTTTAATGTGTAGCCAAGTCACACCTAGGCATTAAAGAAAACACAGTCTAGCCATAACAACTTTAGAATGGCTTTGTCAGTTGTTGGAAGGAGTAACACATACTTTTTTAAGCCATGGACAACAAAGGTGGTGATTTGGATAGCCGACAACATAGTTTCCATATGCAAATTTGGAAAACACGTTAGCAACATGGCCTCTTGTCTCAGTAGATGTTTGACTTAGCATGGGTCTCCTTTCCTAGGGATTTGTCATCTCTCAACCTGTATGGCGAAGCCCTACAAAATTTTACCTTGAATCTAAGACAAAGTTTTTACCTTCTTTTAAGTGTTACACTAAGCATACATTTGGGTGTTTGTTTTATGAAAGTGTGGTCTCTTTCTATACCTTCATATGCTAACCCCAGTAGTGTCTAGTGTTTGTGTTTTCTTCTCTTGTAGGTCACAGGAAGTGTCTAAAGAAGTATAGGCAAGTGAATAGGCTACGCAGTAGTGTGTCTCAGAACAACTTTTGTGTTAGTTTTTTCCTCTCTTATCTCTCCACAAGACCCCCTACTAAAACATTGTTGCAAGAAAAGTATCATTTTGAGTGAAGTCTAGGCTATCTTTTCTTGATTTAAAGTGTATATCAAAGCTAAGTAGGCCATCCATTTGGTGCATCACCACATAGTTTAGGTTCTGATTTCGATATTTTTCTCTCCCTTTTCATCCCCCCAATTAGTTAGTAGTAGGAAATATAGGGCCTCAAGGTGCATCAAGGGGAGATATCCCCTAATATAGATATTCATCCCTCACATTTTCCACTCACAATAAGAGGGATGTCTCTATTGTGTCGCGTGGATGAAGAGAGCTGAGCCTCCCTTTAGAGGGTGCAATTTATCGCGTCAACACCAGTTTTGGGAACTTAAAGATTTTGAGGGTCATATGAGATGAAAAACAACTACAATTTTTTTTGAAAGGTAATTACCATATATAAAAACTCATCCAATGCTTTGTTTTCCTAGACAAATAGGGGAAGTACCCCTATTTTATCTCAGACAAGGGGTGCTTCCCTAGGAACACTAATTTGTAGTTTTGAGGAATGAGGGCAAAGTAATGGGCCAAATGATGTTTGTACCTTTAAAATAAGTATGTGGATTTGGAACACACCTAATACATCATGTAAAATAACTCACTAAAGTATGGAATCAAGAAATAAGGTCTAAACACCAAAGTTTGCAAGCAGGCATGTCAAACACTTTAAGGCCTAGAAGCCAATTAGAAAACAATCCTCATTTATAGGGTGGAGTGATCTTTAAAACATAATAAATCATGATTAAGAGATAACTATAGAGGTTTTTAAGCCTTTTGGAGGTAGGGAAGACATAAAATAGGCTATTTTGGGCCAAAAACTACATACAGGCTTACTTGGCATGCTTAAACCTAGTGCCCAAATGAGAGGTTAGTTGTATTTATAGCATGAGATAGGATCTCAAAACTATTATAGAAGGTGTATGGGATGATGACAAAGGTTTTAAATTTATTTGGATGTAATAAATGTCATGAAGAAGCCATTTTTGGCTCAAAATCTAACTCAGACCTGCAAGAAAGAGGAAAACAAGCTCAAATAGGCAACTTCAAATGCTCATATTCTCCTGGAGGATCTGCATGGGAGTCAAAGGAGTTTGGGGAAGTTATTAAGGTCTGTGAACATCAAATTTATGGAATTTTTTTGTAGGTTGGATGTCAGAGTTTTATGAACGAACCTTAAGAGGTCAAATAGGCCTAAAACCCTCCAAAACCCTTCCTAGTGACCCCATTAGAGAAATGAAGCTAGAGATGTATTCTAATGGAATAGTTTTTCCATGAAAACTATTTAACCTTGTATATTAATCAATCAAGATCCCTCACATGAAAACTACCCATATGGACTTGTTGGGTGAATATTTTGTCATCAACTAACTGATGACAAAATGGGTATATCAGCCACAGCATAGGGAGATTTACACCACGAAAGGTATGGGTTTACCAGATCTGGATGAAGTAAATCTCTCCTCTCATCAAGGGGAGGTTCCCTATAGATATTTATGCGCTAGATATATATAATTAAGCAGAAAATAACATATGGGGTGGTATAACAGCATCTACCTCTCTTTTTTCAGAGGTAATGTATAAAGAACAAAAGAGGGAAATCCTGGCCTTAAGCTAACAACACTCCTCTTCTTTCAGGAATGGTATCAAACAAAGAGCAAGAGATCACTTGTAGAGATGAAGTTCACAAGAACACTCACGTAAGCACAAAGTCTTCCATAGTCTCCTTCACCGATTCGAAACAAGTACAACCATAGAGTAAAGTGAAGCACAAAGTCTTCACCTGAAACTACAAAAGATAACTGAATCTCAAAGATAAAAGCAGCACAAAGTCTATCTTCTACCTTCCAGAAATGCCCTCAGATAATATTAACACACCCACTTTGCTTATTAAATTAGATAAATAAGATATTACTAGGAAAAAAGACATAAGAACTATCTCCTAAATAACACAGACAATCTCAACACAAAGTCTGAAATAACCTGCTTCTCATTCATTCAACAAAATGTGATTTACAAATTTGAGCACAAAGTCTCAAAAGTTGCTTCAATTTTAGCAGAGTGTTTGCTATTAATTTTTCCAAGATCATTTACAAAATGAGGTCTCCACTATATATAGGGAGAAAATCTTCAAAAAGAGAAAATAATAAAATATACAAAATATCTTGGTCAAAGATGACTCATCTTTGACTTTTAGATATTTTTCCAAAATATTTACATGTAATTACATATTACAAATTTGCATGCACTTTTCTTAGGACAAAAGTGCATAAGGAGAGAAGAAGAAAGAAGGGGAGAGATTCAGTTCTCGCTGCCAGACTTTTTCAGATGAGCATCATACATGGCGATAGATGCCTGAATTCTTATGCTGTCTGGTGCAACTATGTTCTTGGAGACGATCCTGGATCCGATCAATGCATCCTTCAACACTGTGACAGCTTTAGCATGGCCAGTTAACTTGGATTTTAAATTCTCCAAAGTTAACTGAGCATCTAGAATGTTGTCCACCGAAGACATTGAGAAAGATTTTTCTTCAAAATCTCTTCGAATCATTTCTTTGAAATTTTGAATCATCTCTTCTGCCGGAAGGAACTGATTATTCTTAGAGGTTAAGTTGCATGGCAGCTCTTCTAATTTATTTAACAAGCTCAGGTCACTCTTCTCACTAGCCTCCTTAAAATATTTGAGATCATCAATCAAATCTTTGAGTACCTAGATCCTGAAGATTAGTGACTCCTTGATCTCAACATAGGAGTCCTTGTTGGAGATGACACCGATAGATATCAGGGTGCTCTTCTTGAGATCCTTCATTTCTTTCCATCTACCGAGATCTTTCTCCAAGCTATCAATCTCCTGAGAGATAAGGGAGACAAAATCATCTACCTGTGTTTTTACCTTCTTCATTTTACTCATTCTTTTTGCAACTTCTGTAAGCAAAGAAACTCCTTGAGTATGCATCCTTTCAATATAGTCCTCCAAGACTTTTCCCTTCAAATAAGTCTTCTGCTTTTTGAATGACTGAGTCATCCACAGAGAAGGCCTCTAGAGTTGTTGCTTCAGGAGGAAGAGTGAACTTTTTTATTACTGTCGTTAGCTGCTCTGCCTTGGCTTTGTAATAATCCTTCATTTCCTTCTCCCGATCAAATTTTTGGACCATGATGTCCATAGCCAACTGAAGATCACTTTTCGCACCTTTGTGGGTAACTTTGCCAAGTTCAACATGAGAGATAGAAGAGCTGCTCATCTCGAAACCCTCAAGGGTTGCATCCTATGGAGGCTTGGCAATTTCTAAAAAAAATTGTCATTTTTCTTCGACCAATTTGGAGAGGATTCTTGGCCTCTTAGGAGCCTTTGCTTTCACCGGCACTATTTTGCCAAAGTCAAACTCATCTGGGGAGATGGCCATCTTCTTTCTTTTTGGTGTGAAAGCAGACATCCAAGGTGGGAGAGAAGTACTTGTTGTGGCAATGGTTGTCTCTACTGGTGTTACTACATCAGCTTCCACACTGCTAGTGGTGACAGTAGTTGCAGTCAGAGTAACTAGTGAAACTGCACCGACTAATGATTTTGGCTCGGGTGTAAGGCTTGCTGGCAAGTTGAAGGAAGGAGATGACAGACTTGGAATGGATCCAGAAGAGCGAGGGAAAACTCCAAAAGGGCCCTGAGAATCACCAAAAATGACTCTAGAAGGAGAAGCAGCTCTGAAAGAGGGAACACTGATAGGGGAGATGGGAGAAGAGGGTACCATAGGAGACTGAGGAGGAGAAGGAGAGATGCTCTTGATCGGCTGCGTTTGTTCCTGTGAGAGTAGAGGTCCAGTGCTAGGTTGCTCTGACAACTGATCTTCTGTCTCCATGGGCTGAGATGCATGTGTCTACAGGCTTTGTTCCTTAGTTCTTTTTGTCACCGCTTCAGACTCTTCAATGGTCTTAGGCTTCTTAAATACAAAGACGATTCTAGGCTTGTGAGGCCTAGAAGGAGAAGAGACATCACCTTTGTTTTTAGTTCTATTTTTTGCTTTTCTCTTCAATTCTGCCTGGTATAAAGCCTCTGAACCCTTAACGAATTTCTTCAGGGTGATCCCTTTGGCTACTAACCAATCATTGGTGTTAGCCAATATTGATTCGAATCTTTTTCTCAGAGAAGTCAGCTCCTTTTGAGACCACTGAATTGGAGGGAGAGGGGAACCAGCAACCTTCTCTGCCAGATACTTGTTATTGATGATGTTTCCATCATCGATTAGACCAGAGGAGATCTCTGCAAGCTCAAGATATTCAATTTGCTCCAGTGTCAGCCGGCAATAGTCTATTTTTCTAATCTCCTCAGCCGTCCTCAGGTCTACCCAGATATCCTTGATCATTGGTTCATGGAACTGAGTTTTTCTTTTGATCTTCTCTTTGACTCCCCTGTAGTCAAATTTTTCTCATCTTTTGAATAGTTTTAAAGTAACCATTTGTATTTCGATTTCCATGACCTTGGCTTTAGTTGATGTTGCAACAGAATACCTGTCAATCTTGATTGGGAACTTGAAACTTGGTCTCTTTAGTTCCATCTGTCTAGTATGCATGACACCAGTTGTCAGCAAAGTTCTATTAGAACTAATTTATCTGAAGGAAACTTGGGAAGCATGTAGGGGTAGCCTTGGTAAAAGCTGACCCAAAGATAATAAAATGTGGGGAACTGAAGGAACATGTAGCCGTAATCATTAACCACTGCTCAGGCCTCATCTGATATTTTTTTTACTCAAGTTGTGGGTCGAAGAGACATAAAAACATTGCGAAAAAAATATCATTTACTCTTTTGAAGTGACGGGTTGACTCTTGAAACGTCAGCTGAGGATAATATGAGTAGACTGGGGTGGTCTTTCTATCTCCTTCAGTAGTTAATCTCGAGAAAGACTGCATTACGACAGCTATGTAAACCAAGTATGAAGTCATGTAAAATTTAAAGGAAGTTTATACCTTGGTTAACTGCTCATGGAGGGCGTTACTGATTTGCTCTCCCCAAAAGATGGCTTGTTTGCCTTGGAAGATGATCTTAATGAATGGATACATCCATTCATAAAACTGTGAAGAAGATGGGAGGCCCCGTACTCTGCTGAGAAGGGTGATCAAATCACCAACTTCTTCAATGAAATCGCTCCTCAGAAAGTTCTGTGGCCATTTTGATAAGCTTGACCTGGGGGACTTCAACCATTTATGGTTCATAACATTCTTCGCCCTCTCAGGGTCTTTGTCATACTCATTCTGAGCATCCCCGAAGTCAATTTGGATTACTTTGGTGGCTGGAGGGCACATGAAAACTTTATCGATGAATTCGGGGTCCAACTGAATCATCGTGTTGCTGTTGGCGTCTGAGACTATCTTGGTCTTTTTGTTGTAGAAGTGCGTGCATTGGAGGATAAATTTAGTATGATGCGCTACTACCAAAAAGGCGGCCACCAGGTGGATGTTGCTCTCGATGATCCTTTTCATCCTGGTGTTGGGGTTTGTCACCTTTGTACGGGTTAAGAATTTGGCCATGTCCACATGGCCGATCTCAGTGTCCCATATCTCATCTATGTTGGAGGTGACAGAAGTGAGGGGGAGGATGTCTTGATACTTGTATTTCATTATTTTTACCTTCTTGGGAGATGTTTCCATCATTGGAAATGATCTCGATCGGATAGGAGCAGATGTGCAAGAGTTCACTGATTAAACTGCAGACATGATCATAGTTTAGAGGAGAGTGGATGAGAGGGGGGAGTGAAAATTAAGTGATATGGGTTACTGGAGGTCACTTAAAGAGGTCGAGTGGAAGAAGGAATGGAAAACGAGGAAGAAAGGAAAAGAAAAGGACAACTCAGAAAATTATTGGGAGTTAAGAAAATCTGAGAGAATAGTACACGGGCGACAAAATTTGCCGTCCCTACATGTAAAGATAGAAGAGTGTAAGGGCGGCAAAATTTGCTGCCTGTGCAGGGACAGGCTGCATAGGTGGTGAATTTCACCGCCTTTACAGACTGGAGAAGGAAAAGGGTAAGGGTGGCAAAAATCGCCACCCTTGCAAGGAGGCCTGCAGTGGCAGCAAATTTCGCCACCCTTGCAAGGAGGGTCAGAAGAAAAAGAAGAAAAAAATTTGCCGCCCTTACAGAATAGAAAAGCTTTGGCAGTGAATTTCACTGCCAATGCACGTGGTATAAGAGAAGTGCACGAACGGCTAACTTCGTCATTTGTGTACGAGAGAGTTAGTGCGGGTGGCAAGTTTTACCACCCGTGCACGGTAAGAGTGGGGAAGGGGGAAAGTCTGCGTGCCAGGAAGAGGGGAAAAATCTACCAGCGGTGAGGAGGAGAGGAAAAAATAAAAAAGAAAATAGAAAAACAAACAAAAGTGAAAGCAACTAACAAAAACCCTAAGCAAAACGAGAAAAAAGACAAAAAGAAATGCTAAAAACAAGACCTACTTGAGAAATCGTGTGCACCACGAGGTTGAATCTGCCAAAACGCACTTTGACTTGTCAGCTAGGTCGCTCAAACGCATGAGGCAAGAGGAGAGGAGGAAGTAATGAGGAGAAAAGAGGCTCAAATTTGCTTATATGGGGTGAAAAACCCACCCCAACAACCCACCACGTGTGGCAATAAATGCCGTGTACTATTACAGAGACGTGTAGGGGTGGCAAAATTTGCCGCCCTTGCATGTCGGGGTGCAGAGGCGGCAAAATTTGCCGTCTTTGCACAAAACTAGGGGAATGCAGAGGCGACAAAATTTGTCGCCCCTACAAAGAATGGAAGGAAAGACTAACTCTGAAAGAGGTAGTCTGAAGAGGGGACTTAGTTCCCAGAATGTTTCAAGATCGTAACAGCCTTCACTTTTAGGAAGACGTGTTTCACAAATTTTGGAAGGTTCAGGTAGACCAAGACGAGAATGAATTCAAAATTCGTCTCGAAAAATGAACTTAGAGAGACAAAATGAAATAGATAAGTTTCGTAGGGGGTTGTTCCCAAAAATGAGCTAAGCTGATTTTGAAAACAACAGCTGGCTCTTGATGGGGAACTTCCATTGATCAAATTGATTAGCAGGAGTAGAAACCAGTCTCTAAGTGCCTTCATCCAAGCCATTGGGCTATGGAGTCAAGCTAAAAATGAAAGAGAGAAAACAGACAAAATATAAAAACTATACATATCTACAAATGAACCTCTTCAAGCCTCAAGGATTGAACAGCTTGAGATGCTACCCGTTGTGAGGTAGTGCAAATGGTGTTCTGTCTTGGTACTGTAGCAAGAAACTAGCCTCACCATAGAGCTGTCGAATGGTAAACGGGCCTCTCCACAGAGAGTCAAATTTGCTATGCATCCCTTTTGGCTCTCGCCTCTTGTCCCATAACAAGACTTGATCTCTGACTTGGAATTCACGCACTCTAACTCTCTTATCAAAAAGTGCTTTCGCTTAGTTCTGATGTTCCTTAATCTGATCCACTACCATAGATCGACACTCCTTCAGCTCGTTTAGACACATGATTCGTTTGTCAATTGAGCTTTCAAATGTTGAGTCTTCGATTGCTCTGGTTAATTTAAGCGCTAATAGTTCAAGGGTGATGGGAATTTCTGCATCTAATCCATATAGAAGTTGGAAAGGTGACATACCTATAGCCCTTTTAGGTGTTATCCTGTCGGTCCATAAAGCATCATACAAAGCTTTGTGCCATGTTCTCTAGTTGTCATCTACCAACTTTCTGATAATAGTGACCAGGTTTTTGTTACTCGATTATGCTTATCTATTTCCCTGAGAGAAATAATCTGAAGTGTGAGCTAAGGTAATCCCATAACCAAAGCAAAATTGAGTAATTTTATATGAATAAAAATAGGCCACATTATCTGTTACAATTTTGAGTGGAACCCCAAACCTGGAGATGATATTTTCTTTGAGAAAGTTGCATACCACTTCAGATGTAGCATGCTTGGTTGGGATAGCCTCCACCCACTTGGTAAAGTAATCCGTTGCGGTGAGGACATAATCATGTCCATCACTTGAAGATGGTTGACTACTCCAATGAAGTCAATACCCCACTGCTGAAATAGTTCTTCGATCACAACCGGCTTGAGGGGCAAAGCAGGTGCTTAGGCTTTTCAATGAATTGCTGACATAATTCACACCTACGCACCCATTTGTAGGCATCCTGAAACAGCATGGGCTAATAATACCTTGCTCGTAGAATTTTATGTGTCGTCACCGATGCAGAGAAATGTCTTCCACAGGCTAAATTGTGGAAAGATTCTAAGAGTCTTTCTTATTGAGCTTTATCAACACAATGAAGAAATGCCCCGTCCAAGTTTCTCTTGTAAAGACCATTGTCCCATAGAACATAACCAACTGCTTTCAATTTAACATTTCATTTTTCTTTAAAATAAATATGAGTGGGATACTCATCATATGTCAGAAAATGAGCAATGTCAGAATACCACTCATCAGTAGTGGCAACAAAAAAGACCGTAGGTATGCTTTCGACTTTTATTTCTTCACTTTTTGCTTCACCTGAAATGTTGTTGGCGATCAACTGGCAGAGACCTCTTCCTCGTATGAGCTTGGTTGGTTTGATGTTCAGATCAAACTCCTGAGTCTTGGTAATCCAGTTACCTCTCTTCGTACCAAACTCTTGCTGAGTCAAAATGGATTTTACTGTTGTATCTGGTACGAGAACTTTAGTGTGAGAATTTAGGATATAAAACCTGAAATGCTTGACAGCTTTGACTACGGCATATGCATGCTTCTCCATAAAGGAATATTTCAGTTCGTGATCCTTGAGTGGATAACTCATAAATGAGATAGGAGATTCTGCACCTTCTGGATTTTGTTGGACCAGAATAGTCGATAGTGTATGCTCAGAGGCATAGTTATATATTTTGAAACCTTTAGTATAATCTGGACAGACCAAGACTGGTGCATGGGTGATTGATTCCTTAATCTCCTTAAACGCTGACTTACCCTCAATAGTCCACCTGAACGTAGCATTGCCCTTCATCATGTTGACAATATGATGGGTTTTCTCAGCAAACTCAGGAATAAATTTTCAAAAAAAATTCACCTTTCCAAAGAAAGAGTGAACTGCGGTCTTGCTGGTAGACAGAGTAAGTTCCTAGATAGACTTGACTCTTTCTAAATCAATTCTAATACCTTCTTGGGACACGATGTGTCTGAGAAGTTTCCCTTCAGTTACTCCAAAAATAGATTTCTTTGGGTTTAAAGAGATACCATTTTGACGACAGCGTTTCAGTACCTTTTGCAAATGGTGAACATGCTCAGAATGATGTTTTGAAAATACCGTCAGATCATCCAGGTATACTACAATGAATTTTTCCATTTCATCTTTGAAAGCAAGACCCATCGCCCTTTGAAAAGTGGTGCCTGCATTTATCAGACCAAAAGGCATCCTTCGGTAAGCAAATGTGCCCCAAGGCGTGGTGAACATTGTCTTATGCTGATCTGCTTTCTTGACTTCGACCTGATTGTACTTTGAAAAACTATCTAGCATTGATAATATTTTTGAACCTATTACCATTTGCAAGACCTGATCCATGATAGGAAGGGGGTGGTTATCTTTTAAAGACAACTGGTTTAAGTTCCTGAAATCCACACAGATTCAAATTTCATCATTCTTCTTCCTGATGGGTACTATGTTAGCAATCCATGTTGAGTAATGGATTGAAAAAATTATCTGGGCATCTAACATCTTTTGTATCTCAGTTAAAATAGTACCTAAGATTTTTGGATTATACTGCCTAGATTTTTACTTGTAAGGTACAGAGTTTGCCTTCAGAGGAATGTCATGGTGAACATCATTAGGCCTTAGTGATTTTAGATCATCATATGAATAGGCCAGCACGTCTATATATCAGCGAAGTAAATCAGCAAGCTTAAACCTTTCCTCGAGAGTGCAGCATTTCCCAATGTTTACCATCTTAGGATCGCGCTTGGTTCCCAAGTTGACTTGATCAAAATCTTGGGAAGAATTTGAATCTGTTCGTTGTTGTTTAATAAACCTATCATGGTTATCAAACAACTTCTCTAGGGAAACCAAACATTTGGGAATCTTATTCCCTCTTAGCTGTAGGAAATCCTCATTTGTGTTTTTATTTGATTCAAGAGCTGCTTCACTACCTTCAAAATGCAGTTGTTCAAAACTATCTTTTTGCTCCAAGAAGGCGATGATTTGATCATCATTGTTAAACACTTGCCAGTGGTCGGCATTATCTGGTACACTTGGTCAAAAGCCAATTTGATATTATACTTATCTCTCTTAAAATCTGGGTGAGGAACTAGAAGGGTGGCAGAGACAGCCAATGCATCTGCTCGGTCATTGAATTCCCTCAGAACGACAGAGATGTTGAAAGCGTCAAAATTTTCAATCTGATCCCAGACCAAGTTACGATAGTGGCGTAACCTCTCATTTTTTATCTGATAGAGGTTTCTCACCTGACAGACTATCAACTCAGCATCTCCTTTAGCATGGAGTTCCCTAATGCCCCTTTCTCTGGTAGCCTGTAGTTTGAGCAACAGAGATTCATATTCAGTCGTGTTGTTGATATTGTTGAACTACAATTTGTAAGATAAAAGAATAATATCTCCCTGAGGGATACCAACACAACCCCAGCTCCTGACCTGGTAGAAGAGCAGCTACCATCAAATTATAAGGTCCATACCTTGTTAGATGCTACTTTTTTTGTGAAAACTCTTTTGCTTGGGGAAAAGACTCTTCCATGTGCTCATCTTGATTTGTCAATTTTTTCGCTACGTCAGGTGAACACAATCTCAGGTTATCGCTCGCAGGAGTTTCATAAGATGTCTCATGGGTTCCGTCCATAGATAAGAAGTAGTTGTCCATGCCGGAGGACTCAAATAAAATTTGATCTTTCGGTGTTGATGATCGAGTAACTACGTACCTTGCTTCTTTTTCAGGAAGCAACTTCTTCATAACACCTTGAACTGGGATCCTGGCTTCAGACAAGTCCATACTTAACTCACCTCCGACATCTTTGCAAAAATTTTGCCCAAGTAGGATGCCATAAGATGCGGGAACATCAGCCACTAAAATCGTCATCTTTATCTGCTTCTCTGGAAAAGTCGCGAAGGCATATTGAGCGTCTTTTATTTGGCCAAAGAGAGGGACTTGCTTATTTTCTATGGAAAAACACCTCCTAAATATTTTGGTCAAGGTCAAGCCAAGGGAATCTGCCACCTTAGCGGGCATGACGTTATCTGAAGCTCAAGAGTCTATGATGCAATTACTCAGTTTATAACTATTTATAAGCAGGGAGACATAACGGTTCAATTTTTTTTAGAGTGACAGGAGGAGTCACAACAAGATTGTTTTGGGTCAGTTTGTCTTTAGGGAGATCAGGAACAACTTTCAAAGAATCTTGTCCTATGGAAACGGCTTTATTTTTTACATATTCTGCTAACCTATCAAATTGTTCTGGGTTAGCTCTCAAATACTTAACCTCTGTCATTTAAATTTTAGTCTTTCTAGCATGATCAATTATATCAAATAATTGAAAAAAACTTGTAATAGAGGAAGAGAGTCCATCATCAGGGACTTTAACGGGTGTGACACTGGTCTGAGTAGCAGAAGTGGAAGATATCGAGTGATTGGGAGCACTCACTTTTTTATGGGTTACTTGATCTTTTGATTGTGAAGGCAATGGAGTCCCGTGTTTGGCAATAGAAATTGTTGGTCAGGGTTCTTCATTTGCTTTTCCTTTGTCAGTCTGTGAAGCTGACTAATTTTGAGATTTGGTAAAAATAGCGTAAGATCCATCCAAACCCTCCCCTTTACTTTAAGCTTCGTCCTGGTAATCCAAGAAACCGATATTGGAGTCGCCAGCTAATTCCTCTTCCTACTCGTCAAAGAGATTAGCATTTTCTTGTTGATCAAACTGAGGTTGAAAAGAGTTGTCGTGCTCAACTTCCAAGTAGCTGACTGCTAAATTGGTAGGTGCTGCTTTAATGGCTAATCTCTCTGGAGGGGGAGGTAGGCGATTGGATTGCTTTTAGTTTCAGGCAGCATTACCCTGATATTGTTAATTTTGGAACATTCTCTTAGGCGTATCTCAATAGGTAAGATCAGACGTACCTTGGGTTATTTGCCTCTTCAAAGCTATCAGTTCATTCATCAATTTATGCACCATAGGATCTGTAGTACTTGAAAAAATTTCAGTAGATGAAGAGAATTTATTTTTACTAGAGTCTTTTCTGATCTTACCTGCCAGGATAAGATCATCTTCAATCTCAGTAGCCAAACTTTGAGCCAAAGCTAGATCTATAGGGCCAGCTCGCCTCAATAGGATACTAACTTTGAGAAGCTGTGAATTGATGAAAAAGCACTTGAGATTTTTCAGCATGGGCTGAGCCACAGTTGGAATTCGATTCCTCAACTTGTTGACTTTAGCTATGAAATCCCTCATGAGTTCTTGGGATTCTTTCTTCAACTGTGTCAGCTGAGCCAACAAAGTGTGTGCATCCTCAGTGGGTTTAAATCTAGCTTCAAATTTGGACTTGAGTGTATCCCAATCTGTTACTGACCCAGCCTGCAGGTGATAGAACCAATCCGCGATAGCTCCTTGCAAAGTTTTCACAAAAAGTCTAACTGCTACATCTTCGAATTCTACGCTAATCACGCCACATGCTATGGAGAAAGTGGCAATATGCTCATCGAGATGAACCTTCCCATCACCAAAAAACTTAGGGAAATTTTTTCTAGAACTACGAGGTGGTTCATGCAGAGGTGGGGTCAAGTTAAGAGGGCTGAAGGAATTACCCCACGGGCCTTGAGCCATTATGTTAGGGCGATTAAATGGTGGGATAACAAACCTTGGTGGGGTATTTACTGGCAGGGCATGGTTAATAGCAAGAAAAGCAGCTTTACCTTGTATTGGTGACTTGATAAAGCTAGGAGGAAAACTCCTAGAACATTGGAGGAAAGGTGATGGAGGAAATAGATCAAAGTTACTTTGTTGCGCCAACTCAAACACAGGGTCAACAATACCCTTAGATCTCTGGCTTTTGGTGTAGCATGGAGTTGCCAAATTTTAAAATGAAAAAAAGACCATAACTGCTTCAATTTGAAACTTGAGGTTTCAGACTGTACATTCGAATCCCCAATGGAGTTGCCAAAAATTGTTGGGTGAATATTTTGTCATCAACTAACTGATGACAAAATGGGTATATCAGCCACAGCATAGGGAGATTTACACCACGAAAGGTATGGGTTTACCAGATCTGGACGAAGTAAATCTCTCCTCTCATCAAAAGGAGGTTCTCTATAGATATTTATGCGCTAGATATATATAATTAAGTAGAAAATAACACATGGAGTGGTATAACAACATCTACCTCTCTTTTTTCAAAGGTAATGTATAAAGAATAAAAGAGGAAAATCTTGGTCTTAAGATAACAACACTCCTCTTCTTTCAAGAATGGTATCAAATGAAGAGCAAGAGATCACATGTAGAGATGAAGTTCACAAAAACACTCACGTAAGCACAAAGTCTATCGTAGTCTCCTTCATCGATTCAAAACAAGTACAACTATAGAGTAAAGTGAAGCACAAAGTCTTCACCTGAAACTACAAAAAATAACTGAATCTCAAAGATAAAAGCAGCACAAAGTCTATCTTCTACCTTTCAGAAATGCCCTCAGATAATACTAACACACCCACTTTGCTTATTAAATTAGATAAATAAGATATTACTAGGAAAAAAGACATAAGAGCTATCTCCTAAATAACACAGACAATTTCAACACAAAGTCTGAAATAACCTGCTTCTCATTCATTCAACAAAATATGATTTACAAATTTGAGCACAAAGTCTCAAAAGTTGATTCAATTTCAGCAGAGTGTTTGTTATTAATTTTTCTAAGATCATTTATAAAATGAGGTCTCCACTATATATAGGGAGAAAATCCTCAAAAAGAGAAAATAATAAAATATATAAAATATCTTGGTCAAAGATGACTCATCTTTAATTTTTAGATATTTTTTCGAAATATTTACATGTAATTACATATTACAAAATTGCATGCACTTTTCTTAGGACAAAAGTGCATAAAGAGAGAAGAAGAAGGGGAGAGATTCAGTTCTTGCTGCCAGACTTTTTTAGATGAGCATCGTACATGGCGATAGATGCCTGAATTCCTATGTTGTCTGGTGTAACTGCGTTATTAGAGACGATTTTGGCTCTGATCAATGCATCCTTCAATGCTGTGACGGCTTTAGCGTGGCCAGTTAACCTAGATTTTAGATTCTCTAAAGCTAACTGAGCATCCAGAATGTTGTCCACCGAAGACATTGAAAAGGATTTTTCTTCAAAATCTTTTCGAATTATTTCCTTGAAATTTTGAATCATCTCTTCTACCAGAAGGAACTGATTGTCCTTAGAAGTTAAGTTGCATGGCAGCTCTTCTAATTTATTTAACAAGCTCAGGTCACTCTTCTCACTAGCCTCCTTAAAAGATTTGAGATCATCAATCAAATCTTTGAGTACCTAGATCCTGAAAATCAGTGACTCCTTGATCTCAACATAAAAGTCTTTATTGGAGATGACACTGATAGATATCAGGGTGCTCTTCTTGAGATCCTTTATTTCTTTCCATCTGTCGAGATCTTTCTCCAAGCTATCAATCTCCTGAGAGATAAGGGAGACAAAATCATCTACCTGTATTTTTATCTTCTTCATTTTACTCGTTCTTTCTGCAACTTTTGTAAGCGAAGAAACTCCTTGAGTATGCATCCTTTCAATATAGTCTTCCAAGACTTTTCCCTTCAAATAAGTCTTTTTTGCTTTTTGAATGACTGAGTCATCCACGGAGAAGGCCTCTGGAGTTGTTGCTTCAGGAGGAAGAGTGAACCTTTTTATTACTGTTGTTAGCTACTCTACCTTGGCTTTGTAATAATCCTTCATTTCCTTCTCTCAATCGAATTTTTAGACCATGATGTTCATAGCTGACTAAAGATCGCTTTTTGCACTTTCATGGGTAACTTTGCCAAGTTCAACACGACAGATGGAATAACTGTGTTAAGGTATGGAGCTAAAAGCTTCACCCATGAGCAAATGCAGAAGATGCTGGAAATCATCAGTCACCGACGACAATCAAAAACAGACCAAAGGCGATCGACGTTGATCAAGAGCAGACCAGGGTCGACTGATGTCAGCAGGTTCAGGCAGGCAGGAACCGATGTCAGTTACTTGTGGCATCCAGAGCTATTTTCGTGTGTGAACAGATTGTTTGCATGTTAAAGAATGAACTGTTGGTTGTTAAGTCCGCATTTCTATTTTGAGTAGAACTATAATTTAGAGCCCTTATTTAGGAGGTGCATCTATTGGTTGTAAGTGCATGCTCATGAGTCTCTATAGTTATATAATAGAGATAGATCTTTATAGTTCATTGGATAATAAGACAATACTGTAGAAGTAGAATACAGATTGTATATCAATCTAGATTGTGGAGTTGATTGTAATTGAGAGAGAGGACTCTTGAGGGAAGAGATCTAAGAGGAGATCTGTACATCTGAGAGAGGTGTGGAAGAAAAGAAGTTTCTTCAATTGTAATTCCTTCTGTAAAGAGTTAAATACAAGTTTTCAAGGTGATTTCTTGTATCTCTTATTTTTTGTTAATTTTGATTCTAGTTACTTATCTATCTGATATAATTATGTGTTTATTGCTTTCATATTGTAATCATATTGTTGATTGATCCCCAACAAGTGGTATCAGAGCCAGGTTGCAGGTTCTAAAGCTTGATTCCAAACAAGTGGTATCAGAGCCAGGCTGACTAACAGGTGTTTTAGATCTGGTTAGTGTGTATTGATTACAGATTACTCACAGAGATTTCTATTTGAGTGAGAGAAGCAATGGCAGAAGAAAGTAAGCTAAGAATGGAGAAGTTTAATGGCAAGAACTATCAATTATGGAGAATGCAGATAGAAGATTATCTGTATCAAAAAGATTTATACTTACCGTTAGGAGGGACTATAAAGCAACCCAAAGACATGGATGATGAAGAATGGGAAGTTCTTGATATAAAGGCTCTTGGATCAATAAGATTGAGTCTAGCATCTACTGTGATATCTAATTTATCACAGGCAAAGTCTACGATAGAGTTAATGACTACTTTAGCAAATTTATATGAAAAACCCTCAGCTTCAAATGAGGTATATCTTATGAAGCAGTTATTTAATTTGCAGATGCAAGAAGGTAGTTCTGTATCTAATCATTTGAATGATTTCCATGAAATTATAAATCAATTAAATTCAATCAAAATAGTGTTTGATGATGAAATTAAAACTCTATTAATATTATATTATTTACCTGAAAGCTGGCACAGCTTGGTAATGGTAGTTAGTAATACTGCTTCTGCTTCAAATATTTTAAAAGTAGATGATGTGGTTAGTGTAATCTTGAATGAAGAAATTCATAGAAAAAGCACATAAGAGACATCAGGGAACGCTTTAAGTTTTGAGAGCAGGGGAAGACAAAAAGAAAAGAGCAAGAAAGGGAGATCAAGATCTAAGTCAAAGATGAGAGGAAGATCTAAATCCAGAAATGGCAAGAAGCCACAATGCTGAAATTGTGGAAAGATTGGGCACATAAGCAAAGATTGCTGGTCAAAGCCTAAAGAGGACAAACAGCATGATGATAAAGAAGAAGCAAAGGTGGCAGGTATTGTTGCACAAGATGCTCTTATATTCTCTTTGCATACTAATATAAAATCTTGGGTTTTAGATTCTGGTGCATCTTTCCATGCAACCCCTAATAGAGAATATTTCAGTGACTATGTCCATGGAGATTTTGGAATAGTTTATTTAGGGGATGATGAGCCTTGTAAAATTATTGGCAAAGGTAAAGTGCAGCTAAAAATGCAGAATGGCAACACATGGATGTTGAGAGACGTCATGCATGTTCTCAGCTTGAAGAGAAATTTGATTTCTGCAAGAAAGTTAGGGGATGAGGGTTATACGGTAACTCTCACAGCTGAATTTTAGAAGGTTATCAAGGGTGCACTTGTATTGGCCAGAGGTAAGAGAGTAGGTACTCTCTATTTATGTAATTGTATTATTGATAATTCTCCTTCTGTATTATCTACTTCAGATGTAGATGCAAAATTGTGGCATCAAAGGCTTGGCCACATGAGTGAGAAGGGAATGACAATTCTTAAGTCAAAAGGTATGTTTCTAGATTTGAAAAGCATAGATCTAGATTTCTGTGAAGACTGTATTTTTAGAAAATAGAAGAGAGTGAGTTTTCTCAAGACTGGGTCAACAAATAAGAAGCACAAATTGTAGCTTGTTCACACAGATGTGTGGGGACCAGCCCAAGTTGCTTCTATTGGAGGATCACGGTACTATGTTTCCTTCATAGATGATGCTACAAGAAAGGTATGGATCTATTGTATTAAGAAGAAATCTAATGTTTTTGACACGTTTAAAATTTAAAAAGCTATGGTTGAGAATAAAATAGGTAAGAGATTGAAGTGCCTGAGATCTGATAATGGTGGTGAGCTTTGTAGCCACAAGTTCAATTGGTATTGTTATATGCATGGAATCTGTAGGCAAAGGACTATTCCAAGAACACCTCAACAAAATAGAGTTGTTGAAAAGATGAATAGAATAATCATGGAGCGTGCAAGGTGTATGAGATTGCATGCTGGATTGCCCTTAGAGTTTTGGGTAGAAGCCATAGATACTGCAGTGTATCTAATTAACAGAGGACCCTCTACAGCGCTGGATGGTGGAATTCCAGAAGAGGCATGGACAGGTAAAAAGGTAGATCTCTCATTTTTCAAAGTTTTTAGTTGTGAAGCCTTTGTGCACACTTATAAGGAAAATAGAAAGAAGCTTGATGCTAAGTCTATGAGGTGCACATTTATTGGCTATGGCTCTAATGAGTTTGGATTCAGATTTTGGAATCTAGAAACTAACAAGATAATCAGGAGCCATGATATTATTTTCAATGAAAAAGTGATGTATAGTGATCAGCTAAAGAAGTTGGATCAATCTGAGCAGAGCAATGGAGAATTGGACGAAGTGATGGTCCAAAATGAGCTCACGAGCAGAAATAATCACAAACAGAAAAACACAGAGACCGGCGTCGGTCAAGAAAGAACCGACGTCGGCCGTACAGGAATTGATGTCGGCCAGGAAGGAATCGATGTCGGTCAGGCAGAACCGACGACAGTCAGTTACAGGCCTAGAAGTGACTGAGGTCAGTCACTGTCAGAGAATTTGGGCAGACAGCGTGTTGTGGATGAGTTTCAAACGCCCAATAGGAGGTTAGAAAGGGTAAGTAAACCTCCAATTTGATATTCCCCTTCATTATTCTATTTATTTCCTACTGATGGTGGAGAACCAGAGAGTTTTGATGAAGCAATATAAGTGGATTCCAAGAGTCAGTGGGAGCTAGGAATGAATGAGGAAATTGATTCCTTGAGATAGAACCAAACATGGGATTTGGTTGAGTTGCCAGCAGGAAAGAAGACAATAAAGAACAGATGGATCTACAGGTTGAAAGAAGGTGAGAATGGACAGATGAGATATAAGGCCAGATTGGTAGTGAAAAGATTTGCACAAAAACCAGGGATTGACTTTGGTGAGATTTTTTTTCTTGTTGTTAAAATGACTTCTATACAGACTGTATTGTCTTTAGTTGCTATTGAGGAATTGCATCTTGAGCAGCTTGATGTTAAGACAGCGTTTTTTCATAGAGATTTGGATGAAGAAATATATATGGATCAGCTGGAAGGATTTGAGGTCAAAGGTAAGGAGAAACTAGTGTGCAGATTGAAGAAAAGCTTGTATGGCCTCAAGCAAGCTCCAAGACAATGGTATCTAAAGTTTGACAGGTTTATGACTGAGCATGGCTACAATAGATGTCAATCTGACCATTATGTGTATTTCAAGAGATTGGATAATGGTAGATATATTATTCTATTGTTGTATGTAGATGATATGATGGTTGCAGGATCACACATGCAGGATATCTCTGAGCTTAATGTTTAATTAGCTCACACATTTGCCATGAAGGATTTGGGAGCAGCAAAGAAAATCCTTGGCATGAATATTAAGAGAGACAGGAAAAATCACAAGTTGATTTTGTCTCAAGAGGATTATGTGAACAAGGTGTTGAAACGGTTCAATATGTAGGATGCAAAACCGGTAAGCACACCTATGGCTGGACATTTCAAGTTAAGTAAAAAACAGTGTCCTAATTTACATGATGAGGTAGAGTACATGAAGAAAGTTCCATATACTTCCACAGTATGAAGTTTAATGTATGCAATGGTTTGTACTAGGCCTAATATTGCCCAAGCAGTGGGAGTTATAAGTAAGTATATGGCTAATCCAGGAAATGAACGCTGAAAAGCAGTTCAGTGGATCCTTAGATATCTGAAAGGAACCAGCAGTAGGCATTTGTGTTATGGCGGTTCAAATACTTCTCTACATGGTTATGTAGATTCAGATATGGCAGGAGATTTGGATGGCAAGAGAAGCACCACAGTATATGTTTTCACTATAGGTGAAACAACGATTAGCTGGATATCAAAGTTGCAAAAGGTTGTTGCCTTGTCAACTACATAAGCAAAATATATTACAGTCACAAAGGCTAGCAAAGAGATGATATGGATGACACGGTTCATGGAAGAGCTTGGAAAGGAGCAAGAGAGTTGTAGACTATACAGTGATAGTCAGAGTGCAATTCATTTGGCTAAGAATTCAGCCTTTCATTCAAGAACAAAGCATATACAGCTTAGGTACCACTTCATTAGACAGGTATTGGAAGATGGTGAGTTGAAGCTGGAGAAAATTCATACAGATAAGAATCCTGCGGATATGTTAACCAAGCCAGTTACAAAGAAAAAGTTGAATTTTCATTCAACTTTCATTGGTCTTCATGATTAAGTTGAAGATGGAGGAGCTAGAAGATGTTGATGTACAGGTACTGGTGCAGCTATTTATCTCCAAGTGAGAGATTGTTAGGGTATGGAGCTAAAAGCTTCATTCATGAGCAAATGCAGAAGATGCTGGAAATCATCAGTCACCGACGACGGTCAGAAATAGACCAAAGGCGACCGACGTCGGTCAGGAGTAGACCAGGGTCGGTCGACATCGACAGGTTCAGGCAGGTAGGAACCGATGTCGGTTACCTATGGCGTCCAGAGCTATTTTCGTGCGTAAACAGATTGTTTACATGTTAAGGAATGAACTGTTGGTTATTAAGTCTGCATTTCTATTTTGAGTAAAACTGTAATTTAGAGCCCTTGTTTAGGAGGTGCATCTATTGGTTGTAAGTGCATGCTCATGAGTCTCTATAGTTATATAATAGAGATAGATCTTCATAGTTCATTGGACAACAAGACAATACTGTAGAAGTAGAATACAGATTGTATATCAATCCAGATTGTGGAGTTGATTGTAATTGAGAGAGAGGACTCTTGAGGGAAAGAGATCTAAGAGGAGATATGTACATCTGAGAGAGGTGTGGAAGAAAAGAAGTTTTTTCAATTGTAATTCCTTCTGTAAAGAGTTGAATACAAGTTTTCAAGGTGGTTTTTTGTATCTCTTGTTTCTTGTTAATTTTGATTCTAGTTACTTATCTATCTGATATAATTCCGTGTTTATTGCTTTCATATTGTAATCATATTATTGATTGATCCCCAACAAGCTGCTCATCTCAAAACTCTCAAGGGTTGCGTCCTGTGGAGGCTTGGCAATTTTTAAAAAAATTTGTCCTTTTTCTTCGACCAATTTGGAGAGGATTCTTGGCCTCTTAGGAGCCTTTGCTTTCACCATCACTATTTTGCCAAAGTCGAACTCATTTGGGGAGATGGCCATCTTCTTTCTTTTTGACGTGAAAGCAGACATCCAAGGCAAGAGAGAAGTACCTATTGTCGTAATGGTTGTCTCTACTGGTGTTACTACAGTAGCTTCCACACTGCTAGTGGTGACAGTAGTTACAATCGGAGTAATTGGTGAAACTACACCGACTAATGATTCTAACTCAGATCAGAGCTTGCTGGCAAGTTGAAAGAAGAAGATGACAGACTTAGAATGGATCCAAAAGAGCGAGGGGAACCTCCATAAGGGCCCTGAGGATCACCAAAAATGACTCTAGAAGGAAAAGCAGCTCCAAAAGAGGGAACACTGATAGGGGAGATGGGAGAAGAGGGTACCATAGGAGACTGAGGAGAAGGGGAGACGCTCTTGATTGATTGTGCTTGTTCCTGTGAGAGCGGAGGTCCAGTGCTAGGTTGCCTTGACGGTTGATTTTTTGTCTCCATGGGCTGAGCTACCTGTGTCTACAGGCTATATTCTTTAGTTTCTTTTGTTGCTGCTTCAGACTCTTCAGTGGTCTTAGGCTTCTTAGATACAAAGACGATTTTAGGCCTGTGAGGCCTAGAAGGAGAAGGGACATCACCTTTGTTTTTTGTTCTATTTTCTACTTTCCTCTTCAATTCTGCCTGGTATTTAGCCTCTGAACTCGTAACGAATTCCCTCAGGGTGATCCCTTTGGCTGCTAACCAATCATTGGTGTTAGCCAATATTGGTTCGAATCTTTTTCTCAGAGAAGTCAGCTCCTTCTAAGACCACTGAATTAGAGGGAGAGGGGAACCAGCAACCTTCTCTACCAGATACCTGATATTGATGATGTTTTCATCATCAATTAGACTAGAGGGGATCTCTGCAAGCCCGAGATATTCAATTTGCTCTAGTGTTAGCTGGTAATAGTCTATTTTTCTAATCTCCTCGGCCGTCCTCAGGTCTACCCAGATATCCTTGATCATTGGTTCATGGAACTGAGTTTTCTTTTTGATCTTCTCTTTGACTCCCCTGTAGTCAAATTTTTCTCATCTTTTGAATGGTTTTAAAGTAACCATCTGTATTTCAATTTCTATGACCTTGGCTTTGGTTGATGTTGCAACAGAATACCTGCCAATCTCGATTGGAAACTTGAAACCTGGTCTCTTTAGTTCCATCTGTCTAGTATGCACGACCACCAGTTGTCGGCAAAGTTCTATTAAAACTAATTTATCTGGAGGGAACCTAAGAATCATGTAGGGGTAGCCTTGGTAAAAGCCAACCCGAAGATAACAAAATGTGGGGAACTAAAGGAACATACAGCCGTAATTATTGACCACTGCCCAGGGCTCGTCTGATATTCTCTTCTGCTCGAGCTGTGGGTCGAAGAGACATAAAAGCACTACAAAGAAAGCATCATTTACTCTTTTGAAGTGATGGGTTGACCCTTGAAACGTCAGTTGATGATAATACGAGTAGACCGGGGTGGTCTTTCTATCTCTTTCAGTAGTTAATCTCGAGAAAGACCGCATTGCGGCAGCTATGTAAACCAAGTACGAAGTCATGTAGAATTTAAAAGAAGTTTATACCTTGGTTAACTGCTCATGGAGGGCGTTGCTGATTTGCTCTCCCCAAAAGATGGCTTGTTTGCCTTGGAGGATGATCTTGATGAATAGATACATCCATTCATGAAACTGTGAAGAAGACGGGAGGCCCCATACTCTGCTGAGAAGGGTGATCAAATCACCAACTTTTTCGATGAAATCGCTCCTCAGAAAGTTCCGTGGCCATCTTGATAAGCTTGACCTGGGGGACTTCAACCATTTATGGTTCATAACATTTTTTTCCCTCTCAGGGTCTTTGTCACACTCCTTCTGAGCGTCCCCGAAGTCAATTTGGGTTACTTCAGTGGCTGGAGGGCACATGAAAACTTTATCGATGAATTTGGGGTCCAACCGAATCACCGTGTTGCCGCTGGCGTCTGAGACCATCCTGGTCTCTTTGTTGTAGAAGTGTGCGCATTGGAGGACAAATTTAGTATGATGCGCTGCTATCAGAAAGGTGGCCACCAGGTGGATGTTGCTCTTGATGATCCTTTTCATCTCGGTGCTGGGGTTTGTCACCTTTGTGCGGGTTAAGAATTCGGCCATGTCCACATGGCCGATCTCAGTGTCTCAGATCTCATCCATGTTGGAGGTGATAGAAGTGAGGGGGAGAATGCCCTGATATTTATATTTTATTGTTTTTGCCTTCTTGGGAGACGCTTCCATCATTGGGAATGATCTCGATCAGATAAGAGCAGATGTGCAAGAGTTCATTGATTGAACTGTAGACATGATCACAGTTTAGAGGAGAGTGGATGAGAGGGGGGGAGTGCAAATTAAGTGATATGGGTTACTGGAGGTCACTTAAAGAGGTCAGGTGGAAGAAGGAACAGAAAATGAAGAAGAAAGGGAAAGAAAAGGACAACTCAAAAAATTCCCAGGAGTTAGAAAAATCCGAGGGAAAAGTGCACGGGCGGCAAAATTTGCCGCCCCTGCATGTAAAGATAGAAGAGTGTAAGGGCGGCGAAATTCACCGCCCGTGCAGGGACGGGCTGCATAGGCGGTAAATTTTGCCGCCCTTGCAGATTGGAGAAGGAAAAGGGTAAGGGCGGCGAAAATTGCCACCCATGCAAGGAGGCCAGCAGGGGTGGCGAATTTCGCCGCCCTTGTAAGGAGGGTCGAAAGAAAAAGAAGAAAAAGAAAGGGCGGTGAAATTCGTCGCCCTTACAGAATAGAAACGCTTTGGCAGTAAATTTCACCGCCAATGCACGTGGGATAAGAGAAGTGCGCGAACGGCTAACTTCACCGCTTGTGTACGAGAGGGTTAGTGCGAGTGGCAAATTTCACCGCCCGCGCATGCTAAGAGCGGGGAAGGGGGAAGTCCACGTGCCAGGAAGAGCGAGAAAATTTGCTAGCGGTGAGGAGGAGAGAAAAAAATAAAAAAGAAAATAGAAAAATAAACAAAAGCGAAAGCAACTAACAAAAACCCTAAGCAAAATGATAAAGAAGACAAAAAGAAATGCTAAAAATAAGACCTACCTGAGAAATTGCACGCGCCACGAGGTTGAATCCACTAAAATGCACTTTAACTTATCAGCTGGGTCGCTCAGACGCATGAGGCAGGAGGAGAGGAGGAAGCAATGAGGAGAAAAGAGGCTCAAATCAGCTTATATGGGGTGAAAAACCCACCCCAACAACCCGCCGTGCGTGGCAATAAATGTTGTGCATGATTATCGAGATGTACAGGGGCGGCAAAATTTGTCGCCCTTGCATGTCGGGGTGCAGAGGCGATAAGATTTGCTGCCCTTGCAGGGAAAAGTGCAGGGGTGACAAAATTTGCCGCCCTTGCACAAAACCAGGGGAATGTAGATGTGGCAAAATTTGCCGCCCCTACAAGGAATGGAAGGAAAGACTAACTCTGGAAGAGGTAGTCTGAAGAGGGGACTTGGTTCCCAGAACGTTTCGAGATCGTAACGGCCTTCACTTTTGGGAAGACATGTTTCACGAATTTTGGAAGGTTCAGGTAGACCAAGACGAGAATGAATTCAAAATCCGTCTCAAAAAATGAACTTAGAGAGACAAGATGAAACATACAAGTTTCATAGGGGGTTGTTCCCATAAATGAGCTAAGCTGATTTTGGAAACAACAGGTCTTGTACAGACAACATGCAAAACATGGTATTTTTGACCATTTTTTATATTTTGTAGGTTCTAGGAGGTTTCAGAAGATGCAATCAAGTTTTAATGAAATATATAGACTTGATATAACCCTTCATTGTAATTTCATACTTGGAAAAATACTATAAGTGTTCAAATAATTACCTTTAACTCAGCTAGTCAAAACTGGCATAATGGACACAAAGGTGAGAAGGGTGAAAACTTCAAGTGGATGGATTTTTAAGGTGTCCCTAATGATTATAATGCCATGGAGGGTCTTTTTACTCGTCACTAACTCCCTAACATGGGTTTACATGAGAAAATTATGCCTTTTTGGAAGCCAAGTGTGCAGGGTGCATGGAAGAGCAATTTTCTAGACTACAGATGATGATTGTTCATTTTTCGGTGATTCCAGGTGACCAAGCCTGCAAAAAATGCATGGAAAGGCATGCCTAGTGTCCTTAAACTTCATCCCAAGCATAAAACTTGGTATTAATTAGTTATGAGGTGTTCAAACAAGGCCAATCATGAAGGTAATTTTTTTGAGCCAACAAGGTGAGTTTCATGCCATTTTTCATGAAGTTTATGCCTTGAATTGACACTTGTACTTTTTGGACTTGAATGGTTTGTACCATATCATCTTATCATACAAAATTAACTCCTTGAATCATCTTGACAAGTGTCCTTGTGACGCTTGGACTTCTCTCTTCTCTTCTCTCTCAAGTTCTATAAGAACTAGCCATTTTGGCCATTGTATTCTATGCTCCACTTGAGTATGGTGAAGCCATGCTCAAATGTATAGCTTTTGATCAATAAGACTACTAATATTTACCTCTTCCATGACTATTCTTAGTGTGTTCATTTAGAATGTTTGATTTTCAATAAGTGAAGATTATGGATTCTTTAGCATGTTATTTCATTCTATCATCTATTTGCAATTGAAAAGTTTCTTCTTGCAGGGCATGTGAAGTGTTCTAAGAAATGTCTAAGATTTAGTGAGTTATCCTATTCATTAGTGCCTTCATAGGCCTCTTGTCTAGTCCTCCTAGGTTTGCACATTCATCCATAACCTCACAATGTAAAATTGATGTGAGAAGATGAAGATTGGAGAAGTGTATGTTCAATTTGTCCTTTGATTTCAAGTGTGACATGCATATGGTTGGATGTCATCATGTTATTTGGTGAATCACCTCCCTTAGATTAGTTTGCTTTCAGTTATCTCTCTCCCTTTTCACCCCCAAGTTTAGTAGTAATTACAATCTAAAGTGGTACATCAAGGGAGCTAGCCCTATCTAGAGATTCACCTCATTCCTTAAGCTGCCCACAAGCCTAGAGGTGATTCCATTGTGCCACTTGGATGAGGAGAGCTTTGCCATCTCCTCAAAGGGTGAAAATCCAAGTGACCACAATTATATGGGTCAAGAATACTTACATAGTGGTAAATGCAATTATTTGTGGGTGAGTTGTTAGTAAAAACAACCCACGTACATAGGTTTGCTTATATTTGATGTATATTGTTATTACGTGAAAAGTGGTGGTTGAAATCACTTGTGTAATTAAGATGAGTTGTTATAGGAGCATTTGTAACTCTCTTGTTATCTAGGAGAGGAATCTCCTGTATATTTGTATGTTTACCTATTGTATATGGTGTAACAAATAGAATATCATATAGTGTGTGTTTATTATTATTCTTTGTGTGTATTCTCTCTTGGTGGAATTTAGCTTAGGCTCATTCGATTCATATCAGTGGTATCAGAGTGGGGGGATCTTGTGATGGATCAATGATTTGTTTGTAGGGGCAGTCATAGCATTTGTTATTGCCCCACAAAATGCAATTACTCCTCATTGAATTCCTTGCATAGTATAAGTTTTATTTTTCATTTGTGAAAAGTATTTCAAAGGACAATAGCATGCCAAATCATTTTTTTATCTTGATAATTTATTCTACATTTACCTCAGCATGTGTCATTTACAATTTGAGGATTTAGAATTAGATCTTGCTATATATCAACATCTGGCATCCATGGTTCTACCTTATCACATATATCATGATATATATGGCATTCTCAAATAGTGTGCAGTCAGATTTGCATTATACAGTTTGTATGTTGGCTTTGTTAAGATGTTGTAGACTTGCCTATTTTTGGAAACAACTCGTGTGGAACCAATATATCATGCCTGCATCCCATCATGTCTATTCATTGTCTACCAACTACATAAGTCATTGGGTAATTATGTGCATTCATTGACAACCAAAAGGAATTTCAAAATATAAATCATATCTGAACATGATTTGTTTAAGTGCTTAAACAGTCCTTTGATAATCTTGTATCATGATTTTCCATTGTCATATCAACATATATGTTCCTATTATACATGTCTTCATTCTCAAATTTCCATTCATGTTAAAATATAGGCATAGTTGTCTTTTTCCAAGTCTTCATTCATTCATCTTCTTCTAAAGGCCACATGCATCTATATTTCCCAATCATACTTTGACAAAATTATTTTAAAGAGTTTAAATCTATATAGCTATAAGGTGTGGTGTAATATAGGAGGTTGATTTTTAGCTAAAATTTTGAAGGTTTATAAAAGTTAAAAAGGTCAAGAGTCATGTATAGTTTTTAATTTGTTAATGTCTATCATTTGATAATAGGTGATTTAGGCATCTTTTCTAACAGTGGCCAGTTTATATAAATTTGAGTGTATTTGTTAATATAATGCCATAGTATAAGTTTTTAGTGAATTAAAATTTTAATTATAGATTTTAGATATATTAAAATTTAATAAATGTGTGGAATTATTATTTAAAATGGATATTCACTCTTGTTAAGTCAATAGAGTCATTTTTGTGTCTAGTCCAAAGTCAAAATAAAATAGTTTGTAAATAGATGCATTTTCGATGGAAACTGAGATCCTCAGTCAAACATTTCACATTATGGGGAGTTGAGTTAAAATATAAGTACAGTGTGGAAATATCTGAGTTTCAATTTCCAATATGTCAAGTAAGTAACATATTTTGGAGGATGGAGGTAATGAAGTCTGGAGGACATACAACGTCCTCTCGTCAGTCATAAGTGATGAAACTACACAATGATGTTGTGACATGGTTTTTTAGTGGTGAGTTTTACTTTCTACTATAATGTGTTTCATTTTTAGTGTTCCTATTTTCTAGTGTATTGTTGGTTTGCTGAATAAACCCCTTTATAGAAATTTGGGAAAGATTCACGTCTTCAAAAAACTCACTATTGTGGAATAGGAGATAATTTCGAGGTAAACTCAGTGTAGATGGTTGTCCAACTAAATCTGATCTTGCGAATCTTAGAAATTCATAATTTGGGCACCCAAGGAGGGAGGGAATGTCCCACATGAACATGAGGAGGAAGGGATTAGTCTAAATAATTTGGCTCATAGCTATGCCTTCACGACAGTAAAAAGATAACTTATGGAGTTATACCTAGTCAAAGCAATGCTCTTAGGGGGTGATTCATTTTTTTGAGAATATGATTTTCTTCCCATGTTCATATTAAGGGGTTGCATGTTAGCAATTAATAATGTTTGCACTAAGGGGATGAATGTTAGGAATATTGTGTTTAGTGTTTACATTATATGGGTCGAGAATACTTACATAGTGGTAATGTAATTATGTGTGGGAGAGTTGTTAGTAATAACAACCCATGTAAATATGTTTGCTTATATTTGGTGTATATTGTTATTACGTGAATAGCGATGGTTGAAACCACTCACGTAATTAGGATGAGTTGTTATAGGATCATTTGTAGCTCTCCTATTATCTAAGAGAGAAAACTCCTATATAGTTGTATATATACCTATTGTATATGGTGTAACAAATAGAATATCATATAGGATAAATTATTATCATTCTCTGTGTGTATTCTCTCTTGGTCAAAACTATGTTCAGGCTCTTTCGATTCATATCACACAATTGTTGGTTTGTGTGATTAAATCGATGCATGTGATGATGGAGCCATCTTACCAGTGATAGTTTTGTTGAGGTGGTTTATGAAACCACCATGATGAAACCCATCACATAAAGGATGGTTTTACAACACTATAGGGTTGTTCTATCACCCAATAGGGCGGTTTTATAACCAATTGATTTTTTTTAAACAAGCAAAGGGGAGCTGCAAAGACCAATAAAAGGGGATCTTGAGGGGTCTAGGAGAGAGATATGGAAGTAAGAGGACTAGAGTGTTAGAGAGAACCCATTTTGAGCCTAGATTAGGATATCATTGCATCATCATCATTGGACATCATATTGGGAATATTGTACCATGTAAAATTTGGGTGCATACACTTTCATGAAGGAGAAATATTGAGGAGGTTCAAGAGGAAGATCAAAATTAAAATGAGTGGATACGTTGAATTAGATTAACTCGTGGAGTAAGATTAAGAGTTATGATTCTTAAAAGGCTTATAAACTTAACATAGGTTTCAATTTCAGTTCATTTTACTACAAACTCAGTTTTTTTGCGTGTCTAAAAAGACATGATAATTGATGGTTGCATCTATTATAGTCTTTTACATATTTTTCTCTTTTTTTGAGCTTGTCCCAAAACCTATTTCATAGCATAGGTTCTTCATTTTTTGTGTTTGTCCCAAAACCTATTTCACAATATAGGTGGCAATTTGATCCTTTTCATACACTCATGTACTTTTCAGGGTGTTGAATGAAGATGAGTGTAAATAGTAAGTATATATAAACACAAATGAATTGCATTTTTCTTTGTTGGGTTACACACAAAAATCATATACAGAACGGGGGAAACAACCCCGAAAAAAGCATTTTGGTGTGGAAAACACTATGATATTTATATTGGCTCAAGGGTATAAATACTCACTTATGAGGGTTATTTCAAGTATCTTAGTCACTACTCCAAATAAAATCAAAACAAAAACGTAGACATGCTACTAATTCAGGAAGTCAAGACAAAAATAACTTTTTAAAGTGAGACCAAGAGTACCAAGAAGAAACACCACCTGTATAATTTGAACACATTGTTGCAAACAAAGAGAAATGAGTCAATATGTGCATTTACCATACAATCTTTGTACCTCTTATCAATTCGAACAAAGAAAGTACGCCATTGACGGTAAAATACAACAATATTCACACAAAGAGAACTTAAAACAAGTATTACCTTGTACAAGCCTTACTCCTTAAAAGGCGTCCCTATTTGTCTACTTTACAACATCTTTTACTTCAAGCCTGAAAAGGAAATTGATACAACTTTGAACAACTAACCAAAAAAATGAAAGGAAACGCCAATATATAAATACCACTAGAGGCCTAGCACACACAAGGAGATCTATGAAGAATACAACATGAGAGTGAGGTAATATGTGTCTTTGGGACAGGGTCTTATCATGCAAGGCAAGAAAGATGAAAACCTAGCTTCTGTAGAGATCGAGAAATAAGCAACAAATATCTAATGGCATCATAATGGGAGATATTATGAACGCATTCTTCTGATAGAGAATATTGCCTCGAAATTCAATGGTTTTGTTTAAGATGTCTAGACCACAACTACAAAACTAGTCCCTTTTCTTAACACAACAATCTCATAATTCTTAAGCCACCATTGCAGATTTACAAAATGGAGATATTGAGAAAAAACTTAGAGCAATATTTTTCCCAGTGAACGATAGGCAAATCTATTTCACAAGAAAACTTCAGAATCTCAACGTCTATGTTCAACTATTTAATAGCAATCATTTTTCAATCAACACAAGCTTCAAAAAACTTACTCAGTGACGACAATCCAACAATGAATACAAAATTAAATAAGTAAAATAAAATTCAAACTTGCCATGAATTCTTTACACTATAATGACAATAATCAGATAATCAAATCACCATAAAAAAATAGTTTATAGATTCACAATAACTCTCTGAAAAAATTTCAATTTTTCGAAAACTACCCTACATTGAATGTAACCTATCCCATGGGAAAGATAGTGTGATTGTGTTGACCGTTGTAAACAATGACCTATTGAACCTAAAATGAGTTTAGGCTAGAAAAAAAAGTGGCTTATTACAACAAATATATAGTATTTAAAAGATTTAAACTCATTGTGTCCCATGCATCCCTCCAATTTTTAAAAAATTGCATGTCAACTGACACAAACACCACATCAACCATTTTTTTCTCCACGTACCCGATTTTGAAGCGCGCAATCACTCCATCAACTGACAGAAACGCAAATCACCGTCTCCGGCAGCCGACAGAAAATCCACATCTCCGTCATTTGACGCAAAACCCCCAGTACTTTTAAGTTCCATTTTTCCGCTTCTTTTCCGCATCCGTCTGAACTTCTGGGCTCCTTTCAGACCTCTCGCTGCTGCTGTTAATCCCTTTTCAGAGACTAATTTTTCGTATATCATTTCAATTTTTATTCAGACCTCTTTTGAAACCCTCGAGTGCTCGGAAACCTCGTTAAATCGAGTTTTTTGTTGGAATTTTTCGGCACCCAGTCGATATTTCACCATGTCTTTGAGACCCAATTCGCGGGCTGAGGTGAGGAAGAAATCTTACAAGGTGGGTGTCGATGCAGATGAAGCTCGGCGAAAGAGAGAAGACAATCTCGTTGAGATTAGGAAAAGTAAGAAGGAAGATAATCTTCTCAAGAAGAGAAGAGAAGGAATGCAGTTCCCTCAGCCAGTGCAGCAATCCGATCTAGGGCAAAAGGTACATAAAATTCAGAGTGTTTGCCCTAATTTCGACCTAAGTTTTATTTTTTTTCAGGATTGGGCATTTTATTTTTTTTAATCTATCAGTGACTACTCTTTAGAGATTAATTGTAATCCTGCACTGAATATCGAGGATTTGGAATTTGGTATTTTTTAATTTATTAATTTTTAAAAATCAATTATAATCAGGGGAGCTCAAGGGACAAAATAAAATTTCATCCTAAAAATTTACTGATTTCAACCACCTCTTGTCCAAAGGTTGTTTCATTCAGGAGTGTATCTCAGGGGAAGGGTGCTCTTCAATCAACGATAGCCAATTCTTTCTTTTTCTATTATCATCAATACCTAATTCTTAAATTTTGTTTTGGGAGAGGCTTTTTTTCTTATAAATAAAAGTTTTCAGCTTTTTTAGTTTTTTTTTTGTGGGGGACGGAACTGACCATTTGACGTCTCTCAGTTTATGTGGTTTGATCAGCAATCAATTAGAATTGGTTTCTCAGTCAATTAAAAATTTCATTAATTTTTTATGGGTAAATACTAAATTCCCCCTTGAGGGTAACCTTTGGTTTAAGTGCTATTTTCGGGGTATCTCCTGTCAAAGGCAGCTGTGATTTGTATCTGGAGTTGTCCATTGGGGTACGACACACCCAAGGTTAGATGAAAATTATATCCAATTTCAACAATTAATATGCGTCTATATTGGATTTGAACCCAGACTCTGCTATAAAATCCCTGACGATTGTTTTAGTGTGGAATTGATCGTGTAATGTCTATCATTATTATTGTGGTTTGATTAGCAATCAATTAGGATTGGTTTACCAGTCAAATCAAAAACACCCAAATTGTTTATTTTTAATTGGTAAATTTAACTTACAGGATAACCTTTGGCTTATATGCTATGATCAAGGGGATATCTCTTCTGTCAAAGTCACCTGTAAATTGCATCCAGCGTTGTCCGTTGGGGGGGATGCCACACCCGAAGATGGATGTCCTATTTTATACAATGTCAACATTTAACATTTCTCCTAGGGACTTGAATCTTTGGCTCATCCCTTTGGGACTAAGAGATAGGGAAAAATTTAACAGCTTTAACAGCATTAGTTCATGGTATGGTTACACTCAAGCCCTACCTCCTGTTTTCCAGAAATACACATTTGCTGCTTCTTTGGATGATGTTCTTTCTCTTTTTAACAATACTCTAAAGCTGTTTTAGTGTACAGTTTTGGGATGGAATTCACCGTGCAATGTATATTATTTTCTGTGGTTTGATCTGCAATTAATTTGGATTGGATTTCCAAAAATCAAGAATGTTCAAGTTCATTATTTTTATGGCTAAAAGCATTACAAAAAAAAAAAAAAAAAAAATTAAAAAATTGGGCACGATCCTTCCAAATTCCGAAGTCCCCGAAACTTCTGGGATGTCACCAAAATCTAGGGGATGTGTCCCCACATAACATTGGTCTATATGCACGCATTCAAATTTTAAAAGATTATGTAAACATTGGATCATGACTGAGAACAAGGTGGTTCCACTCAGGTATTCTCTATTTAGTGAAAATCATTTTTAAAAATCTATGCTGACCAAACTTGCAATATTTTCTATCTTGCTTAAACTCTTAATGATAATTTGCAGGCATGTTTTGAACACTTTCCAAATTTCCTTCTATTTTCTGTCTGGTTAAGAAAAGGCTTGCGTTCTATCTTTTGGCCTCTTTGTGTTTCTGATTGGTAAATCTTTGGTGAGGTTATGGGCTGCCTTTAATGCAATGTGGGGTAATATTGGGCCACATTCATGCCTGAATGTACCCCATAGTCATTACACCACAATATCACACATTTCTATTGGAATCATAGGCTGCCTTAGATTGTGGTGAGTGGGATTTGAGCCTGGGTCATCTCCTTAGGAGTGCTCCCCATACCATGAAACCCCAACCTTGTGGACTGGCCTTTTGGCCTTTCAGGTATTATGGTAGTATTTCATTTATTATCTGTTTATTTTATTTTCTATTACTTTTAGTAGTAGGAGATATCGACTGAGGTGTTAGGAGGCATTGGGGAACAACCCCTTCCTGCTAAATGTGTCTGCTACAGTAAGAAGATTTCTTCTGCAGCTCTCCAAATCTCTGTTATGAATACCTGTCTCTGTGATAAGTAGCCTATCCAAGCGTATGCATCTCCAGATTTCAGTGTTTTTGTCCTTCCTGAAACAGGGCCCCAGGGTATGTTATAAAAATTGTTTTTTTTTCTCTGCTGCTATGGAGTTTTGGTTTCACAGTAATATTAACGGATATTGGATTTTACCCTCAGGAACTGTTGGATTTTTGTTATACAGCATACTTCCAATTAGATTCCGCCTTACTATTTGTATTGAATTTCAGTGAAATCCACTTTTCAGAGATGTGTTCCCTTATTTTTCAAATAGTACAGCCATTATAAATGAACATTTAAGTTTTCACTTGCACCAAATAGGCATGTTGAGCCTTAAATACACTCTCAGGCCCTGATTATCTATAATACTTTCACAGTAGTCTCTTTTTCTTAGAGAAAGTGTTATCATTGTACGCATCTTTAACTTAGATAAAGAAATGGGACAATGATAAGACAGGCTTACCAATATTTCTTGTTATATATCTAGAGGCTTGACAAGTCAAATTAGTTTCAATCAAACTTGGGTTGCACAAGCGAGTTTTCTAGGGTTCGTAGGCGTGGGTGCAAGGGTGCGTGAATGCACACATGTCACCGATATATGTAAATTTATGCATGTGCACATGATTGTGTCTATGTGCATACAATATTGAAACCATTGCACTCTTAACTTTGAGATTCAATGAGCACAGAAAATTACAGAAATAATGACTCAATTTCACCGACAAAAGGTAAAGAACAAAAATTGAATACTAACATTTGATGCCATTGAAGTAGTCTCCACTCTGAAGCTATGGATCATTTGTAATGGTAATCACTAGAGGTAATGTAGGAATGCAATCTGGTGGGATCTCCTCTTTCACACATATGGCATTATTGGTGAATTAGTTGCATTCTTTGATGGAAACTTTTTTTGGCCAATCGCTAAGGCTTGATTAATTGGCTGTAGGTAAATCCTTTATATTTTCAAATTTGATGTTATGGTGAACACAAAAAAAATTGATGATATGATGAGGGTCGGGGAAACTGTGGGAATTTCACTTATACATGTGCATTGCTGCATTATGAAATGGTTTATTACAGAAATTGACGATTGCTAATAAGAAACCCACATTATCTTAGCTGTTATGTTCTAGTTAGCTACATTGTATTTTGTTGTCATTTGCTTCCATATTAGAAAACTATTCACAAAATGTGATCTTAAATTTCTCTAGGTGACACATTGAAGGTTAACCATGCGATGTCTATTGATTGTTAAGTGCTCCTTAGCCAAAGTGTATTGTTGACGTGTTGACAGGGTGTGTATCTCTTTGATGAGATCACCTTTTTGTCATTAGTGACTTTTTGTTGGAAATTTGCTCACCCTTTTTACTTTGTTGGAGTTTTGCAGTTGGAGAGTCTCCCTGAATTTGTGGCAGGAGTAATGTCAAATGATCCTCAATTGCAATTGGAAGCAACTACTCAATTCAGGAAGATTCTTTCAATTGGTATGTATGTTTTGCTCGCTGTTTTATCATGATTCTCTCCTCGTTTCAAAAAGGTGACCATTTTCAAAAACATGTGTAGCAGAACGGTGCCCCCCAATTGAGGAAGTTGTTCGTACGGGTGTTGTCCCTCGGTTTGTAGAGTTCCTCGCAAGAGTTGACTTCCCTCAACTTCAGGTCAAATTTATGAGTTTTTGGTTGACTTTCTATAAAATTTGCATTGAGAAATATGTCTGAGTAATCTTTATTGATTTCATTTATCATGGTACAGTTTGAAGCGGCATGGTCTTTGACAAACATTGCATCAGGAACCTCAGAACACACAAGAGTTGTTATTGATCATGGAGCTGTGCCAAACTTTGTGCAGCTTCTCAACTCCCCAACTGATGATGTCCGAGAACAGGTTATTTCATTAACTTCTTCATATGTCACTGTGTTCTTACCTGCCATCATTTTTCATTTGCTAGCTTTTTCACATATGTTTCTAATTTTTCACTGACCTTTTTATATTGTTGCAGGCTGTTTGGGCTTTGGGGAATATAGCTGGTGACAATCCCAAGTTTAGAGATCTAGTCCTCAGTCATGGTGCTCTTATGCCACTTCTGGCTCAACTGAATGAAAATACCAATCTATCGATGCTGAGAAATGCCACTTGGACGCTATCCAATTTTTGTCGTGGCAAGCCACAGGCAGCTTTTGAGCAGGTTTAAATTATGGACAATGTTTCTGGTATTTTAAAATTCAAAGAATTAAAAAATTTGATGATCACAATCTATGTTATAGAACCCTATATATATCACTTATAATTGTCTTGTTTGATACAGACAAAGCCAGCACTTCCAGCTCTTGAGCGCCTTATTCACTCAGATGACGAGGAAGTCTTGACAGATGCATGTTGGGCTCTTTCATACCTATCAGATGGAACAAATGACAAAATTCAAGCTGTGATAGAGGCTGGTGTTTGTCGTAGACTTGTTGAGCTTCTGCTGTATGTATACAGTTCCTATAAATCTTTGTAATAGCTACATTCACATTCAGTTAAAGGTATTGATGATCTTCTCATACGAGGAGAATGCTATTTACATCAGGGTTTTAACTCGTTTGTCCATATGTATGTGTGTTTTGCATCTATTTTTCCACAAGTTTCATTTCACAAGATAAAGATCTATTAGATTTAACTTCAAATCTGTATTGCAAATAATAGTTGCATTTTTCTATAGCTCTTCTGTATTTTTGGGTTCGTCTGTAACAAAATACTTTGAATAAGGTGTTGTGCTAGGTATGTCATGCATTTAATTAATTTTTTCACGAGTCTTTTCTTCCAGGACACAATAGTTTGTGTTGTTATGATTTCTGCCTTTGGATGGACATTAGACAAGAATAAAAGTACTATGTATATTATGGCTTGTTTTTCATTGATTTGTTGTGGTAGGTGTGTTGTAAGCTTGGGCCTTGCTCTACCATCTCCATTTGGGCTATTAGTTGTTCCTAATATATTTGGCACTAAAAATTGCACGAAGTACAAAAATTCCAACCTTATTTCTCTTATTTTTGTTTTTATGTTAATATTTTACATTTCACTTTTGGACTTACAAGATTTATCTCTTTCTTGCTAGACACTCTAATCCTATGGTTCTTATTCCTGCTCTTCGCACCGTGGGCAATATTGTTACTGGAGATGATGTGCAGACACAGGTATAGATCAAATTATATCCCTATGATTTTTAAATTTTCAAATATGAGAATTCAACTCAAAATTTGTCCTTTGGGATTTTTTGTGATTGCCTGAGATTAGTTTCTAAAGCCAAATATTGCATTTTGAGATATGCAAATGGGTGAAGAAATTTGTGATTATCCTGGCCAAATTACATTACTCTGATAAAGTGTTTCGCCAGTAACCATTAGTAATCATTGAAGGCCTTGCATTCATCCTAATTCTATCATTCCATGGTGCAATCCTATGATGAGCTTCTACAATCGCTAGGTTTATTGTTTATTATGGTGCAATCCAAGGACGTATCCGGGCGTTTCCGCAAGGGCAGGTGCGTACCCTGCCTGTTTTCCCCTGCATATCATACCCAGAAATGAACCGTATCGTATGCAGGGCCTGCGGAGCAGTATCCGGTAATGTAGATAAAATTTGGTATTGATAGTCATCGCATGCTGTCGTTGCATTTCTGAAACATTTTTAGCATAAAAAATGATGGGGCAATTGTTTTCATTGCATTAGCTATTTCCAGTAATAGGTGTTTAAGATGAGTATGCTGATTTGGAGTTTACATGTCAAGTTGAATTTAAAATGTAGTTTCAAAAGGGACTTACTAAATTCTAAAGGAACAGAATATCTCACAGCCAGGGATGTTGGTGTTTAAGCAAAAGTTAAACTGACTAGGTAAAGACTCTGGGATATTTGGTTGACATAGTGCTGAAATTGCATAGCCAGTGCAATAGCTTCTAAAGTAGCATTGAAAACCACAAATAGTGAGATGGTCCATGAGAAAGTATAACAATAGGGATGTTTGGTTAACAGTGTGTTGAGATTGCATAGCCAGGGCAATCATAAGAAGATGGCATCCAAAGTAGCTTTTAATACCACAGATAATGGCATGATCCATGAATAAAAATGACCGGAACAAGGAAAATGTGAAAGGAACACAGTTTTAAAAATTCACTCAAATATGTACACTAGGATTTTCAATTTGTATCATAAAATAAAATGTATCATACCATAGCACAGATGCAAATAAATAATGTTTTATTTGGCATCTAATTATTTATTTTCTGAATAGCTTCAAGCTTCATGTTTACATATCTGATCTTATGATTTTAAACCCAATTGAAAATGGATTTTTGTTCTTGACATTTAATCTACATACAGTCTATAGGTGTTGACTACACATTTCATGACACTTTAAATAATAACCTATAAAAAACTTATTGTGACAAATTAGCTTTGTTCTAACTTTTCGCTATTGCTAGATCTTACCTTGCAATTCTTTAATGGCATTGTGTTTCAGTTTATGATTGAAAATCAAGTGCTTGCATGCCTTTTACAACTCCTGACAAACCATCATAAGAAAAGTATCAGGAAGGAAGCATGCTGGACAGTTTCAAACATCACTGCAGGAAACAAAGACCAAATACAGGTCAGTTATTTATGTTATCCAATGTGAGGAGTGCATCACGCTGAACTGTTTAACGCTATCACATACTTGTTGCAAAACATCTCCCAACATAAACATGTTTCCAACTTAAATGTTCACTGATTGCTGTACCTTCTGCTCTGCAGGCTGTCATTGATGCAAATATTATTCCTCCTCTTGTGAAATTGCTCCAAACTGCTGAATTTGACATCATGAAAGAGGCGGCATGGGCAATCTCCAATGCCACTTCAGGTGGTACACATGAACAAATCAAGTATGTATCTATATTCTTTCTTTTTAAAGCTTTGTTTTTTTTTATGCACTTAGTTTTTGATCTCATGGTCCTTTTCCCCAAGCACATTTTGTAATTGGATGTATTCTCGAGTCTCATTGACCTGCTTTTGGTCATTCGTGAACTGATATAATTTCTTTCTTTCCATATAAATAAATAAAAGCCACTTTTATGTCCAAGCAATGGATGCCGGGTATTCTCAAATACATGTTAGAGGTGTAGCAGGAAACTAAGAGCCATATGAATTTTAGTTAAGAGATGTCTGCTAGCTAGTCTGCTGAACATGCCTTTTTCACAATGACTTGCGTTGCATACCTAAATTTACTTCTTTATTCCGCCTCTAATTTTTGCAAAGAACTGTACCTTTGGGTGAAGAAAGTTGCAAGTCCCCTAGACTAATTATTATGGGATTATTTCAATGTTTGAGGTTGGTCTCCAGAGAGATTTCAAGAAAGTTCTTCAATATCAATAAAATATATTCATTTTTAAAAAGATTTGCCCAGAACCTGAAATTGAATACATGAAATGTTTACAGCAATCAAAATATTCTGAAGCAGTGACAGACAACTTTGAACCAAAAAAAGAGATTGCAGCTATTAAATTTGGATGGTAGAATTGTATAATAACAGACCTGATTCAAGTAAATTATTGTACACTTAAGAATACTGTTTACAAGAACTCAATGTTTGCAAATAAACAATAGAATTAGTAAAAATTGACCAATTAGTAACATGATTGTGTTATATTATGCTGATGGGTGCAACCTACAATGGCAGCTGGGTGTGGTGGTGGAGTGGTAATAGGATGAGATGTCAATAAAAATGGCGAACCTTTAATTTGTTTTACATTTGACTGACAAACAAGAGTTTTTCTTCTTGCTTGGAGAAGGTGATCAAAAATTGTTTTATCTTGGGCATACGGTGGACTTTTGGAGCTTTTTTCCCCTAGAATATGTTTTTCGAGTTCAATGCAGTGCTGCAACTACTGAGGCCATCTTTCACCACTTAATGGGAAAATCGAAGAGAAGGTAATGGATTTGGTAGCCAATGTTGTATGTGACAAATCCAAGATAGGCGCCTCAAAATTGATATCTCTCAGCATTTTTAGAATAGATATATTTAAGATACCTGTACTAGCACATATGCTAATCCCTTAACAACTGCCAATTGTAAACAATAAACACCATTAGCTTGTAACTCCACTTCTAAAATAAACCATTACAATTTTTTTAATAAGGCCCTATCTAGTTTTCTGTGGAGGGAAGAAGTCCTCTAATGCTTCGGTTTTCTACAAGCTTGTGCACTTATACATTCAAATATAGTGAATTCTATGAGTTTCTTTGTGCACCATGTAAATACTTCATATGAAATCAGTTTCCCCTTTCTCTTTAACTACAGTACAGGAAAGTATATCAACATCTTGTGTTTATATTCTAATTTGTTCTTTCAATTTCGTTTTTTTATTTGGTATTGGATTCATTCTTCCATGTTGGATACTGTAAAGATCCTTAACAAACTTGTCATACATGATTTCCATGTGTAGTAGTTGTAGGGAGTAAGTAGAGCAGGTTTTATCAGCCATGTTGTAGAGGTTGTCATCGACAGAAAATTACAGCCACTTGTAGTGAACGTAAACTGCATTGACTGCACAAAGCAGCTGCTGCATTTTGAGGAGTATTTTTTATCTTTATGTTGTAGAGGTTGTCATCAATAGAAAATTACAGCCACTTGTCATGAACGTAAACTGCATTGACTGCACAAAGCAGCTGCTGCATTTTGAGGAGTATTTTTTATCTTAAGAGCAGTCCTAGGCCATGCGTAGGTTATTCTGGTACTCTCATTTCTTTGACATCATTGATGAATCGGGATGATTTCTGTAATTGAGTCATTACATAATGTATGCTGTGATATTAAGTGTTACAATTCAGTTTTGAAAACTGAATTATTCTATCGTTAACTATTCTTCCATTTTCTGCAATTTTAGGTTTACGTTTTGTTTTAAGACCAGCGCTAAGCCATGACAAGATCTGAGTTATTTCATTTCAGCTGCGTGTTTTCTTTTAACGAACGTAAAAACTTGTTTGAAATAATTTGTTACATACACCTTGCAGGGAATAATGAAGTTAATTTTAGGTGCTTCTTTGCACCAAGAAGACTGATATATGTGTGCCTAAATCTGGCAGGTATTTGGTGGGTCAAGGATGCGTTAAGCCAATGTGTGATCTGCTAGACTGTAAAGACCCAAAAATTGTGTCAGTTTGCCTTGAGGGGCTTGAGAATATTCTGAAAGTAGGAGAAGCAGAAAAGGATCTAGGAAACACTAGCATAAATCTATATGCTCAGTTCATTGATGACGCTGAAGGACTTGAAAAGATTGAAAACTTGCAGAATCACAATAACGAGGACATCTATGAAAAAGCTGTGAAAATCCTTGAAACCTATTGGCAAGAAGATGATGAGGACGAGCAAAACATAAATCCTACCGATACTGATGACCAGCCGGCTTTTAGTTTTGGTGGGAATAAAGTAGAAGCTCCCTCAGGTGGTTTCACTTTTGGTTGAGGAGGTATGTTTTTGCTGCCACATATTGTTATCAAATGTGAATTCCACTTGATCAACCTTGTATTTATTTTCTTGAAATTTGTGGCAGGTGATTTTTTTTCCCTGGATGATACAAGAGAGTTTTGAGAGATTTTTCAACAATGATTCTGTCACTTCAAAGAAATAAGTTCAATATTGATCATTTTTGCTAGGATATGTATAAGTTCCTTCCAATAGTCATTACATATCATCATTGATCATAGTTGGAGGTTGGTGTCAAGACATTTCTACAATTCCGAAGTATATTATCACGGAACTGCAATTTTTTGGGATTTAAATTGTACAAGATAATTAATTTGGCTGTTTAGTTTCCGAACTATACTTACTGGCTGTCTTTCGCTTACGTTAAAGTGATGGTATATATAAGTGACACTAAGTGATGGGCTTTTTAAGCTGCCTAGGGTTTTGTCTCAAGATTTTGAATTTGTTCCCATGGTTATTACATTCAATGCAAGAGATTGAATGTCTTAATATCATTGTCTGGTTATATTTGAATGGTCTTATTGAGGAACACAAGAAATTTGGTATGGTACAGCTATCATTTTCTTTGTTTTATAGCATTGGAGAAATGTTTTGTCTTCTTTTTCCATTATAAACATGTTTAAATGACTTCTTCGAATTCTTTCCTTTAGTCATTCGTAACATTTTATTTGGTTTTTTTGTTGTTGTACCAACATGTGGGAGAACATAGAGCAGAGACATGGAAGATCTGAATTTATCATAAACCTATGCAATCGGATAATTTATGTAATTTAATGAAAGAATCTGAAACAGAATTACCCCGGTATTGGAGAATTTAGGTGAATTTCTCTGCCTATGTTTCAAATTCCATCTTTCCTTCTGATGATAAGAAAGTTCAATTCTCAATGTTTCCTCTGACGGTAACCCATCAGAATTCTAGATGTCGATAACAAATAGTGCAGAGTTAAAATTTCATTGTTCTTGGTGTGTAATGCAAATATTAGGGTGCTTACTGCTCGGAATTTCCAACTTGAATACGAACTTACAGGTTCTTGGAGTCGATGTGTGTATCATTGTGCTCATCAAAGGAGTTTTAACCAAAACAAAAGTTACTGGACTAGTGAGAGCATATAATTGCAGCCTGTAAGGGTTCATTTCGACAAGGCATACATATTTAAGGGTGTGATCCGAGTGGCAGTTTGGGACAGTTATTTTGGGAAGGAATACTGAAAAAACGAGTATTATCACTAGGAAGGAGGTCACTCACTAAGGGTCATAACTTCTTGACCGTTGCTTGGAATTTTGAAACTTTAATATGCATTAGAAAACTAAAGAAGTGTATTAGGTTAGATGTCTTGCATATATACCTTTGGGGCAATTATTCAGGCTATCACAAAACCTCTACGACTTCTTGGAAAATGTATGTCATATGACTTGAACATTCCAAGAGGAATCATTTCATATTTTACTTTTAGACCGTTCACTACTTATGCATTGGCACTTAAATGTAATAATTATGAATTGTAGAGAGAACCTAGAGTCTAGTTGCCTACTCATTTTGTAAAGATTGATACCATTTTTGTAACATACAGAACATGTCTAATTGCCTCGTCATTTTTTAAAGACTAATACCATTTTTGTAACATACAAAACACGAAGGGGCAGCCTCATCTCTTTTCAAAGAGTACTGCTTTCTTTTTGTAATAATTTTGTCTATAAGACCCTCCTTCCTTTTGAAGGCAAAAGGATATTTGTGTTAAGTAAATAGAATGTATTCATAATATATAAGGAAAAATGTCGTCAGGATAATGATTACAAAAAGTTTATTTTGAAATTATTGAAACATATACATGTAAAACTTACATAAATTAATAATCAAATAAAGATATTGTGCCTCTCTCTAAATTCAAACATGTGACTTCTATAGAGTACACAAACTTTCACCACACTCCCAATGTATTAGTCTAAAGACATGATATTATGATGTATTTGAGGTTATTCATGTTTTAGAAAGGTTGGCCCAATGGGTAACACTAAAAAGGAGTTAGGTTATTAATCAACCTCTTCCATAAGGGGTTTACCCACTCATTATAATTTGATAAATGGTTATGCATGGAGGATTGGAGAAAGGGGGTCATGTATCATCATAATTGATTATGGATGGTTAATCATTTGTATCGAGTATTAAACCTAGATTCAATGTGAAGTTATATTATAAAATATTTTTGAAGGAAAAAGCCATTTCATATGATCTCCTACAATGTGAGTCAAACTTACTTTCCTAATATATGTTTTGTATTCAATAGAAATGATGAACAACCCATAAGGATTAGCGTTCCATGAATGTTATCTTTGTCTCACCATTGTGATAGATCCACATCACCATTGAATCACACAAAACAAAGAAAACGTATAGCAATGCTAAAGAGTTAAATTAGCATTGCCATTTATTTCATTTGACCTTAGGGCTGCTCTATATATCATTTATGTACAAACTTACTTTCCTAATATATGTTTTGTATTCAATAGAAATGATGAACAACCCATAAGGATTAGCGTTCCATGAATGTTATCTTTGTCTCACCATTGTGATAGATCCACATCACCATTGAATCACACAAAACAAAGAAAACGTATAACAATGCTAAAGAGTTAAATTAGCATTGCCATTTATTTCATTTGACCTTAGGGCTGCTCTATATATCATTTTTTACATAAGACTTTTCAAAGCCATTTCATTATTCCTTTTTATTTTGAAAAGGAGGTGGAAGCGATGTGATTTTAGTGGAGGGTAAGAGTTTTCAAAGTCATTTTTTGCTTTTGCCTCTTAACTTGTTTCTTGATTAACTTTTTTTGTTGCTTGGCTTTGTTTCTTGATTAATTGAGCTCTCCTTGCTCTTCTTTCTCATACCTACATCTGAGGGCATCCATCTGTTGGGAGTGCGTCTATGCTGGGGGCATTTTCCAATAGGTTTACAATTCTACCCTTCTTATTTTCCATTATCATATAGATATTTCTACAACTGTTTATACATATCTTGCTCTACCTTACATATAATGATCTTGGTTACATAGATACATTGTGTTGCATTGCACGTTCTCTTGTTTTCCATTTGATTGCTCCATGGCTTGTATATGTGTGCTTGTTTTTATACGTACTTGTGTGTTATTTGGTCTTGTCTTGTCTATAGAGGGTCATCTAGTTGTCAAGTAGTGTTATTTTGATGTTGTTCATTTCTTATTTACTTTTGGTTTATTTATTTTGCTCAATGGCTTCATTTACTATATATAGTGTCATGATTGTGTGTGGTTACATTGATTGACTATACTACATGATATCATATGCTTGGTGCCAAGCTCTATATCATGCGCTCTATTATTTGTGATAAACTACGTTTCCATGGTTTCTACGATGCATATATGAGGGCATATTACTATTGTTCCTTCATTGCTATATTTCATCCTTGTAAGGGCATATTGTTACATTTGGGCATCTCATTTTTCTCTCTTTACGATTATAGTGGGGTATATCACTTGTCCCTATTCAATGGGTCGAATCGGGGCACAACAGTTGCCCCTCTTTCTACACCTTTAATCACCATGCTTGGTTTTGCAATATTAATATTGAGTAACCTCCTATGGTCAAGCAAGCTTTACATAACAAATCTTTTTATGATTACCCTTGTGCTTATAAATGTGCTTTAAATGATTATTACAACTTTTGATTTATATCCATCTTACACATGGTGCAGGTGACTCTTTCTTTTGAGATGAGCGATTTGTAGGAACATCTGTCACCTCAAAAGGGTGGCATGTAGTCAACTTATTTTATATTTGGTTATAGATTTCAAGTGGTTACAAAGTTAACAATTTGTGGAGTAACACCTTATGTTTGCTTCTTTGGCCAAGTAGATTTTTTCCCATAGCATGGATCAGTACGATACAAATTTTAGTTTTTATTTTCATAGTTTTAAGAGATGGTAGCATTGTTCGCATACCCTAGGTGTATTTGCTTCTTGTCTCACTTTCAGTGTTTCACTTATTTTATTCAGTTACATTTTATCAAATTATCAAGACATTGATCTACTTGTAAACATTCATGTTTTTTTGCAAGTACACTTGAGATGTTGATATTAGAGCATGGGTGATTGATTTCATTGTTTGCCGACTTTCTTAAACCCTTTCAAATATATGCATTTATTTGTTTTTAATTTTATATGTATGCTTAAAGACACATCAAAGTGGTGCATTATATAGACACCTAATTTTGATACAAGTCACGTAGTTCAATGCTTTTGTTGTAATTTCATATGTTTGGTTCACTCGCTTATTCTAGGTTCTTATTGATACACCCTAACTTCACATTGGACCCCTCATAGCCTTTCTTTATCCACATTGCTCATAAAAACCTCAATATCTGACATTTGTCTACCTCGAGATCCACCAACTTATCCTCTAGTTTATTTTGGTCTCTATTATGTGGGTTTTCTACATTGATTGTTTTCAGAGCATCCAGAAAGTGAAAAACTCTGGAAGTGGTCAAGTGGTGCGTGGGTCTTTTGTACCACCATGTCATGTTTCCTTGTACCTTAATTGTTAGCTTTTATGCCTTTCCTCATATGCACAAATGTGTTCCAATTTAAGTTCTAAGATGCTTATATATACACATATACCCTAAACCATTTATCATCTCATACAATCTAATGTGTTGAAAAACATTGTAAATGCATGAAAAAATATTTAACTTTGATGAAACTTGCTACAAAGTGTTCAAAAACTTCTTGAGGCGCCTGCAAAGAAGGCCAGAATAGCCACTAAAGCTTCAGAATGTTAGAACAACCTGAAAAGAGTTGTAAATTTTCTTAGGGCGTTAGATTTTTTCCTGGGGCATGATTGTTCTGCCAAAAGCATGGAAAGTGGGGTCAAAATTATTTCTGAAGTATTCAAAATCTCTGTTGAAGTATTTAAAACATCTGATATTTCTGTTCAAACAAAGAAGTGTCAACCTGCTACAAATGCACGTAAGAGGATAAAATCTGCTAGAAAGTGTCAAAAGGCACTGGAAATTTGCTGATTGGTGTGATGGAAAGTAGTTGTTTACATCCATAGTGTTGAGTGGGTGCTTATTTTTTTCTGCTGCTTGGGTTCCAAGCACAAAACAAACAATTTTCAGTCCTCTACTGGTTGTATACTGTTGGGTATGTAATAGCCTTTCATGTAATTCAATTTAGGTAATTTGTGATAAACTGAAAAATTAAAATCAAAATTAAGGTTTTATAATTTATATCTTGAAAATATGTATATGAATTATATAGAATGTGGACATCTCTGCTCATATTTCAAAAATAAATATATAGTCGAATTATAATGCTGAGTAAACATACATTTAAATGTCATAAGTTCAATTATTGCAAAAGCTCAAGTACAAAGTTTTTTTTTCACAAATAATGTTTTCTGAGTGCATAAAGCCTCTTCATTTTCTTATATAAAACTACCATACATATGCTCTTGTAATGGTTTCTAGATGAGTTTCTCATTGTTACTCTGCCAATACCATCTATTTAGAGCCCATTGGTCATGAGTTCAAGCCACCAAAGGTGCAAAAACACAGTTTTCATAAAGTCGCCAAATTATGTTTTCGTCAAAAACAAGAAAACTAGGATCCTTCGTTTATCATCATATCTTGGGCATAAAGTTACATTTTTATGTAAACCCAATATTTTTGGAAACTAGACTTTGCTAGGATTTCAACGAGTCAAAAAATCAAGGCGTACATGTTGTCAACCTAGTAGATTTTAATCCCCATAAACTAGGGAAATTTCTGGACTTTGCATTGAATAGAGGTCTAAAGTGCTTGGAATTAGTGAGAAACATGGTAATAACATATATTTGATACAAAAATTGGTATATAAAGAGGTGGAATATGGGTTGTGATTTGTCTGGGTATATTATTTTGTAATTTTTTGTAATTATATTTTGTTGTTTAATATAATGTTAAGTGTTTTAATAGTAGAATTGATGTATAATTATTTGTTTTGCATGGAATGGAGAATATGAGAGATTGAACGCAAACATTTTTGAATATGGTGTTTGTAAACATGTGTTTTGGAGTTTACACATATTGTAAGTACACGGTGTTGGTTGCATAATAGAGAAATAAGAATTATTGTATTCTTTTGAGAAATAAAGGTCTAAAAAAATATTAATAGACTTGTTTGATTGTGGTTCAAGCATTAAGATCCGTCACACGAAGTATCTAGATTTCCAAGCACTCTCAGTTGAGCCCAACTCATATCGTGTTGAATATTTGTCTAAGTGGTTTTTACATCTGTATCATGGGTTCTACACATTACACATGGAATTTTATCACTTTGCATTCTAGTTTTAGTTTTAGATTCACATGAAGTTACTTTGCATGAATAATTTTGGGTCTAGTTCAAATAATTGCTTATGCACTTTTATCATCAACACTCTTTAATGTGAAAATAGATTTCTAGGTTGTAGAAAATACTAGACACAACAAAATCCTATTATTAAACCTATTTTAAAACCAACTGTCAAACCTATTGTTAAAGATATGATAAACCCTAGTAAGTCATTTACTAGTGCACAAATCCCTGTTGTAAACACTATTGTTGAATCTATTATTTCTAAGCCCAGGGTTGTTCAAAATTCATGTAGACCAATTTATGAGTAATACACTTATTCATTCTCCTACTATCAAATATGCATTATTGTGCATATCTGAGAGAAAATGAAACCAAATAAACGTCATGTTAGTTTGGGGTTCAAGGAAGTTATGAGTTTTCATGTTGAAAAACATACCAAACCCATCAAATTTGTTTTAGGAGGTCTTGTCACTAAATGTCAAGTCCAGTCCTCACCCGTTATTTAGTCTAATGAAGTCAAAATCTCCAAGTTGTCAAGTCGACCGAAATCAATTTGTACCTAATCTAATGAGTTCAAAACTTGTTCTCATTTTTTGTCAAGGTAATAACTCTAGTGATTGTTTTGGCCTACATCCTTCTATATCATGTGGTCAACATACTCATTTAGTCAAACATTTTTATCTCTGAGATCCTCCTACAAAGTCTATGAGGCATGTCTATTTTCTCTAGATAGATCATTCCAAATGGCGATACAAGGATCATTTGTTGTCCAAATCCTAAAGGAGAATCTAGTCCACCATTAATGATGATGATGTGTCTAGTCACAATGATATTTTTGATCATGTTGGTGTTGACCTTGATTCCTTTAATGGTGATGAGCTCAATATTTTAGATCTTGTTGAGCTTGATTATACCCGTCCCAATTCTAGCCATGATGTTGATGCTCTTGTTGTTGAGATGTTTCTTCCTATATGTTATGAGTGCCCACATATTGATAGGATTTGAGAGTTGGGTCCGATTCCCCATATGATGTTTTTTTAGATGGTGTTGACAAGATTATTGATATGTTTTGTGATCAGTTGGAGCCTCTAGTTAAATATTGTGTTATTGTCTCTACCTATGTTGATCCAGTTCTTAAGATTTCTCATTCTTATTAAGATATTGATGATGATGATCTTCTTGATGATATTTGTCATATGTCTTTTGAGTCATGAGATTATTTTTCTATTGAGGAGGTTAATTATGTAGTGCATGATGATTGTGGTTTTACTGATGTTGCTTTCATCTATTACGACTAAGCTTGATGTGATGCATTTGTGTATTTGAGGCTATGTAGATCGAGATATTTCATCTTGTTGACTATACATTTGTGCACTTGAGTTTTAAGTTAAAAAGATGAAAGTGTGACTTAAAAACTCTTCCAATTAAGTTGAAAACTTGAAAGGACAACTTAATGGAGACTCCCGATGAAAAATTGAAAGGGTGCCATTGAGTCGTGGATCTATCTATACAAGTACCAAGATATTTTGTGTTGTTGATTCAGACTACTTCCCGTTCTAGGGGGGAGGGGGGTTATATGTAGCATTTCACTCTCATTTAATTCTATGGATATGTTATTTTAGTTATGGATCCCAAGTTTGTGGATATTTTAGTGATATTGTGAGTTGATAGTACTTATGGTACTCCAGATATTTTTGGATTGCAAATGAGTAACTGATTTAGATGGATGAGTGATTACAAATTTGACTCACAGTCGTCGATACTTGACTGAGTTAGTAGATATTGTCTATATGGAATTTGAGTGATTAATTTTTTACAAGTTATCCCAGATGTGTTACCTAGAGACTATTCATACAGGGCATTTAGGATTGGTCATATTTCATTGCAATGTTTTGTATATTACAAGATACTACTGCTTATTGTGGATTGTAGCTTATTATAGTTTTGGACAATGTCTAGTCCTTATCTTTTGTAGCATTTAGGGTGAGGCATATGATAGGTCCAAGGATTATTGATATCTAGTTTTTGAGTGACTCATGTTCAGATCGTGATTGACACATCATATATTTTAGATTATATAGTTTGGCATTGCAGATATGATAGATTTGAGTATGTGGTTTTTGATGACTATTCAAATGTAGCTAGTTCATCATATATTTGGAGCTTCGACATAGTTTTTCTACCAGAGGGGTAATTTTTATGTCACCATGAACCTATATTTTTGGGTTTGAAAGCATTGTGGACAAAGATTGGTTCACATTTTTATCTTGACAAAGATTGAGGTAGTTAGGTGTTATAGTGCAGTTGCAAAAAATTATTGGCATTTTTGGGTTACTCATGAGCTCATATGAGCTTTGAATCATCCCACTTTTTGCTCTCTTTTGGCACATGGTTAATTGGTACATTCTATGATTGGGTGTGATTCCTTATGGGGTTCGAGACAGATCACATGCAATAATTTCATCATGATTTGAAGGTTTTCAAAGTTTGTGCACACCATCGATATCGTAATCGTTTTAGAGGCTAACATCCTAGTGGACTTAGCATTACATGGGGTTTGTTAATCATGATTTGTGGGTCTTGAAAGTTTGAGTGTACCATTTGCATCACAATAGCTATAGAGATAAACATCTCAGTGGACTTAGGATATAGGTTTGTTAAGAATATAAAATAGATTAATCCTAAATTCCTTATTGTATTGCCAACCATTAATGAGTTGTTGGTTTGGTAGTGATTACTCTTTTTACAAGAGTTGTAGCAACATATTGTACTATATATGTGTGTGTGAGATAATAATAATATAAATCACATTACTGCATATTTGTTATGATGTCAAATTTATGTGTGCTTATCACATTTTTGGTCATTTCCCTTTTTAAAAGAGTATGAAAGTGGTCATCATCACAAATCATTGCCACTTTCCTAGAGTCTCTTGTGTATTATTTTATAACCTTGTTTTCAACATCTCAGTCATTGTTAGAACTAAGGTAAATCATAATCAAGCATGCATATCTCTTGCTCTATATTTTCCCATTTCTCCATTTCAATTTGTCAAGCTCAAGGTACCTCCATAATTTTTTTAATTTTGAACTAGGGTAAATCTTTATTTATTGTATGTATTGTATTTTAATCAAATTTTCCCTAATGCCTTGTTTGCATTAATTAGTGTAGTGTTTTTTAGACTTGTGCACCCTTTTGTGCTTATGATGATACATGCCATTTATTTAATATTATAATATTGTAAAAGGATCTTCATTTTGTAATTAGAAATAATACAATAATTTTTTTCTTGCAACACTACTGTCATATGTGATGTGAATTGTGGTATCGATTTGGATTCTGGATTAAAATTATATATCTATATTTGTTATATTTGTCCATCTGTTGGGTTAAAAATACACTTAGTTATTTATGCACCTGGTGTAATATTATTTACATAGTGGTATGTAACATCAAAGAAAATTTAACAAAAAACTACAAGAAAACCACCAATTCATAATATCAACAAGACCTTAATGAAATCAGTTTAATCACCAAAGCTAAAAGGTAGGGAAGGAAGTCTGATCCCTAAGACATTAATGAAGGGATTAAGAGGAATTGTTATGGTGTGACTAATCTTGCATGAAGCAAGGGGTGGCATCACCTTAAACAAGATGGTAGCTAATAATTCTTCATTTGATATTGCTATTTCTAAGTCTTTTGTCATTGTAATGTATCAAGGCATTATAAATCTCGAAAAGATGCCAAAAACATTGATAATATAGTATCAATAGAAAACATATAAATTGTAACTCATTCTAATTTTCACCATCATTTGAATAATTGATAATAGTGTTTTCACAATATTTAAAAGTGGATTTAACTAAAAACTACAAAAAATCCACCAAAGCATTATATTAATAAGACATTAATAAAGGGAGTCCAATCATTAAAGCTAAAAGGTGGCAAAGGGATCTAACCAACAAGACATTATGCAATTTTTATCATTTAATCTATCAAAAAAACTATTTCAAAGGCTATGGTTATGGTTGTCAGAATGATCCACGATCAAGAAGAGGAGAGATTCGAACACACTAGACTCTTAACATGTGAAAAGAGAAAATATTTTAGTAAAAGAGGAACCATACATGAACATAATAACAACTTGTATTCAGAATAAATGAAAATAGTTTTGAGGAGAGGTAAAAAAAATAGGATAGGAGAAGCATAAATCCACTTACATTTGGGAATGTGAACACATGATAGTTTCCAAATGAATAGTGAGCACCATGTACATGATTTCAACATTGGTTGGTAAATGTCAAAAACATCCACACCAACCAATTTGATTACAATTTAGACATGCACATGTGCATCTTAATGAACTCATTATTACACCTAAGTGACCTCAATATTATACCTAAGCAAACTAGATATGTGTAAGAAAAAACATAAATTAGAATTAAAAACCTACATTTACAACTCCCTTAAGCATAGCTTAAGTGGGTAGAAGAATTGGATCCTGAACACAAGGCCTAATTAGGTACCCAAGTACATAGTTACCTGACCGCCCCTTCCGCTCCCCACCTGCCCTCCACCATAAAAATAGAAAGAAGCTCCCCCCTAGAAGTACATAGAAAATAATCTTTGAGGACTAGAAATCCCCCCAGAAGATGATGCCAAACACCCCACACCCCAAAAAGCTCATAAATGAAGATAATTGGTATCGGTGAAGGGTTTGGTGAAGATATCAACAATCTGCTCCATGGTCTATAAAAATATGAGATCAATGATCTTGACAGGCCATAGACAAAGTTGAAGGAATGACAATGAAATTCTATTTCACGATTCAAATTGAAAGAGAAAAAAACATTACAATAAATAGACCGAACAAGACTATTCATTTCACATTCCCAATGACTCTTCCTATTCCTATGGGAATGAAAAAATTATTGAATAAGATAAAAAACAAGACACCTAAGCTAGACACCTAGGATTAACAACCAATATGTACAATATTATTACATCCCCCCTTAATCTGTAGGGGTCTTTGTCAAACCAAGCATTCCTCTAAACCTTTCAATTTTTTCTCATCTAAGTGCCTTTGTCAAGATGTCTACTAGTTGCTCTGTTGTCAAGCAATGTTGTAACTTGACGTTGCCATCTTTCAAATAGTGCCAAATCAAATGAAATTTGGTATTAATGTGCTTGGTTCGGTCATGAAAGACTGGATTCTTTGCCATTTGGATAAAAGAAGTGTTGTCAACCATGAGAGGTATTGTCGAAACCTGTTGCTCCTGTAAATCTGAAAGAACCCTTTTGAGCCACAAAATATCTCTAGTTGCCTTTAAAGTAGCCATATATTCTACTTCTGTTGAAGAAATTACTGGCATTGATTACTTCTTGAATTTACAACTGACAACTGTTGTTCCCAAATTCATTAGAAAACCTGAGGTGGACTTTCCATCTTCATGATCACCATCATAATCAGAATCTGAGTACCTAACCAGTTTGAAGCCTCTTGCCTTGGAGTATTTGATCCCAAAATGTTGTGTGCCTTTGAGGTATCTGAGGACCCTTTTTACTACTACCCAATGACTCTCCCTGGGTTGTTTCATGAATCTTGAGAGGACACCAACTGCATATGATATATTTGGTCGAGTGGTAGTCACATAAATCAGACTTTTAATGAGCTATCTGTATTTAGTGGCATCAACTAAATTTGTTGAATCTTTAAATGCCAATTTGAGATTATGTTCCATGGGTGTGTTGAGAGGTTTACATTCTTCCATTTTGAACTTGCTCAGAATGTCACCAACGTACTTCTGCTGAGTGATGAAGAAATACTTTGGTTTTTGAATTACTTCAATACCCAAATAGTAATGAAGATAACCCAAATCAATCATTTCAAAGCTTTTCATCAACTCTAATTTGAATTTTTTAGTGTACCATTCATTGTTCCCTGTGATGAGCAAATCATCAACATGCACCACCACAAATACAATTATTTTATCAACTATTTTAATGAAAAGAGTTACATCTTCAAACTCAAAATATTTGAAGTTCATGTTCATGAGGTGCTCAACTAGTTTTTCATACCATGCTCGAGGAACTTGTTGTTGATGCAGTGGATTGCACCCTGGACAGGAGGCTGAGCTCCTGCCTTCCACACGCAACAATGGAAACTCCCCTCTTCCCTGTGGGCCTGGCAAAACTGGGGGGAGAGTCTCTAGATAAGGGCTAGCTCCCTTTGATGTATCTTTTAGGTCCTAGATTCGCTATTGCTAATAAATAAATGAAAAAGGGGGGGGAGATGAAAAAGGAGAAGGATGCTAAAAAAATAGAACCTAAACCTAAACTAAAAGGTGATACACCAAAAAAGTTGATCCACTCAGCCCGAACATACACTTTTCATCAAGAAGAAGCTGGCATACACTTCATCTGATGTGGGAAACTCTTTTGTATCAGTGTGTCAGGGGTCCGTAGAGATACAGGGAGGAAAAACTGTCAAAGGTGTTTTGAGACACACTTTGGCAGCCTATTCACATGCACCTATATTCCTACTGTAGACACTTTTGGCAGACCTGCAGAAGAGGAAACTTCACAATGCACTAGACATGCTGGAATCATTATGTGAAAGCATAAAATTAAATGACTTAACACAAAAGGAAAACATAGACATATGTGTGAGTGCAAGATCAAATGGAAGTAAAAATTGCTAAGTCTTGATTCAAGGTAAAATTCGGCAGAGTTCTGCCTTACAAGCCCGAGAGATTTTTGGGCAAAGCTTTGCCTTATGGGCTAAGAGATATCTTTTCTCAAAATGAGAAGTTTACAATATATAGATAGAGGAGAAGAAGTAAAAGTGCCCCTTTGAAAAGGCTTTTGGCGCCCTTTGACAAGCTGGCCCATATGCGTTGAGAACATCGAAAAGAGGAAGTCACTATTGTTGATGTCATTCTTCTAGAAGAGGCCTGCTGGAACCATGCTATGTAATCACCATTCTTGACTTTGGCATTCAAACATTGATTTGAAAGCACGGGCCGTGCCTCTTTTCTGCAGACAAGACTGCTCCTTCTAGATATTTACACGGTTTGTCTGCTTATAAATGCAAAATGGAGAAAATAGGCCGCGTCGCTTACTGTTCGTGCTGTTTGATGACCACTTGGCAATCACTAATCCAACTATAGGAATAAATCCCTGAGTTGACACCTCTTCTTTGCCACCTGGATTGTTTGTCTGCTTCTGCACTTTGTCTCTTCCTGGTTTTGTCTCTTTTTGGCTCCTTCGATCCTCAAGGCTATCTTCTTGGTGGGTCGCTGAGTTCCTTGGGCTCTCCTTTAAGCTTTTCAAAATCAACGGCTATTTCATGAGCCTTAAATTTGACTTCTACACACCCGTCACCGCATTTGAACTTCCAACGGCTAGTTCACCGTGCTTGATTTTGACGTCTTCGGGCCCGTCACCCCTTGGAATTTCTTCGGCCTTTTCCTTTCTTTCAGATTCTTGTTTTGAACCCTTTCGAAGGGAAGATGACCCTTCAGATTTTGGAGAAGTGTCCTTCATTTTGGCTGAGAGTCCCCCGCAAGGGCACCTGCCCTTCAGGGTCCTTCGGCGGCCTTTTCTCTTTGGCTATTTTCCTGCAGACAAAATGTCTAAAAGAATTGTCTCACCCGCTTCTTTTCTTCAGAGCTTTTCCTCGAGTTTTTTCCCGCGGTCACTTTTCCCGCGGAATTTCTCCCGGCCACTTTTCTCGCAAACAAAAAGTCCACAAGAATTATTTTCGACCACTTTGCTTGACCTTCAAAATTTTCTCTTGGGCTTTTGAAAAGTGCCCTTTGGGAAAAATGGAAACGACCCTTCCAAAGGGTACTTCCCTTGCCTTAAACAAATTTTTGAAAGAAACTTACCTTTTCGGCTTTCTCTGTGGCCTCTTTGCAAATGTTCCATGCCCTCCGCAAGGGCACTTGAGTCTGGAACTACCCTCTGCAAGGGCACTTGGAATGGTCCATTTTGTGCCTAAGTGTCAGGAACTCATTTCTACTTATAGAGTCCGTATAAAAATTCCCTACAGAGTTTGTAGAAACACCTGTAGAGTCCATAGAAACGTGCCTGTGGAGTCCATAGAAATGCCTGCAGAGTCTGTAGAAATGACTGCAGAGTCCGTAGAAACTCTTTGCAGAGTCCATAGAAATAGACCTGCAGAGTTCGTAGAAACTAGACTTGTGCAAAGAATCAAATTTTGGACTGGTTCAGAACAGTAGGGGAAAAAAAGGGGGGACCAATTTTGGCCTGCAAGACCAAAATGGTCAACAAATTGGTGACTCCTAGGGGAAGCATGCTTGTTATGCTTAGAAATTAGTTGCCTTAAAATCCATTGGGCATGGAGTCGAGATACAGCTTGAAAAAATAGAAATAGCCCCGATAGATCCAAGAATCAATCATGAAGCTTTTACCCCACACACAAAGGAAAACACACACAAGGCTAAAAACACTACTTGTGCAAACAACACTTAGGGAAAACAAGAAAGAAAATTGAAAGCAAACTACTATATATAGCTAACCAGGTAAATTTTCCTCCATCCTGGATCAAAGGGAACATTTCTTAAGTCCCCTTCTTGGCTAGGAAACTTATGGTGCCAGACAAGTGGCTAAATAAAATGGAGACTTGGTGACCTATTCCTCTTGCCTGCTACCTAGATTGGCTTGCATCTGAGTGGATTAGAATCAAACATGATCCCAACATATATGTACTCTTCTTGTTCTTGGAAGCTTGTTGAATACTGGTCCTTCATGTTGGTGCATCTCACCAAGAAATTGATGGCTGTTGGCTCATCACCATAAGCCCTCAGATATGTATAGCCCCTTTGCAGTGCATCATGGTTTGACTTGTTTCCTTCTGCTTCAATGAAGACCTTATCAAACTCGTCCTCTGCTCCTTTATGAATTTATTGAAGAAGGGTTACTGTTGTGATGTCTGAAATGGAATCACAAACTGATTGCTCGTCCCACAGAACATCACCTTCTCATTCAAAACTCTCTTCTTCAAAGCTATCCTCAAGATGGACTGGCCTCTCCTTTTCCTGCTCAAGGATCAGAGTCTCTAGTTGTTCAAAGACATATTTTTGATCCTCCTCCAACTCAGGCTCCTTGACATAGTCATCCTCCTCATCGAAGCAACAAGGAAGTTCATCAAACAAAGGGGGAGAGAGCTCACCATGCTTACGTTCCTCTTCGTATTGTTGGAACATCCGCATGTATGCATGACCTACATCTTCTCCATTGCTGATGATGTCTTCAAAAGGAGCATCGATGATGATTTCATCTTCATTATCACTCATGATAGCCTCCTGGGAAATTGAAAATTAGATCTTCTACTCCTCACTCGCCTCCTGCAAAATAGGTTCCTCATTGAGAAGGGGTGAAGTGGAAAAACCATGTGGAAGAGGAGGTAGTTCTTGAGCTAGAATCGAATGACTCTCCTCTTTCCATTTGGCCAGCACTTCATCTATATCAGGTGTGGCCTGATAACTCTCTTGGAGGTGTGTAGATGGGGTGTGTTCAGACATGTCCATCACACGTTGGCTGAGAAATCTCGCTCTGGACTCCAGCTCTGCAATTTTCTTGGCTATATCTTCTTGTAAGAGCCTTTCCTAGAAGTCACAAGCATCATCATGATGAGTAGGAGCAGCTTCATCTTCTTCAAGGTTTTGAGCAAAACCTTTCTCCTCCTCCTTCTTGCCCCAAGATTCCACTGTTTGCTTGCAACTCATGACCTTGGGATTGGAATTTTGCTCCTATGAACAGGCAACAACTTTATCCTCTTTAGGGTCCTGAGCTGGTTCATGATGTTCCTTCTTCCAGCTTGGGATCTGGAGATCATACTAAGATACCTGAGGAAGTTGGGGAAGGTTAGGGAGGGTCTGCTGATGTATAGGAAGAGCTACTTTAAGAGAGATGTGCTGGTTCATGATGTTCCCTCCAAAGGAAGATTCACAATTTAAGGAATTGAGAAGGTTCATCTCCAGGGAGGTTGCTCTAGTTCCCTTTGATGTTTAAAGGCTAGGCACACGGGGTTAAGAGTAGGGTTGATTGATGCATCAGATGAGCTAGAATGAGCAAGTGCTATCTGATAGAAAGGATTTGGTGCACAAGAGGGGGCTTTCTTTAAAATAGGAGGGGGCACACAAGGCAGACTGCCTTGAATGAATGGACTCTTCCATTTTTATACCTCCTCTTCCATGGATTGCAAGGCCTAAGCTTTCTTGAACAAACACTCCTCTTTGTACATTAGCTCTTGTTGATATCTATACCACTCATCTAATCTATCTATTTCCACCACCTGCTTCTCAAACTCCAGTGCTACTTTCCTTATCATTGAAGGGCAACTAGGAGAGCTGCTTGGGGCGATTCCATAAAAAACTTGAGCTTGATCAAAGTTATATGAAGGAAAATAAGGCCCATGATTCTGGGTGAAGGGATTATACATACAAAAAATGAGATTTCTTGATGGCACCAGAACTGCTTCAGCAGCTGATTCAACTCGGAGTCGCCATTGGTGTTGATGAAAAAGCTTCTAAAGGCTGGTTGGTTGGTTGAAGAACACACCAAAAATTCTTCAACTCTTTGGACAGAACTTGTCCTAGTTGGTCCCACCGGGTGTGCTAAAAATTGTTGACGCAGTGGATTGCACCCTGGATAGGAGGCTGAGCTCCTGCCTTCCACACACAATAATGGAAACTCTCCTCTTGCCTGTGGGCCTGGCAAAACTAGGGGGAAAGTCTCTAGATAAGGGCTAGCTCCCTTTGATGTATCTTTTAGGTCCTGGATTCCCTACTACTAATAAATAAATGAAAAAAAGTGGGGGGGATGACAAGGGAGAAGGATGCTGAAAAAATATAACCTAAACCTAAACTAAAAGGTGATACACCAAAAAAGTTGATCCACTCAGCCCGAACATACACTTTTCATCAAGAAGAAGCTAGCATACACTTCATCTGATATGGGAAACTCTTCTATATTAGTGAGTCATGGGTCCATAGAGATACAGGGAGGAAGAACTGTTAAAGGTGTTCAGAGACACACTTTGGCAGCCTATTCACATGCGCATATATTCCTACTGTAGACACTTCTGGCAGACCTACAGAAGAGGAAACTTCACAATTCACTAGACATGCTGGAATCATTCTGTGAAAGCATAAAATAAAATGACTTAACACAAAAAGAAACATAGACATATGCGTGAGTGCAAGATCAAATGGAGGTAAAAATTGCTAAGTCTTGATTTAAGGTAAAATCTGGCAGATTTCTGCCTTACAAGCCCGAGAGATTTTTGGGCAGAGCTTTGCCTTACGAGCTAAGAGATATCTTTTCTCAAAATGAGAAGTTTATAATATATAGAAAGAGGAGAAGAAGTAAAGGCACCCCTTTTGAAAAGACTTTTGGTGCCCTTTGACAAGCTAGCCCATATGCGTTGAGAACATCGAAAAGAGGAAGTCAATGTTGTCGATGTCATTCTTCTAGAAGATGTTGCTGGAACCATGTTGTGTAATCGCCGGTCTTGACTTTGGCATTCAAACATTGATGTGAAATCATGGGCCTTACCTCTTTTCTACAGACAAGATTGCTCCTTCTAGATATTCATGCAGTTTGTCTACTTATAAATGCAAAATGGAGAAAACAGGCCGCACTGCTTACTGTTCACACCATTTGATGACCACTTGGCAAGCACTGTTCTAACTACAAGAATAAATCCCTGAATTGACACCTCTTTTTTGCCACCTAGACTGTTTGTCTGCTTCTGTACTTTATCTCTTCTTGGTTTTGTCTCTTTCTGGCTCCTTCGGCCCTCGGGGCTATCTTCTTGGTGGGTCACTGAGTTCCTTGGGCTCTTCTTTAAGCTTTTCAAAATCAATGGCTATTTCACGAGCCTTAAATTTGACGTTTGCGCACCTGTCACCACATTTGAACTTTCAACGACTAGTTCGCCATGCTTGATTTTGACATCTTCGGGCCCGTCACCCCTTGGAATTTCTTCGGCCTTTTCCTTTCTTTCGGCTTCTTGTTTTGAACCCTCCCAAAGGGAAGATGACCCTTCAACTTTTGGAGAAGTGTCCTTCATTTTGGCCAAGAGTCCCCTGCAAGGGCATTTGCCCTTTGGGGTCCTTCGGCGGCCTTTTCTCTTCGGATATTTTCCTGTGGACAAAATGTCCACAAGAATTGTCTCGCTTGCTTCTTTTCTTTGGAGATTTTCCTCAAAAATTTTCCTGCGGCCATTTTTCTTGCAGAATTTCTCCCGGCCACTTTTCTCGCAGACAAAAAGTTCGCAAGAATTATTTTTGACCACTTTGCTTGACCTTCATAATTTTCTCTCAGGATTTTGAAAAGTACCCTTCGGGAAAAATGGAAACGACCCTTCCGAAGGGTACTTCCCTTGCCTTAAACAAATTTTTGAAAGAAACTTACCTTTTCAGCTTTTTCTATGGCCTCTTTGCAAATGTTCCCTGCCCTCCGCAAGGGCACTTGAGTCTAGAACTACCCTTCGCAAGGGCACTTGGAATGGTCCATTTTGTGCCTAAGTGTCAGGAACTCATTTCTGCCTGCAGAGTCCATAAAAAACTTCCCTGTAGAGTTCATAGAAACACCTGCAAAGTCCGTAGAAATGTGCCTGCAGAGTCTATAGAAATGCCTGCGGAGTCCATAGAAATGCCTGCAGATTCCATAGAAACTCTCTGCAGAGTCCGTAGAAATAGACCTGTAGAGTCCGTAGAAACCAGACTTGTGCAAAGAATCAAATTTTGGACTGGTTCAGAACAACAGGGGAAAAAAGAGGGGACCAATTTTGGCCTGCAGGACCAAAATGGTCAACACTTGTTTCAAACCATACAATGAATTTTATAGTTTTCAAAGCTTGTGCTCTCATCTCTTTACTGTAAAACCATTAGGTTGTGTCATGTGCATAGTTTCCTTGAGGTCTCCATTCAGAAATGCAGTTTTGATATCCATTTCATGAACTTTCCATCCATTGTGAGCTACCAAAGCCAACATTGCTACACCCTTAACCTTTGGTGTGTCTAGGGATATGTGTGGCTGACTTGTAGCTTACATACCTCTTTTATATTCTTATGATATTTCTCTATGTTCTTAGTTAGGTCAGCCTATGGAAAAACCATGTCTAAGTAGACTATATATAGGAGGTAGTGGTTAGTCTTTGATCATCATATTAAGTATTCAACTCTTATTATATTGTTGTGGAGGTTGCCCCCTTGAAGTGGTTTTGCTATATTATCTGGTATTCTGCTCTTCTCTCAATTATTATTGTGTGATCTTTCATATTTACTTATTCTATGTGATATATCATCATTTTGTGTGAACATCTAAGTAATTTCATTACAAGTGGTATCAGAGCTTCGATTTGGGCAAGTTACCTATGATGCTTTTTTTAGATCTAGTGAGGTGCAACTTCTATGAGCGGAAGGAGTGAAGAAACATAACTTGCAATCTGGGAAGAATTATTTTTTTCTGTCAGCGCAGTATTGTTTGAAATGCTTTTTTGAAAAAAAATATTAAGAAAAAAAGTTCAATTTTTTTTCCCCTTGCAAATTTGCAGTCATTGGATTCATCTCAATGAGATGATCACAATGGTATATTCTACTAGTACACTTTTTTGGTGCTGAAATTTTTTACCCTAGTGTGTAAAGGCAGTAGTTGGATTCATCTTGACGAGGCAATCACAATGGTACCGTATTCTGGTAAACATTTTTTGGGGCAAAAAATCTCTTATGGTTTGTATATGGCAGGTCCTACTCGAGGAAGAAAAGTGGAGAAATAAACTCCTAAGACTCCTATCGATGACATGGAATCTAGAACTTTAGATCCATTAATTTCTCAACTTCAAGCTGAAATAAAGGGCTTGGTGCGATATGATGACTTTGTTGTAATTCAAACTAATGTTTTAGGGATGCACAAAGAGATTAATGGGGTTCATACTCAATTTCATCAGATCATCATGCAATTGGCTGCCCTTTCATCTCAGTTACAACCAAACAACCCTCCACTTCATCATTCGGGTCCTCTCAACACTAACAACTCCAATTCTGGTGTGAAACTAATGTTGCCAAAAGTGGACATGTGTAAATTTAAATGTAAGGATCCTCTCACTTAGATTAACCAAATTGAATATTTTTTTGATCTGCATCAAACTCCTAGTTCTCAAAAAGTGATAGTGGCATCTCTGTATTTGAAACTTGAGCAATTCATTTTGTATCGTTGGTTGTGTGCTCAAAAGAAAAAGAATGGTGCTCCTATTACATGGTCTATTTTCACTGATGAGTTGTTGGCTCCTTATCAGAATAATGTCTCTAAGAACTACTTCAACCAATTAGCCAAACTATGGTAAATAGAAACTGTGAAGGATTATATTCATCAGTTTCAGAATCTATCCTTATAGGTATAAGACATCATTGAGAAAAAATTGACTAATATTTTTTTGGGTGGCTTCAAAGATAACATCCAATTGGAGGTTCATATGTTTAACTGACTGATCTGTATTAGAAGCTATCCCACGAGCACACATGATAGAAGAGAAAGAGATGGTCAAACAAAAAACTTTCACTACTGATCATGATCACACCTTTCCAGCACCATCATTTCCTCAACCCACCAGATTCACACCTTAATAAATTGAGGAGAAGCAAGCTAAAGGGTTGTGCTATGGTTGTGATAGCAAATGGAGCAAAGATCATCATTGTGCTAAAAAGAAGCTATTTTACATCGAAGGTGCCAATGAGGATGATGATGATGATGATGAGGAGGCAATTGGTGAGGATGAAGAAGGTCTTGAGGAGGAATCTAAAGACTCTCAGCCTACTATTTCCTATCATGCCCTTTTAGGTATTAGTACTCCCCAAACTCTTAAGGTGGTGGGTTTCTTAAAGAAACAGAAGGTCACTGTATTGATTGATTCTGGGAACACACACAACTTCATCAATAGTAAGTTGGATCCTCATTTGAACTATTTTATTTATCCCACTCTAGAATTTTAGGTCATGATTATAGATGATGGTATTGTCAGCTGCTCAAGAAAATGTCATAATATTAAGTTGGCCATGGGATACTACTTGTTGGATTCTCCTATGTTTGTTATTCCCATGGGGGGAGATGATATTATTTTGGGAGTACAGTGGCTCACAACTTTGGGCACTATTGATATGAATTTATAGGAATTATTCATGCACTTTCATTCTGAGGGAAGGAAATTTGAGCTAAGGAGATTAAGGGCTAAATATCCACAACTTGTTAGCTCCCATCAAATGACAAAGATTCTTCATAAGGGTGCTGAAAGATTTGTAGCTTGCTTATTTTCCATGGAAGTTTAGCCAACTCAACCATCTACACCTCCTGATCTACAAGTGATTGATGCCCATTCAATTATTTTTGGTGACATGCCGAAAGGACTTTCACTTAGCCTCACGCATGATCATGATATCAAACTTATTTCTAGTAGTACACCACCTAATATCAGGCCATATAGGTATCCTTATGCCCAAAAAAGTGAAATTAAAAATATGGTACAAGAGATGTTAGATGCAAGAATCATTCACCACAGCCAAAGCGAATATTTTTTGCCAGTTGTCATAGTGAGAAAGAAAGATGACACTTGGAGGATGTGCCCTGACTACATAGAACTCAACAAGTACACTATCAAAGATAAGTTTCTTATTCCTGTCATTGATGATTTACTAGATGAATTAAATGGTTCTCTTTATTTTACTAAGTTATATCTGCATTCTAGGTATCATCAAATCTAGATATGTGATGAAGACATACCCAAAACAACTTTCAGGACTCATGAGGGCATTATGAGTTTCTAATTATGCCTTTTGGTCTAACAAATACACCATCCACCTTTCATAGTTTGATGAATTCTATTTTTATGCCATTTTTGAGGAAAGTTATTATGGTATTTTTTGATGATATCCTCATTTACAGTAAAAATTGGGAAGACCATTTGCACCATGTGAAACAGGTATTCTTAATTCTTGAACAACATCAATTGTATGCCAAACCTTTCAAATGCAATTTTGGAGCTTGTGAGGTTAAGTATTTGGGTCATCTGGTTTCACATGGAGTGAAATTAGATCCTAAAAGAATCCAAGTAATGGTGGACTAGTCGATTCCTAAGACACTCAAACAACTAAGGGGATTTCTGGGGCTAACTGGTTACTATTGTAGGTTTGTCAAAAAATATGGTAGTATTGCAGCCCCACTCACCTCTTTGTGTAAGAAATGCTCCTTTCAATGTAATGATACAACTACCAGGGTATTTGAACAATTGAAATTGGCTATGTGCACCACTCCAGTGTTGGCCACTCTTGATTTTTCTAAGACTTTTATGGTTGAATGTGATGCATCTAGGTATGGTATGGGTGCTGTATTCATGCCAGAAGGTATATCACTTGCATTTGAAAGTCATCAATGGAAGGGTAAAAATCAGCAAAAACTCATCTATGAGAAGGAAATGATGGCCATTTTGCATGCAATCAAACAATGGAGACCTTATTTGATGGGTCATCACTTTCAAGTAAAGACTGATCATGATAGTCTCAAATATTTTTTGGAACAATGGTTGTCATCTGAAGAACAACATAAATGGGTAACTAAGATGTTAGGCTATGATTTTGAAATAGTTTATAAGAAAGGTAAGGACAATATAGTGGCATATGCACTATCTAGGAAGGATGAATTAGTTGAGGCATTGTTATTTGTTATGACCATTTTGTAGGTACATTGGCTAGAGGAAGCATGATCAGAATGAGAAAATGATAGTGCTACCCATGATTTGATTCAGAATCTTCAGCAAGTTTTGAGTGGATTTGACAAATTGACATGGAAGGGTGATGCATTATGGTATAAAGACAAATTATACTTATGTAATAATTCTCTTCTTAAACACAAAATCCTTTAGGAACTTCATGCAACTCCAACTAGGGGTCATTCAAGATATTTGAAAACCTATCATAGAATCAAACGAGATTTTTTTTGGGAAGGACTCAAAGGGGATGTCCAGAAATATGTGGCTGAATGTATGAGCTGTCAAAAAAATAAAGGAGAAAACATCAAAACCCCAAGTATTTTATAGCCTTTATCCATTCCTAGCAAATGTTGGGAAGAGGTGTTTATGGATTTCATTACAAGGTTACCAAGATCTGATGGTCAAAATGTTATCATAGTTATGGTGGATCATCTCAGTAAGTATGCTCATTTTTGTTCTTTATCACAACCATTTGTTGCTAGTATAGTAGCTTCTACTTTTCTCAATATAGTTCATAAATTGCATGGTACTCCTAAGATCATTGTCAGTGATAGAGATCCCATTTTCACTAGCAATTTTTGGATTGACTTATTTGCATGTTTGGGCACCCAATTGGCTCATAGTTTATCCTATCATACTCAATCAAATGGAAAAATTGAGGTAGTCAACAAATGTCTGGAAGGTTATCTCCATTGTTTTGTTACTGATAAACAAGATAAATGGGTTCATTGGTTGCCACTTGCTAAATGGTGGTATAATACTCCTGTTCATAGTTCTTCCAAAATGTCTCCTATGGTTGCACTATATGGATACCACCCTCCATCCACCACTTCAACCTTGAAGGTCTATCCTAAGGTTGGTGCAGTTGATGAACATATTCACTCTCAATAGGAGGTCCTTGTAAGTTTGTATGAAAATTTATCCATGGCCCAGAATCGCATGAAGTAGCAGGTAGATCAACATAAGAGTGAGAGGCATTTTGACATTGGTGATTAGGTCTTTGTTCACTTGTATCCATATAATAATATGTCCTTGAAGCAATTGAAAAAATATAACAAGTTGTCCCCTAAGTACTATGGGCCTTAGCAGATCTTACAAAAAATTGGTAGTGTGGCCTACAAGTTAGAGTTTCCTTCCTCCACTCGTATACATCCAATATTTCATGTATCCTGCCTAAAAAAATCATTAGACATAGAGTTTCTACTCAAACTAAGTTACCAAAATTGGATGAGGAAAGAAGAGTTATTCTTGATCCGGAGGTGATCCTTCAAATGCGCACTAAGCAACTATGGTCTAGAACGATTAAGGAGTACCTAATCAAATGGAAGAATCTACCTTGTGAAGGTGCCACTTAGGAGGATGAATCCTTTGTGTAACAACATCTAGAGTTGATTAAACGTTGAGAATAACATTGTTTTGAAGGGGAAGGGCATGCTACACCCTTAACCTTTGGTGTGTCTAGGGATATATGTGGCCGACTTGTGGCTTACATACTTCTTTTATATTCTTATTACATTTCTCTATGTTCTTAGTTAGGTTAGCCTATGGAATAACCATGGATAAGTAGACTATATACATAAGGTAGTGGTTAGTCTTTGATCATCATATTAATTATTTTGCTCTTATTGCATTATTATGGAGGTTGCTCCCTCAAAGTGGCTTTGCTATATTATCTAATATTCTGCTTTGCTGTCAATTATTACTGTGTGATCTCTCATATTTGCTTATTCTATGAAATATATCATCATTTTATGTGAACATCTACGTAATTTCATTGCAAACATGGTCTGAATGGTAGTCCATTTTATTGTAGGCACAAAGGTTCATTGTAGTCAATTCCTTCCTTTTGATCATATCCCTTTAAGACAAGCCTTACTTTGTGCTTGTCAAGTGAGCCATCTGCCTTGTATTTTTTGTGATAGACCCACTTACAACCAATCAGTTTGCAACCATAGGATGGATCAACCAAATTCCAAGTCCCATTTTCACCATTGAATTATACTCATCTTTCATTGCTTTTCTCCAAGAATCAAGCTTATCAACTCATTTGAAAGTTGTTGGTTCTAAATCAAATGCAACATTGAGTTCCTCTTAAGAATCATCCAATGTGAGTTTTCCAATCATGTCCTAAGTTTCATCAATAGAATTGTCTAGTTGAGATGAGGTTGCATGTGCACTTTGAGTGCCTATTTTCCTAACTTCATCAGGCCTCACATCTTTCAATGTTTGAGTGGCCCAATTAGGCATCTTTTTCTATGTTGTAGGTGCTTAGGTTCATCCTCTGAAGTTCCTTCACTATCTGCCCTCTAATCTACTGGCCCCTATTCAATATTTGATGAAGTTTCACTTTCTCCTTCAGGAGGAGTTTCAAGCTCATATACGGGAGACATTAGAAAATCAATAGATTCCCAACTTTGTGTCCCCCACTCATTGTCTAGAACATTCAAATCACTCTCTTTATAGATATCTCACTTTGCATATTTGTCTAGTCAACTCAACTACCGATCAATATGCACTTTGTCCTTTGTAGTTTCACAAAAGAAAACTCTTGTGACAAGAAACTTCTTCTCTTTCTCATCATATAGCTTGAATGCCTTAGAGGATTCATAATATCCCAAATGGATGCATTTTTGACTCCTATGGTCTAATTTGTTTCTCTTCTCCTTTGGACTCAATGCGTAGCAAGTGGATATGAAAATTTGAAGATGTCGCATTGAAGGGAGGTGACCACACCATATTTTGTACTGAGTCTTTGATTCAAGCGCTATTGATGGCGATATGTTGTGAAGGTATACTGCTATTTTAGCTGCTTCGGCCCAAAAGTGTAGATTTACCCCTTTAAAATACAACATTGCATGAACCATATTCATCACAGTTCTATTTATTCTTTCAACTACTTCATTTTGTTGTGGAGTGTGAGGAACTATGAGATGGTGTTTGATCCCATTTTGCTCAAGATATGATTCAAACTTTTTTGATGTGAATTCACCACCATTATCTATCCTGAGTATCTCGATGTGGGTTTGTGCTTCATTTTCAATCATTGTTCAAAACTTTTTGAAAGTATCAAAGGCTTCTGATTTATTTTTTAGAAAGTATATCCATATCATCCTAATGTAGTGATCAATGAACAACATGAAGTACTTATGACCACCAGTGGAGAGGATTGGAAGAGAACACAAGTCTGAATGAATAAGCTACAATTTTCTATCTGCTTTTTACTGTGACTTTGGAAATGGTTTTGTTGCATGTTTAGCAAAGATGCAGGTTTCACACTTCTCATCTAATTTTGTGGGCAATGTAGGCATGCCAACAACACCATTCTTTTGCAATACATGAATGTTTTATAATGAGTGTTCCCAAATAGAGCATGCCACAACATGTTTTGAGACATTCCATCTTCCACAAGATGAGCATAATTTATTGAATTTAATGGCTCACCCTTCAATTTGAGTAGTTTCCCTTCCTCATATCCAATCAAGATGACTGCATTGTCACTTTTTCTCCTGATTGTGACATCGTTATTATCTAATAGAATGAAATGGCCTTTTTTCCTTATGAGCACTAGGGACAAACAAATTTTGTTTCAATTAAGGTAGAGAACATTCTCTAGTTTGTAGTCTAGAATCCCTGGAAACTTGAGTCGAATTATACCTATTCTCTATGGTTGCAGACTTAATCTATTTATGAGGTATATTGATCCACAACTTTCTTCAATGTACTCCTCAAAGAAGTCTTTTCATAAAGTCATATGTTGAGTGGTGCTAGTATTAAGAACCCAAGTATCAAACCATGAGGAATCAATCAAGACACTATTTGCTTCATCATATATACTGGAAAACACACACTCACTGGTGAATTGGGTTGAGTTTGACTCTTTTGACCATTTCTTTGAATTTACCTCTTTCTTTTTATGGCATGCTTCAATTTTCTCTCATGGAGTCCCGCATTCGTGAGTCTCATGGATACCTTTTCTATCACACCGTTCATAATAGAGGTTTTGTTTATCATTTTATTTTTTATTTTGACCACCATGATTTTCATTTTTTCCACCTTTTCCATTTTACTTGTTATTGCCTTAATTTTTGAAATATGTGGCCTTATTCGATGGTTTGGAAGTATTTATTTTGACATAGCACACATTTTCACTTGTTGTGGTTTCTATTTTCCTTTCAAAGGCCTTTTCTCTTTCTGCCATCTTTTTAACCAACTAGTCAAATATGAGAGTCTTCAACTGATTACTTGCTTGTAGAGATTCCAAATATGTTGAATAGTTGGGAAAAATGGATTTTATGAATGTGATCATGCATATGTCAATTTTGACACTAGTTGCTTCAACATCATGTTTGATAACATGTATCTTTGAAGCCAATTAATCACATCACCATCTTTCAACTCTAGGTTGAACATTTTCAACTACAAATGAATAAATTCCAACTCTAAATGGGAGTCATATAGGTCCTTCAGTTTATAATATGCTTCCCATGGTGTATTGCACCCCTGTCTATGATGAAACACATATCCGTCCACTGATGCCCTCATTAAGGCCAAAGCCTTTTGATTTTTCTACTTCCATGTTTGAGTGTCCTTTGCATCACCTATTGGTTCAGTTGGTTATTTTTTTCCATCATAAATATCAAACCATAGATCATTGAAGATAAGTGTGTTCTCTATTTGTTGAGACCATTCTAGCCAACTATCCTTGCAAGTCAAGGTAGTGCCAACAATGGATTTGATGGAATGCATGGTTTTAAGTTTTTGTTTAAATATAATTGGTTCCTTATCACTCCAAAATTGTCCCATTTTTTATATATGCAAAGGTACTAAAAAGGATTTGCTTTATCATTAACATCGGCTTAAAAATAAAACCTCATACATCAATATACTCGATTATTCTTGATTTCTAGATTTACATTTTTTGACATACATAAATGGGTAAAAAGAGTATTGTTGATGCAGTGAATTGCACCCAGGGTAGGAGGTCGAGCTCCTGCCTTCCACACGCAATAATGGAAACTCCCCTCTCGCCTGTGAGATCGACGAAGCTGGAGGGGAGAGTCTTTAGGTAAGGGCTAGCTCCCTTTGATGCATCTGATTTGTTCCAGTAAGTGATAATGTATATGTTAGGGTGTGAAGCTAAAAGCTTCAACTGTTGCAGACATAAAGAGGTTGTTGAGTTTCAGAAGTACGGGTGTCGGCAGCACGACCGACGTCGGTCAGATACAGTGCAGAAGGTAACCGGCGTCGGCAGGGAGTCAACCGACGTCGGTCAGCACCAGACAGACAGAGATCGACGTCGGTCGCCTGTGACAGTTCTAAAACTGCTGTTGACGAATAGTCAGTTAAGTGAAGCGAGTGTTTGCATGTTTAAGGGCTAATTATAGTCACGAGCTGCGTGTCTAATTATTGTAATTAGAGTTCTATTTTTGTATGCATGGGATCCTATTTAAAGACCCATGAGGCATGTATTGTAAATCAAGAAGGCAAGTAAAATCATTGAAGCAAGGTCAAGGAGATCTACAAGCAAGTAAGGTCAAGGAGATCAGCTGAAGCATTCAAGGAGGGGATAACAACTCAGGTTGTTGAGTTGGTTGTGGTTGAGCAAGAGAGAGAGGAAGAAGGTCTTGAGGTGTGGCAAGCCTTTGAGGTGGAGGAAGAAGTGGCATTTTTCTTATTGTAATTTCTTCTAAGATTATCTAATACCGGATTGTGTATTGTCTCTCAAATTCTTTGCTGTCTCAAGTTTTTAGTTACTTAATCATTCTAGTATAATTCCGTGTTTAATTGCTTATAAAAAAAGTAATCAATTGTGCTTCCGTTGGATAAGGGGTTCCTAACAGTTGGTATCAGAGCTACGGTTTGCAAGGAGCAGATTATTGTTTGATTACAGGTCATTCACAGGGGTTTCTATTTGAGTGAGAATATAGCAATGGCAGAAGAAAGTAAGCTACGAATGGAGAAGTTTAACGGCAAGAATTATCAACATTGGAGAATGCAGATAGAAGATTATCTGTAGCAGAAGGATTTGTACTTACCGTTGGGTGGAGTTGCATGCAAGCCCACAGATATGAAGGATGAAGAATGGATTGTTCTTGATCGGAAGGCTCTAGGATCCATAAGGTTGAGTCTTGCATCGTCTGTGATTTCCAACTTATCACAGTGTAAGACAACGGAAGAGTTGATAAAATCCTTGGCAAATTTATATGAAAAGCCCTTGGCTTCAAATAAGGTATTTCTTATGAAGCAGTTATTTAATTTGCAAATGCATGAATGTGGATCGGTACATACTCATCTTAGTGATTTCCATGGTTTGGTAAACCAGTTAGCTTCAGTCAATATTGTTTTTGATGATGAAGTAAAGGCTCTCTTGATTTTATGCTCTTTATCTGAAAGTTGGGATAGTTTGGTTATGGCAGTAAGTAATTCTGCATCTGCTTCTAAAATCTTAAAAGTTGATGATGTTGTGAGTGTGATCTTGAATGAAGAAATACGCAGGAGAAGCATAGGTGAATCATCAGAGAATGCTCTAAGTGCAAAAAGCAGGGGAAGGCAAAGAGAGAAGATCGAGCAAGGGAAATCAAGGTCGAAGGTGGGAAGGAGATCCGAATCTAGAGGTGTTACCTGCTGGTTTTGTGGAAAGAGAGGACACACAAAGAAGGAGTGTTGGTTGAGGGATAAAGAGAATCAACATGAAGGTAATGAAGAAGCAAAGGATGCAAATATTGTGGTACATGACGCTCTCATACTTTCTTTGGATAGTCAGGTAGGATCATGGGTTTTAGATTCTGGTTCTTCTTTTCATGCATCCCCAAACAGAGATTTGTTCCATGAGTATGTCCAGGGAGACTTTGGAGTGCTTTATTTAGGAGATGGTACACCTTGTCAAATAGTTGGCAAAGGGAAAGTGCAGCTGAGATTGCAGATGGACAACACATGGGTGTTGAAGGAGGTCATGCATGTCCCAGTTCTGAACCAGAGTTTGGTTTCTATAGGAAGGCTGGGTGATAAGGGATGCACAATAACCCTCACAGTGGATTCTTGGAAGGTTACCAAAGGTGCACTTGTTTTAGCAAGAGGTAAGAAAGTAGGTACTCTTTATCTATGTACTTTTATTACTGATTCTACTTCTGGTTTATCTATTTCAGCTTTAGATTCGAAGATGTGGCTTAATAGGCTTGGTCACATGAATAAGAAGGAAATGAACGTTCTTGATTCAAAAGGTATGTGTTCAGATTCAAAAAGCATAGATAGAGTTCATTGCAGAAAAAGGAAATTTGATGCTTTTGACAAAAACAGGGAAGCCTTGGTGTTTATGGAGGAGATGAGGGATAGAGATCAGTCACAGGGACTGAATAATTCTGAGCAGGGTAGTATGGACAATGGTTTGATCCAGGACGAGCTCGCGGATGAAGAATTCATCACCGACGTCAGTCACTTGGAACCAACGTCAGTCAGGCAGATACCGACATCGATCATGTGCAGACCAGCAAGGTTGGTAGAGTCAGGTAGAGAAGTCCGACATCGGTCAGGCAGGGACCGACGTCGGTAGAGGGTACACCAACGTCGGCCAGGGAAATGACATCGACAGTCAGGGTCAGTGCAGGGAACCGACATCGGTCGGGAGCAGACTGGGAGATGGCTGAGATCGGTCACTGGAACGGATGTTGGGCAGACAACAAGCTGTCAAGGAGTCTCAAACGCCCATATAGAGGTCAAAAAGGGTAAGTGAACCTCCTATTCATTGTTCACCTTCTTTATATTGTTTACTGATGGTCAAGAACTAGGAAGATGTGAAGAAGCAATGTAGGTAGAATCCAGAAATAGTGGGAGCTTGGCATGGATGAGGAGTGTGAGTCCTTGGAGAAGAACCAAACAGGTATTTGTTGGTGGAGTTGTCAGCTGAAAGAAAGCACTGGATGAGGGATGGATTCTCAAGTTAGAGAAGAGAGTGGATGGACACGTGAGACAGAAGGCTGGGGTATATGGTCTTGATTAGGCTGCAGGGCAATGGAGGTTTGACCATTGTATTTATCTTTACCAAGTTGGATAATATTAGCTACATTATTCTGTTACTGTTTTGTGTTGCTTGTTGCAGGGTTACATATACAGGGAGTTTCTGAGCTAAGGGTAAAGTTAGTTCAGAGGTGTGTCATGAAGAATTTGGGAGCATCAAATTTTTTTTGGCATAAGTGACAGGTTTAGCATCACAGGTCTTGTGGTGGTTGGTCTTCAAAAGTGGTTTTGAAGAGGAATACAGAGCCAAGGGAACAAAGTAGATGGTGTACAGGTACAGGTATAGTTGCAGCTGTTTATCTCTAAGTGGGAGATTGTTAGGGTGTGGAGCTAAAAGCTTCAACTGTTGCAGACATGAAGAGGTTGCTGAGTTTCAGAAGTATCGGCGTCGGCAGCATAACCGACGTCGATCAGATACAGTGCAGAAGGCAATCGGCGTCAACAGGGAGTCGACTGACGTCGGTCAGCACCAGACAGACAGGGACCGACGTCGATCGCCTGTGGCGGTTCCAGAACTGCTGTTGATGAACAATCAGTTAAGTGAAGCGAGTGTTTGCATGTTTAAGGGCTAATTATAGTCACGAGCTGCGTGTCTAATTATTGTAATTAGAGTTCTATTTTTGTATGCATGGGATCCTATTTAAAGACCCATGAGGCATGTATTGTAAATCAAGAAGGCAAGTAAAAGCATTGAAGCAAGGTCAAGGAGATCTACAAGCAAGTAAGGTCAAGGAGATCAGCTGAAGCATTCAAGGAGGGGATAACAACTCAGGCTGTTGAGTTGGTTGTGGTTGAGCAAGAGAGAGAGGGAAGAAGGTCTTGAGGTGTGGCAAGCCTTTGAGGTGGAGGAAGAAGTGGCATCTTCCTTATTGTATTTTCTTTTAAAATTATCTAATACAAGATTGTGTATTGTCTCTCAAATTCTTTGCTGTCTCAAGTTTCTAGTTACTTAATCATTCTGGTATAATTCCATGTTTAATTGCTTATAAGAAAAGTAATCAATTGTGCTTCCGTTGGATAAGGGGTTCCTAACAGTCAGTATATATATATATATATATATATATATATATATATATATATATATATATATATATATATATATATATATATATATATATATATATATATAATGGGGGGATGAAAAAGGAGAAAGATTGCAAGAAAACAAATCTACTCCAAGGAGGTGATGCACCAAAATAAACTGACCTTCTCACACACACTTAAAATCAGACAAACACATACATACACTTCAAACTTGGCAGAAGGACCAGGCTGCAAGAAACTTTTCATGGAGGCTTTAATGGAAAATACAAAAAATAGAGATTCACCAAAGGTGCTATGAAATGCACACTATAAGTAATTTCCTCTACTTTTACACTTTCAAATACAACTCTCCTTGTCAGCTGCAGAAATGGCACCTTGTGGACGCCAGGTATATTGGTGTTGAACCTGTGAAAGCATCAAGAAACAATGACTAAACACAAACTAACACTCAAGACATACACATAGATATCTAACCAAGATAGAGGTAAAAAATGCGTTTATTGATTCAGGTGAAATTTTGCTAGGGCTACGCCTTACAAATGTGGAAGATGATTTCTCAAATGACAAGTCCTCAATATATAGGAGAAGAAAGGAGGGCTTTTGGCGCTTCCTTTGCAGTCCATTGGGCATGGAGTCAGATTGTAACTTTAAAATCAGTAATAGCTGCGATAAATTTTAGAATCAATCACGAAGATTTACCTCAAAGGAAACGAAAACACACATAAAGCTAAGAAAACTACTTATGCAAACAACACTTAGGAAAAATAGAGAAGGAAAACTGAAAGCAACCTACTATATACAGCTAACCAGGTATTTTTGATTCCCTCCTAAATCAAAGGGAAAACTTCTAACGTCCCCTTCCTGGCAAGAAGACTTATGGTGCCAGGCAAGTAGCTGAATGAAAAGGAGAGCTGGTGACCTACTCCTCTTGCCTGTCACCTGATTTGGCTTGTACCCGAGTAGAGATTCAGACATGCTTCCAACGTATACGTACTCTGTTTGTTCTTAGAAGCTTGCCTCCTGTTGGTTCTTCAGGCTAGTGTATCTCATCAAGAATTCAATTGCTGCCAGCTCATCACCATAAGCCCCTTGATACACACCCTTGACTGGCTTGCTCTTTTTTGCCTCATGCTCGAGTTCCATGGTATGACCATCCTCCTTGATGATTTCAAAGAAATTATCTTCAGATTCACCAACCTCTTGAAGGGGTAAATCTGAAAAATTGCAGCCTCTTTGCATGCTTGTTTGAACCCCAATGCTGCCTTCTCTGCTCTTATCCAACTCATAGCCTCCTTAAAGAACAGTGCAGCCTGCCTCAATGACTTCAAATGAATCATTCAAAACATGAACAAGAGATTGTCCATGCTCCTCCATGTCACCTAAGGTGATCTCTTCATCCGTACTGATGAAGTCTCCCTGATCAGTCATAAATTGAGCATAATCTATATCAGGGAAGGCCTGATAGCTTTCTTGGAGGTGTATGGATGGAGTGTATTCAAACATAGAATCTGCTATTTGGTCTGAAATGTCCATCACACATTCACTGAGGAGACCTGCTCTAGACTTCAACTCTACAATCCGCCTATCCATATCTTCCTGGAAAAGCCTTTCTTGAAAGTCACAATCCTCATCGAGAGCAGGAGCGCCCCATCTTCTTCAATGTTTTGAGCAAAACCTTTCTCTTCTTTTTTGTCCCAAGATTCCACTGTTTGCTTCCAACTCATGATCTTGGGATTGAAATCTTGCTCCTGTGAATAGGCAACAACTTTATCCTCTTTAACGTCCTGAGTTGGTTCATGATGTTCCTTCTTCCAGCTCGAAATTTGGAGATCATGTTGAAAGACTTGAGGAGGTTGGGGAAGATTTGAGAGGGTCTACTCATGTACAGGAAAAGCTGTCTAAAAAGAGGTGTGCTGAAAAGCTAGGCGCACGGGATTGAGGGTAGGATCGATTGATGCATCGGATGAGTCAGAATGAGCAAGTGCCATCTGATAGAAAGGATTTGACACACAAGAGGGAGTTTTGTCTAGAATAGGAGAGGGCAGACCTTAGGCCAAAATTTCTTGGTTTTCATCCCTCCACTTTACCAACGCTTCATCAATATTGAAATTAGCTTGTGGATTGGTGGAAGGGGTGCTTTTTGGCATCGAATCCTCTACAAGGTTTGAAAGCTCCATCTCTCTTTCTCTAAGCAGTCTCATCCTAGCTTCCAATTCCTCAATCCGCTTAGCCAAATTATCCTCACCTTGTACTTCTTGGAGCCCATGGGAGACACCATAGAGATGGGGAGTGCATGAAGATTGCCATGAAATGCAAGGAGCTTCCTGAGGAAGGGTGGGAGGGACTTGAAAAGGACTAACCTCATTTTGTACCTCACACTCTTGGACAATGTCTTTTTCCTTCTTGTTATTCCATGACTCAACCACTTTATCTCAGCTCAAGGCATTCAGACTGGACATCTCATTTGGGGGGATGGGGCCACAATGTGAGAGGGTAGTGAAGATTTAGATTCCACTTCCCTTGCTACCAAAATGGATTGCTGCATCTGAAGGTTTGCCAATTCAATCTGTCTATCAAGATAGCCTTAAACACAAGATTTGCTATTTCAAAACTCTCCTCAACATAATTGGGGAAAGGACTTTGACAGGCTTGACTTGGCTTATAAGTAGGGGTTGTATATGACTGATATGATGCTTTGGGCAGTGAGTATGCAGGTTGATAGACTTGGTAAGGCTGCCTCTCATGAATACTCAACTTCTCTTCCAATGATGCAATCAAACCACCCACATCTAGCATCTCACTTGTAAGCTTGTGCCAATTGGCTCTTTCAATGGGAGTCCATTCCTTCTTAACCTGATTCAGTGCATTTCTCACTTGATGGATGACATGATCAGGAATTTTTTGGCCACATCCCCTTCTGGTGTCAAGATCTATTACATATTTTTCGTATCCCAACAGTGCTCGTTTGAAGGCAGAAACGGGTTGATTGGCAAAGAGACTGGGTTGAGTGGGAGAAGTGACGTAATGCAAAGACTTGGCATAAGGTTGATATAGCTCATGATAGGGCTGGGACCGGTCATATTGGACCTGATAAGGATCAACATAAGGTTGGTGATGATCATAGCCGTGCTGGCCAATGAAAGCAGGGTCCATGGCTCTGAACGATGGGGGTATACATACTAGAATACTGTTTCTTGATGGTATGGTACCAGAACTACTTAACCTAACTCAGAGTCGCCATTGGTGTTGATGTAAAAGCCTCCAAAGGCTGGTTGGTCGAAGAACACACCAAAAAAATTTCAACTCTGTGGACAAAACTTGTCCTAGTCAGTCCCATCGGGCGTGCCAGAAACTGTTGAAGCAGTGGATTGCACCCTGGATAGGAGGTCAGCTCCTGCCTTCCACACGCAATAATGGAAACTCCCCTCTCACCCGTGGGACTGGCGAAGCTAGAGGGGAGAGTCTCTAGGTAAGGGCTAGCTCCCTTTGATGCATCTAATTTGTTCTAGTAAGTGCTAACATGTATATATATATATATATATATATATATATATATATATATATAATGGGGGGGATGAAAAGGGAGAAAGATTGCAGAAAAACAAATCTAATCTAAAGAGGTGATGCACCAAAATAAACTGACCTTCTCACACTCACACTTAAAATCAGACAAACACATACATACACTTCAAACTTGGCAGAAGGACTAGGCTGCAAGAAACTTGGCAAGGAGGCTTTAATGGAAAATATAGAAAACAGAGATTCACCGAAGGTGCTGTGAAATGCACACTATAAGTAATTTCCTCTATTTTTGCACTTCCAAATACAACTCTCCTTGTCAGCTGAAGAAATGGCACCTTGTAGACGCCAGGTATGTTGGTGTTGAACCTGTGAAAGCATCAAGAAACAATGACTAAACACAAACTAACACTCAAGACACACACAAAGATATCTAACCAAGATAGAGGTAAAAAATGCATTTATTGATTCAGGTGAAATTTTGCCAGGGCTACGCTTTACAAATGTGGAAGATGATTTCTCAATTGACAAGTCTTCGATATATAGGAGAAGAAAGGTGGGCTTTTGACATTTCCTGGGAAGGATTTTGGCGCTCATTTTCTGTCAGTGGCCCATGTGCCTTATGAGCATTGGGAAGAGCAAGCCACTCAAAACATCAATTAGCTGCTTCCTTTGTTTGCTTGTAAGGCCGCTTCTTCAAGGTGATTACACGGTTTGTCTACTCATAAATGTGAAATGAAGAAAACCGGTTGCACTACTAGCTGTTTGCGCCTCCCAATGGTCAATTCACAGGCACTGTATCATCTACCAAAATAACTTCTTGAATTAGCACTTCCCTTCGCCACTTGGACTATTTGCCTGCTCCTACACTTGGCACTTTTGTCTTTTCCCTACCTTGTCTTCTTCCTGGCTCTTTCGGCCCTCGGGCTATCTCTAGGCGGGTCACCGCATTCCTTGGGCCTTTTCCATGCTTGACGCTCAAACAATTCCAAAAATAAATGGATATTTCACTACATTAAATTTGACGTTCGCACGGGCGTCACCCAACGGCTAGTTCACTTGCTTACATTTGACAGCTTTCGGGACGTCACCGTCCTCGGCAAAAGTCATCGTGTCCTTTTGTTGAATCATCCATTGAACCAAAGCGTTGAACCAAATGATTGAACCAATCCATTGAACTGGTTCAACGGTTCAACAAAGTGTGCCAAGTCGCTTGAACCAAAGCCGAATGATCTGAGCGATGAACTCCTGCATTGAACCAAAGGCCATTGAACTGCTGAACTGAACCAAAGCGTCGAACCTAAGCCTTTGAACTTTGCCGATGAACCTTGTGTTGAACTTGAACTGATTGAACCAAGCGTTGAATGATCCTTCATGTGCCAAAGGACTAACCTGCTGAGTCCTTAGAAATCCAAAACCTCCAGACTCTGTAGAAATTTTGCAGAGTTCATAGAAATTGCTAGATTCATGCAAAATCGAAAATGAAAATGACCTAGCACAACAGGGGCAAAAGGTGACCGATTTTTGCCCTGTTGGACAAAAAATGGTCAACAAGTATCTCCCCTTATTTCTCCTTGAATTTGCAAAAATTGGTTGTTGTTTGCCAATTTGGCATAGAGTAGCTTGCTCAAGGCAATTTAAAAAATTGCTCAAAAATTTAAATGCTTTAAAATTTGAATTTCTCAAAATTTGTAAAAAACATTTAAAAAAGAATTTGCTTTTTAAAGAAAAAGATTAAAATATACCTCCTCTGTCCTTATTTGTCTTATGTGAACAAGATTTATAATATTATAATATAATAAAATGTAGGGCTCTCCAACTCAAAAAAAAAATATATATATTGAAGATGCTACATCCAGCTCATATGCCAAAGGGAAACCTAGTCCAAATATGGCGCATACATAGAACAAGCAAAATATTGTTAAAGCACCTTATCAAAATGCCTCAAATTTCATGCCTCAAGTCAGATGCCTCAAACATTTCCCTAAATGCCACGCTGGTCACTGCTCTGCCAGAAGAAAGCCACAAACATGGTTGATACTAGACGCTACATACAGGTTAGCAAATGACAATATCGAGATGCACTAGGTAGAGAGAAATACAACACAATTCTAGTCTATAAATCAATCTTGATGCCAAATGCCAGATGCCAAATGTCATGTAGCAGGTCCACACAGGTCCATGATAGGTGCAGGTCATGGCAGGTGTAGGTCACGGTAGGGTTGTGGGTAGATATGAAATCATATGCTAATTAAACACCTCCCTTCTAATATGAAATGCCTGAATGATGATACGTTGCCATAATGATAGGCCGTAGTCTTCCCCATAGATTGATACGCTGCCATAATGTTAGTTAAAAACAAAAAATTGAAAAATAATAATTACTTGTAAGGTTGTACAACTAATAAAGAAAAGAAAAAATTAAAATGACTAATTAAATCTGTAATTTGATACCAATGACAGGCTGGAAATAAAGTTGAAGGAATGATAATGAAATTCTTTTTCATAATTCAAATTGAAAGAGAAGCAAATATTACAATAAATAGACCAAACAAGACTATTAATTTCACATTCTTAATTACTCTGCCTATTCCTGTGGGAATGGAAAGCTTATTGAATAAGGAAAAAAGCAAGACACCTAAGCTAGACACCTAGGATTAATAACCAATATGTACAATATTATTACAGACCTATCCATGAATGAGCTCCCAAATTAAGTGCATATGAATCTCCATGTGTTTGGTCCGTTGATATTGGATCAGGGTCTTACAGATCTGGATGGTGATTTGGTTGTCAAGGAATATGATTGTAGGTCACTTGAACTATATACCAAACTTAACAAGAATTCCCTGAATCCAAATAAATTTAGTAACAATATTAACAACTCCTCTGTATTCAACCTTGGTATATGATAAAGCAATGATATTCTACTTATTTCTAGACCAACTAATTGGACCTAAACCAAGTGAGAAACTATATCCTGAAGTGGACTTGTGATGTTGAATTTCACCAACCCAATTTGAATCTATGTACTCAATCAATTCAACATCAATGATTACTTAATAGTGAATCCCAAAACTATGAGTACCATGAATGTAGTGGAAAATGAACTTGGATGTCTTCTAGTGCAACTCAAGCGATGTTTGTATAAACTTGGAGACCATACCCACTACATATGAAACATTGAGTTTAGTGCGAATCAAATTGATGAGGTTACCAATAAGTTTTCAATATACGGTAGCATCAACCAATGGAGAAGAACACTTAGCCTAAAGTTTGACTCCAAAAAGAAAGGGAGTCAAAGCTGGGTCACAATCAACCATGTGAAATTGTGTGAAAAAATCAAGATCATATTTGGATTGTGCAATGGTGGTCCCTAAGTCAAACTATGAAATCTCAATACCAAGGAAATAGTGAAAAAACCCAAGTCAGTCATGGAGAATCTGTTATGCAATTTTTTTTCACTATTGTAATAGAGGACGATGAACTCCATGTGATCAATAGGTCATCAACATATAGATCAAGAATTAGTAATGAGTCATCGCATTATAAAATGTAGACATTCAGATCAAAATGGCATCTAGTGAACTCAATCATGAGAAGGAATCCACCTTGGCATACCAAGATCGAGGGGACTATTTGAGGTCATAGATAGATTTATGAAGTCTACAAACTATGGAAGAGTCCTACAAAAAACTTTGTGGTTGCTCCATATATATTTCATCCTCAAGGTCTCTGTGAAGAAATTCACTCTTCACATCTATCTAATGAACATCCCAATGATGAGATATGAAAATGGAAAGAGTGAGTTGAATAGAGTTCATCTTTATAACTAGTGCAAAAGTCTTAGTGTTGTTAATGCCAGGAATCTATGAAAAACCTTTGCTATGAGTCATGATTTGAAATTATCTACTAACCCATTTTCTAAAAAAATTGTTCGATAGATTCATCTACATCAAACAAGTTTTCTTCCTTTAGGAGGGGAACCAAATCCCAAGGTGTTGTTCTTAATCAAGGAGCTATACTCCTCATGCATTATTGTATCCCACTCAGAAGTGCCAAATGCCTCATGGAAGGATTTTGGATCAAAGGTAGTGGTAATGAAGACATGTGGAACACCATGAAACTGTGAGCATGTCTACTTGGTATCTGATGGATCCCCAACCCCATCAATTACACTTTGTAGTGTCTGTTTAGCCTATAAAGGGTCTGAAGTTAGAGAGTTAGCATGAGATTCCTCAACCTTTGAAAAGTGATTGGAATAAGAAGGATGTGAATCCCTATCTCTGCTATCATCATCTAAACTATAAGAAGAATACTCATTATTAGGAATATAATCAAATTGATCTGAATCATTAGAATTGTCATTAAATCCTAGTGAATCCAAAGTGGGAGAAGTGTCAAGTGTGGAATCTGAAGGACTCTCTTGAAAACAAACATTCCTTTCAATAATCAACTCGTGTGGTAGTATGAATAAGCATGTATCCCTTAACACCTTCTAGATACCTCAAAAATATACAAGGCCTACTCTATGGATCCATTACCTTACATTTTTATTAGGAATGCGGACCATAGTCGGAGATCAAAACACTCTAAAGTGCTTAATTTTTGGGTTTTGTCCACTCCAAGCTTCAAAAAGAGTGATTCCTTTTAAGACTCGATGATGAACGTGGTTTTAGATATAACACACATTTTTAATGGCCTCTAAATACTATTGAGGTGCAAGAGATTTGGAGTGTATCTTATATGTTGCCATTTCCCTAAAGGACATGTTCTTGTATTCTATCACACTATTCCACTGAGGATTGTATGAAGCTATACATTGTAAATCAATCTCTTCTGAAGTGTAGAACTAATTAAAATGATGGCTGACACTCTCCACCATTGTTTATGTGCAAAACCCTAATGGTTTTCCCTGACTATTTCTCCATAAGAGCCTTGAAGTCATGAAAAAGATCAAAAACCTCTAGCTTTTGTTTGAGGACGAACACATAAGTATTCCTTGAAAAGTCAACAAGGAAAGTAAGAATATATTTAGTCCTGATAAATGAAGGATGTGGAAATGGGCCTGAAATATCACTATGAAAAAGCTCCAAAATCTATGTATCTCTCCATGATTTGCCTTTGTCATAATTATCTTTAGGATGTTTACCAAGTATGCAACCCTGGTAAACACTATCATAAAATTGGACACAAGGCAATCTTGTAACCATATCATGCCAACTGATTTGTTCTAAGTTGTAATAGTCAAGATGTCTAAATCACTCATGCCATATATTACTCAACCCATTTGAGTGAGTTAATAGTGCAATAAAAGGGTGATCAAGAGCAAAGTGCGAGAAAGTGTGCAACAATGATTGGTAATTTGATTTCCTAACTGTTAGTGTATAAATATTGTGCAACTCCCTAATGACCACATAATCTAGGGTAAACTCAACTCTTTTTTTTGACTCAATGTAAGTGATCTAATAAATAGATAGGAGATTAGTTGATAGTGAAAGAACAAATAGAACATTCTCAAATGCTTCATCTCACATTTTAACAGACCCTCTCCCACAAAATTCTATAGAAGTATCATCACCTATAAAAATATAAGGCATAAAACATGGATCTAAGGATGAGAGAAAACCCCATGATAAAGCCATGTAATGCAAAGCACCAAAATCAAACACCAATGTGAAAGGATGAGATACTACTGAAACAAGGGCCTTGTCCTTACCTTTCTATTTACCACTATATTTTGCCTTAGAGGACTTCAGATTTGATGAAATTTATGTGACAAAATCAGGGACACTTATATTATTCTTCTAAAAAAAAATTATTAAGTGATCTATTTGTTTCTTCATATATTTATATTCATCATGCCCAGTTCTCTTGCAATAGACACATTTGATTTTCTCTATCTTAATTTTGAAATTTGAAGAGGTCTTAGTTGTTGCTTTAGACGTAACATATGTTTTTAAACCCTTATTTTATTCAAATTCATTCCTCTTTTGTTTTTTATCCTTATTGTTTGAAGCCTTTTGATTTTCATGACTAAAAATTAGGGCATGAGACTTAGAAGAATTAAATGTATCCATGTAAATAGGCTTGTCTTGCTCCCTAGTCAAGTTTTTCACAAAATCATCTAAGGATGACATGATCCATGTATCTCTTAGGGCACACTTCGTAGCATGGAAAGTAGAGACAAAAATAAAATGGTCTAGATCTAATTTGACAACAATTAATAGGATCAATTGTTCATCCTTGTTCTTTATGCCACACAATTTTAACTGCAACCTAAGTGACTTAATTTTGGTGAAAAAGTTGTGTATTATATGAAAGTTTTCTGGACTCAAACTAATGAGCTCATTCTCCAGTGCATGACCTCTCAATACATCTTGATTTTGAAAGAATTCTTCTAGAATGGTCCAAACCTCATTTAGTGAGTTTGTAGTTTCAATGTGAAAGAGTAAGTCAAGAGATACAAAAAAAAATACCACGGGACTCATCACATCGGTTATACCACTCAATATTTTTTGCATCTAGAGTTGGTTTAGTTTCAATACCCATAGTTATTCTGTGTAAACCTTTACTCCTCAAAAATATTTTTACTTTAGTTTTCCACTCATAATAATTATATGGAGTGAGAAGTGGAACCGAATTATAATTCATAGTGCAGTGAAAGAAAAATATTTATAAAAATATAAGTGCAAGAGAGAAATCAAGGCACAAAATAACCCCTTGAAACTCTCAACAATAATCCCCCAAATTACAGAGGGTTGTCATTTTATATTTTAGTGTGTATACAATTGACACTTTTTAGTACGTATACAATTGGATCCTTTTATTGCAAAAATAATCGACACTTAAATACCTTATACCAACAAAACAACAATGCGAAAATAACACCAATGTAAAGAGCCTAAGAAAATACACTCAAAAAATGTCACCTCAAAAGGTGCAGCCTAAAAAAAATTTTGTGTTTTAAAAATTCTTTCAATCAATGTTTTCTTCATTTTGCACAATTTTTTTTAGGGTTTAACAAATTTTACAATTTTTTTGCACAATAAAGTATGCCAAACCTATTTATCCCTTTGGAGTTGGATGCAACCATGGACTAAATTCCCATGTGACCAAGGGCTAAACTTTAAAAAGTTGTGCATGTGGCTTGACCTTGACGATGTAATACATGATACATGTACATAAATAGATGCATAAATGTGTGCCATTATTCATATATCTATGTGTTGATTTTACATGCCATTCTTAGGTGCACACCATGCACAACTTGTAACTCATGCATGTGCAAAAATAGGCAGGAACATGAGTGCATGATTAGTTCACATAGGGTCAATTATTGTAGGTAAGCCACATAGATAATGATGCATATAATGTACATGAGGTAAATATAGGCACAACAAACCATGTATATATGGAGGTACAGATAATCGAGATAGTTAAACCACAATAAGATATAGTATTTACCATTGTGTGATACACACAACAACAAGGCAATCAACAAAGGTCATAGAATGCACAATACAATGCAATATCCACCATTGCACAATACACATAGCATTAGAGTGAATAAATAAGATCATTGAGATAGAGCAAAAAAACCCTTATGTAGTCCACAATGCAAAAATACAATACATTGATGCACATAAATTGAGGTCATGTAAATTTGCAGATATCTCAAAACTGGTATTTAAAACAAAAAATGACAATAAACCCAATATTTTTTTAAGAAAACCTAGAATGATGACCTTTTACAAAAATCCTTTAGTCCTTCGAAATTTTACAATGAATAGTATGAAATAGTACCCAAGTAGCCGAAAAATTTTAAAAAATAAGTTTTTACAAAAAAAATCCATTTTAAATGAATTGACAAGCAATATTGAAATTTTGAGGCCTTCCAAAATCAATGATGTAGGTTAAAATACCTAAAAATGCACTTATACAAATATCATATCCCTTGTTCTTTTCTGATTTTATTGATCATTCAAGGACAAAAGGGAAGAACATATTTAGAAAATGAGGGGTCTATAACAAACAAACTCAATTAATTAAGATTCTAAAATGCATTAAAATAAAAAAAAGGTGTTCATTTTACCATAACCTACTCTGATACCATGCCAGAATGAGCCATAATCAAGAACTAGTGAGATTCAAACACACTAGACTCTTAACATGCAAATAGAAAAAGTTTTGTAGTAAAAGAAGAAATAAACATGATCAAAATAACTTGTATTCATAATCAATGAAATATCTTTGAGGAGAGGTATATAAATAGGAGAAGAGAGACATAAAGCTATCTACATTTGGTAATGTGAACACATGACAATTGCCAAATGAATAATGAGTACCATGTACAAGATGTCAACATTAATTGGTAAATGTCAAGAACATCCATACCAACTAATTTGACTACAATTTAAACATGTGCATGTACACCTTAATGACCTCATTATTACACTTAACTGACCTTAATATTACACCTAAACAAGCTAAATATATGTGTAATAAAAACCGTAAAATGGAATGAAAAATCTAAACTAACAATGGCCGAGGTCACATGTATTTGGTCCTAACATAAATATATGTCCCTTATACATAAAGAAGTGTTGAGTTGCAAAATTTTAAAAACATTTCAAAAATGGAAAAGCAATGCAGGATTAAAAAACCATTGTAAGTTTAAAAAACATCACATGCCTATAAAAGCATCGCATGTCGACAAAAGCATTGCATGCCTAAAAAAATATCACTTGCCTAAAAAAGCATCACGTGCATTGAATAACATCACATGCTGAGAATATAATCACATTATACTAAAAAAATATGAATATAATTTCTTTGTATGTCTCCAAAGATGTTTCTTATATATTTATTGTGTATGGAAGTTTATTAGAATATGATTGTTTATTAGAATGGAATAATGATTCAAAAAACATTTGATTTGATTGAATGTCAACATCGAAAAAAATAAAAAATATTTTTTAATTTTTAATGCTACATAATTTCAAATTAATTATTTATTGAGTTTTGAATTTTAAATGCAACATCACAAATCAATGAATGAAGTTGCAAATTTTTTGATGTTGGAATATCTATATCATTTGATTGACTATTTCTTTGACTTTTTTGACATTCAACCAATGTAATATGTCCATCACTATTTTCAACATGATCATTTGTTATGTTGGTGAAATTTTTATTAACCTATCACCTTTCAGTATTTGACTTCCATATTGCTAAAGCCCTATCATAAGGAAATTTATTCACAATGTATCATGATATGTAAAGTCTCAAACAATTTTCCAAAATTTTCAATCTTGTTTCATAATTTGGAATCTATAAATGACAAGGCAACAAAAATTCTTTCTTCTTCAACTGAACTCAAAAGCGTTGTTTTACAAAAATCAACTAGTGAAAAAACTCCCTCAAAATTTCCTGTAAGACATTACTAAAACTAATTTTTTCCATAGTCCAATTATTGCTCCACACTTTGAGGGATCATCCAATAATTTAAATTCATCAAACATCATATACAAAAACTATTTGGATTGATCAATCAACATACTGCTGCTTAAAATACTTGAAATATTAATTCCATTGATATTAATAGTCTTACAAAAGTGTTTAATCATGTAGTCAATCTTTTGAGATAGTCTTCCTAAAAATTAATCTAATTTTGGGCATTGTTCCAAAATGTGGGATTTACTATAGCCATAGAATCAATAAATTCATCCCTACAATAACTATCCCTTGTTTCTCAAACTATAGAAGTTGAATTTCTCTTAACCTTGTCTTTGTTGATGATCAAATCTCGTCAAAGTTAGACCCTATGATATATGTAACTCCTCAATGCCACCATTGTCTAGTCTTCAAAATCAATAAATGGGTATCTCATATCCACATAGAAAATAACATAATTCTCCCATTTTATTGTATTTAGAAAGTTTCTTTGATTTCAAATATTTATCAAGTGTTTCAAATATTAGATAATGGACCAATAAAGTATACCGATGGTTGGGATAAAAATTATTTATAGAGAGATAAACATGTCTCCTCAAATTCGTAAAATAAAAATATTTATAGTTTTCTTGGGATTTTTTAATTAAACAATTAATTTCATCTAACATGGGAAGGATGCCACATATTATTATAAATATCTCTATATTAGTCAAACAATGCAACAAATATTGAGCCTTGACCACTTTAGTTTGATTTTGTAACATTACTCACGATAAGGTTGGATACTCATTGTGCACCATGCACACTATTTGATACAATGAGATCCATCTGCTTTCAACATATTTTAAGGACATTTTTAGACATTTTACAAAGCTTTGGAACTTTATGAACCTTTTAGGACTATGATATAAATAAACATGCACCTCACAAACAAGTTCTTCAACATTTTCCATGTGTTTAAATTTGTTTAAATTTGCAAACTATATTTTATGTTAGATTCATTCTATGAGCCATACAATGAATGCAAATCATATAAAATAAATTGAATGTTTGAAGTCTTACACACATACCATTTTAGTGAATTTACATTACAGATACCTATCCACCCTAACACATTTAGTTTTGTCACAATTTCAGAATCATCCATGCCATAAATCTCCTTCAGTCTACTTATTACTAGCTCGCAAAGGTTTTTCAACATTAGAGTTTTTAGTAATATTTTGAAGATAAATTAAATGAGGTCATCTTAAATTATTCTCAACAATATAGACATGTATTCAAACTCAAAAAGTATTATGTATGATTGTAACCTCATCAATTAATGATGACACATATTGTGCATGCTTAATTTTATCTTTCATGTCTTCTTTCTATTTTACCAAATAGTGAACACATTGGAGATTACACTATATAAAATAATAAAATGATGCTAATAAGAGAGACTTACAAAAATATACTAAGATACAGGGATGAATATGCCCTAATTTTGAGTTTTTAAATTAAAAGTACTATTTGAATGATAAATAATCAATAGTAATGAAAGTCAAGGTAAAAATAATCAAACAAACACACCTCAATATTATAGCTAATTTCTAAGAATGTAAAAAAATTATGAAAATGACAAAAAAGATCTAGGAATTTGACAAAAATATGGAAAAGGGACTAGATCGGTAAACCACCGATTTTAGCCCTGTCAAAATCATGGAGTGGCTAATTTTGATCCACAATTATGACCTTGAACTACAATTTTAATCTATGATGTTTTTAAGGTTATGTAACTTTTTGAGTCACTTCATAAATAGATGATGATTAGTATATTAGCTTCACTTTGTTGAATTGACACATATGATTGTACACTTTTATTCTCCTTTGACTATGACCTAATTCTATACAATGCCTCGAGAGAAATAAAAAATTTAAGTTAGTTGGCCTGAGAAACCTCTTGAAGAGTTGCAACTACATATCCCACACACTTGGAATTAGGGTTCTGTGTATTGTTAGTGCTTGTGAGTGGATCCCAACCCAATGAGAGAAATGACTTGACCTCCTCTCCCTAGATAATGGAATGCAACTAGAAGATTCAATATGACTTTATCTTGGTAGAATATGTGATGGCACAAGACTTAGATTGATGTTGATGCAATATAAACTCAATGTCTAGGATCCTTGGACAAATGTACAAAACTCTTGATAAGGCTTAATGATTGTGCACAAGATACTTGGATCGTAATATATTGTTTACATTTATAATTAATTATGAAATAAAATTAACTCTAAAGTAATGTAAACTTGAACTATGATCTAAGAATATAAATAAGACAACCTACTGTAAAAATACAGTATTATATATAATTTATAGAAGCTATAAATTGCTAAAAATAAAAACTAGAGCTAGAGTTATAGAGACGTCGTTCCAAACTAATTTATTCAAATAGTATTATTCATTCATTGATTGTGACCATCTAAAACTAATTATAAAAACCTAAAAAGATAATGTTAACTTAAAAGAGTGCCATGCTGTATTTTGGGACAAGTGTGCAGTAGCTAGATAGGGTCATAATGCACCGTTGTCCACTAGTGTGACCATATCTATGTTGACAGTGCATTGAATCTAAAAATGAGTTGATTCACCTATGTCTGAATATTGTTTGATTCTGTGCAGAGCCTATTTATATGTGTAGATCACTTGTAAAAGAAAATCCCTACCCTGCACAAGTACACAAATAAAAGATCAAATGCCTAGGGAAAAAATGGAAAATGTGAGAATGGCCAAGCTATCTTAAAAAAATCTTCTTATTAATTGAGTGCTACAACATAGTTCAAGTCGACCTCGAGCTGATGTAGTTCTCCCTTTAGGGAAGATCATATAGATATAACTAACAAGTTAATTAGAATGTTTGATAAATGATGGCCTCAACCTGCAAGAAAATAATGTTAACTTGGCCAATGACTGTATTACTAAATTGTAGTGGGGATCTTTGCTAAATACATAGATACTTTTGAAATTGTTTTGAAAGAGAGTGTTAAATAAAACTAGAGGTTTCAAGTGAAACACTTGATGTGCTCTTATAGTATAATATTTGAATTGTTTCCAATAACCAATATATTTTCGTATGTGGAAAAGCTGTTAGGAAGTGTGTCATTTTGAAAACTAGATGTTAGAGCATGGGAGACAAGTCCACACTATTAGATAGATGCGCAGTCCATCCCTATCTGCCTAGTGCACACTGGTTTAGAATGGATAGAGGCTTCTGAAATTGGAATGATAGTGAAGTATCTACTGCTTAGAATTGAATATGAATAAATTAGGAAAGTTTGAAAAATGTTTTTAATAATAACAAGACTTTTAAGACTTTCATAAAGATAAATGGTTATTGGAGTGGTGAGTTGGCCAAACGAGATAAAGATGTCAATGACAAGCATTTTCAAGTATTTATTGATTAAATTTTAAAGTATACAAGATCTAGATGATTCAAGGTCAATGCTTCATCACTCGATGCTTATGAGATGGATGTGTAGAGTGATGGGGAACAAAAGGGATGGGTCTTAAATGGTCATTTTTTTATAAATATAGAAATACTTGAACTTGGAAAGACTTTTACAAACAGTTGGACAAATAATATAAGAAAATTGATTGTGACATTTTAAATCTATTTTATATTTATGTGTGTGTGTGTGTGAGTAAGTATTTTAATATTCAGATGAGAAAAGTGTGTAAAATTGATGCATTTGTAATAATGATATATAATTTATTATGAAAAATTAATTAAACTCCATGTGTATTTTTAGAGTAAACAAATGAATTTTGTATGAAATTGCATATAAGAAAATAGAAAATGTGGAATATTATTGAGAATATTTTCTTAATTTTTCAATTAACTTTACAAGTCAAAAAAGCTTGCTCAACAGTTCTAAATTGGCCTCTCAAGCCCAGGGAATTCTTGAATGATTCAACATGGTTTCAACTTAACGATTGACGGCTTTGAAAGCCTGTATAAGTTTGCAAAGATATCAAAGGATTCAAAATAGTCTAAAATGACTTTCCCAAGCTCACACGGGTCATAAGATGGAATGTAAAGCTTTCTCAGTTCTCTACGGATTTGGTAAACCCATATTCTGTATTTTGATGGTTTCAAATCATCAAATCACTTCAAAATAGCTGTAAATGGTTTTGTTAAATTCATGATTGTTGGAAGCGGATTATTGAAGTTTCAAAGGAATGAACAAATGGTTCTAAATGGCATTGTTAAGTTGAAACCAATATATAAGATGATTGAAGAATTTTTCTATTCTAAACGGATTGCATAATGTGTTGTTCGATGTTGTAATGGTTCCAACGGCCTGCCAAAGGAGTGGTGACCTGTGCTAATTGTGTTAGTCAGCAGTTCGAGATTCTTGATTCAGCAATAATGCCATAAATTATTTTAACAGCTCGTTCAAGCCATTGTTTCAACCAGGATTTTATTAACATGTTTTACAATATCTAAGTGATGTCAAATGGTTTTCCATAACCACGATGTAAGATGTATGTTCGCATTTACACAACTGTTTAGATAGGGAGAATTCGCCCTGATAAAACTGAAAAAGCTCCAAATCACTAGACTAAACCTCCATCCCAATTATTCAAAAAAAAACATGTTCCAGTTCACAGCGCATTCTCTCCAGTGCACAGCTCGTTCTCTACAGGTCACAGCTCATTCTCTCCAGCTGGAAATTTTTCATGCAACATCTTTCTAAAAATGTTCGAAGCTCCTTCAAAGCATAGTCAACAAGATTAAGATGGATCCAAAATGTATTAAATATTGTTTAATATGGATTTTATAAGACTGTTTTGTCATGCGGATCCTACAACAAATTTTATAATGTGAAATAATATTTCAAAACCTTTTGGCCAAGGGTTTGGGATAAAACCAGAACAAATGTTTAAGTTTTAATGTGTTTGGTATGAAATTTGAGTGGTAATGTGTTCGACTATTTTACTTTATAATTTTTAGTTTGTATTATTTTTTTAAAATTTTAAATATAATGTAAAATGTTCTAATAATAAAACCTACATATATTTAACCCAGCAGATCTGAAAGCATATTAAATTTTGCATAATGTAGAGTTTTCAAATCTATTTTTCCAGCTGACCTCCAAAAGTACTTATCACATGTAAAGTTAATAGCAAAAGCCTGCAGGTCATTATTTGGATCTCAAAAGCATATGAAAATAGACTCAGGGCAGGTTGATAAAAGTGAAGGTATTTAAGTTTTTATGTAGCATCAAACATTTTCGAGCTCAAACTATTCATTGAAACCTGAAACTATTCTCACACACAAATTGAAAGCTTTCACAATAACTAAAAATGCGATTCAAACCGTACTCTGAAAATGAGAATATTGATGCAAAAACCATAGGACAAAGAATAATGCAAAGTAGGTTTTGAAAACCTAAATTGGTGAAAGAAAAGAAGAAATCGTTCACAAATGATTGAAACCCAATATAAAACTTGTTGAAACTCGATGAAGTTCATTTTGAGCCTGAAAACTATCTTTTTCATTGCTAGAGTCCTCTCAACAATTATTCATTCATTTCAAGCTAGTTTTGATCTCAAAGACATTGGTTTCTCCTCTAGTTGCTTTCTTCTCCATATCAAAGGTCGGTTTCTAGTCCATTGTTTGTTTTATTCTGACTCTAATACTTCATTTAAGTTTCATATTATCTTCCATTCACTCAAAAACAAGGAGAAACTCAAGATTTTTTCCCCAGAAACTGAAACTCATCCCGATTCATTTTTTATTCCTCCTTGAGTGTGCTTTGACCATTATTGCTAAGCCAATTGCATGAATTGATAATTTCAAATGGTCAAACCCTAATCCTTCCTCTCTTCAAAAGCAATCTTTGAACAAGCCTCCAAGAACTTGAGATGAACTTCATGTCCACTTTGTTGAATCTACTTCTCCCACCAAAGCATTTTCTTTCTTTTGACCTTGTCTGCAATAACTTGAATTTGCTTGCTCAAGTTGCTATCCTTTCAACTACCCAGTCAAAGATGAAATTCAAATATATGGGCTATGAACCTGTTTTTGTTCCAGATACAAAGATTCCAAATGTCAATGATAGTAACATTGATCACATGGACATTGATGAATTCTAGGAGAGGATGGATTCCAAGAAGAGAACCATAATAGAATCACGAATTTTAGATAGCAGGCTTGCACATGCTATTGCATTTCCAACATCCTTTCAATGTGCAAATTTAGTGCTTGCATATGCCAAGTACTACAATATAGATAAGAGGGAGATAATATCTATAGATGATCAACTAGTTTATAAACTAGGTGGACTCTTTGTAGGCATCATCTTCGACATTAAGCCTCATGATGAAACCATGGAAATCAACAAAGACATTTCTCAATAGTTTAGGCTAAAAAATTGAGTGATATGCAGAATTGTACTAAGTCAAACATGGTTGACCAACAAAAGGAAGATAAATGTCAAATTTGTCAAAAATATCTACAAATCATTTTTCAAAGAAGAATTACCAAATATGATCACTCTTCTAATAGGGCCATGGGAAATGAAACAACGAATGTTTTTCATAAGTAGATGTGTATGTTCATCAATATCATCTGCTCTGAGAAGTAATTTATTGATTGAGATTAGAAAATTAATAACATTCATGAATAGTTGACCAAATTAGAATTCACACAAGAATTATACATGACATCTTATTTGGCTTACTCCATTGCATTCATTAGAATTTGGCCAGGCTTGAATGAAGAAAAGATAAATATCCCCAATGCATTGGTATATGACAATTGTCCAAAACTCACTCATGCAAAAGGGAAGAGTCATTTCGGAAGGGTAAGTGATGCATTTAGTATGGTTCTTGTCAGATCCATGGATGACAATATTGCAGCTAGAATATACAATGAAGTAATTGGATTAATTAGGAAATTCAGGAGCTACTTCATCCAGTTCCTGAAGTTCACTTATATCCGAGTTGGCAGATTTGAAGGTGTTCCTCTTAAGTTGCTAAGATATACCAGTGATAAAATAATTTTGATTGAGCTTTACAGACACCTAAATGAGGTGCACAAGAAATGTATCAATCGACACATCAGAGGAATAAGTTTTCTTATTGGCCTTGGTCATTGTATTTACAAATCGGCTAAGGATGCTATAAACATTAAGAAGTCATTTTTATATTTTTTTATGCGATCAAACATGAGAAAAATTAATTTTGACATCAAGGGATTTGTGAAGAACAATCTCAGGATGGGTCCTAGCTATCCTCACATTCTCGAGATTGAATAATATTGGGAATATTATGGAGATGATTTTGAGGTCAAGAAAAGAGATTGGTCAAGAATGACCTTAGAATAGATGAAAACCTTTAGGCTTGAATGGTATACTGTAGAATTTTAGGATGATGGCACTAACATTGTTGAAGATATTTTCAATGAGAAAATACATCTCATAGTAATTCTCTCAATCAATTAGTCAATAAGGGAGTTAACAAATATTACAGAACACATGCAAACTATGTTATCAAGATCAAGAACTTGGTATAATAGAAAGGGAAAGGAACATGCTTTGAAAAATTATTCAAAGGATGAAGGAAGTACGAGAGGGAAACAACAAACTTCTTTTGTCTCATCCACTCAACCTTATGGCACTAAGATATTCATAATAAAATCTAATTTGGGTATGAGTGGAGGAGGAGACGAAGAATATCCCAATAAGGACAAAATTCCTAAACAAACATGTGAGGTGATACACCAAGGTAAGATCTTCAAATCAAAAGGCTTATTCTATCTGCCACTACAAATGTAATGCATTGTATTGATCCTTCATTGTTGATTGACAACACAAGTAAATAGTTCTTTGCCTCTGATTCAAGTTCAATGCCTTTCCTTGTTTCCCCCTCTTCCATTGAATCACCAGTGATATCGATGTTTCCTTTTCCCCCACTGCTTCCACCATCTTCATTCCTGGTCTCACTTCCATCTCCACATTTTTTTTTCCTTTCTCAATAAGTTGTTACTCCTCAATAACTTGTTGATTTGGATCTACTTTTGTATCACCCTTATGACCATACTATTATTTGAATCCACTTATATTCTCAAGCGCTCAGCTGGTGACACCACAAGGAGATACATATTCTTCTTGGATACAATAGATAGTGAGTAAGAAGAAGCCTACAATCAAATTGATAGAGATTGATTTTGATGTTGTCGATAATTTCTTGTAAGGCCCTTTGAAGAAGAGAAAAATAAAAACTACTTCAAGGTTGATGATTGATCCTTTAGGTGCACAATCTGTTGAAAATTTTCAACCTTTCATGGAAAAGAATCAAGATGAAATGACTTTGGTTGATTATAACATCAATAAGATTGATATTGGTGAGTCCTCTCCTAAAGACAACATTCACCATTTAAAGGTCACTTCAATCAAGTTAATTCAGATGACAGAAGAGGGAATGCAAACTCAAGAACAATTGGAATAAAAGGTACATATGATTTCTGCATACAATAAACAAATTTTGAATATAGAATAAACTTCTCAGAAAATAATTATTACATCAGTACCAACTTCTCTTGTAACTACATCAATATCAACATATGGATTAAGAATTGATAAAAATATGGTTGCCAAAATATGAAAATATATCAACCATGATAAGGTCATGGAATCTTGGGTAGAAGAACTACTTATTGATGGCATGAAATTCTTTGATGAGAATCAGAGAGTCTATGACTTGATCAATTCTAGTCAAGAGAAGATTGACGAATAAATTGTGTCTACTAAGAAAGAGTTTGGAATATGAAAAATCCCAATCAAATACTTATAAGACATGGTAATTATGATGAGAATGCTTTGGTTTATAAATTTATTCTTGACAAAGCTGAGGATGATTATTCATGCTTTTGGGCTCGATGCGTGGATTGGAAAATTTGTACTTTGGACGAGGCATTGAAAGATTTTCAACATCATAAGAAAAGCTATGATGAATTTGAATTTGATTCTATGCCAATATTTGGGCCATTCACTATGAGTTGTTGAATGAAGATGAGTCAAAGGAATATACGATCACTTGAAGGAACAACTTCAAAAAATGGTCAAAGGAGAACCGTTTGGAGTAGAGACATTCAACAAAGACGCCATGAACAAGCTAAGCACCATTCATTTTGCCATAATAGACTTCACTTTGAATCTTCCAAGTATTTTCAAAAGGATTGATGAATCAACCAATGCATCATATGATTGGATTTCCCATTTGACTCATACAATTGTTCCTTTGAGAGAAGGAATCATTCAAGCCTTTCAAAAATTTAGAGTGCATAGACTCAAATCTTCCTAAAAAGAGGAGTCAAATCTAGTTGCAGTGGCAGATCAACATTCTTCTCATAAATTAGGGTCTTCTTTCTCTTCATAATCACTCAAACTACCTCTTTCTCTCTTTTAACTTTCTATTTTTTCATTGTAGTTTTTGAAATCTATTAAAAAGATTATATTTCACTTTTTAAACCATAAAGAGAAAAATGAACTGTAAAATATATAGTTCTTATTGAAAATATGGTTATGAATTGGTTACAAGGTGGTTATGAGGTGGTTAAGCCTTCATAATCGATAAATATGAGTTCCATTCATGGTATATGTGATTTTTAACACTCTGAGAATTTTTAGCAAGAGAGAAATAGGAGTTTGCATGTACAACTCTACAAGGAATCAATACAAGAAGAATTTACAAGACTTTGTGCTATGGATTTTTCTAGATGAATAATATGTGTGAGTTTATTCATTCATTTCGATCTTTTTTTTTCAAAAAATTTAGAACATTTTTGTTGAATGATCTAGTGATTTGGTGTTCTTTATGTATAAATATGTCAGAATCTATATAGAGAATTTAAAATCAAGAAACTTAAGTGAAATTAAAAAAAAAAAATTGTATTTGTTTCTTTCTAGGAAAAAATGGTTGTTTTGAATTATTTGGTCTCGATATCTCTTTGGTGTATGGAATTCATTCTTATGTTCAAAGTCTATTTTTCTTACCTTTCTAAAGAAAATTATTTCCATCGTCATATTTGACCATCTGTCCTATATAATCTCAGATAGTTATAACATTTTAAAATTGTTAAATTGTTAAATCTATCATTTTTCTTCCCTATTATTTTAGTTTCTTCCTCCTTCCATAAAAATTCCTCCTATTCAGTTTTATTTTCTGTCACCTTATCGTACTTTCGGGTTAAAAGTACAAAACCCTCCAAAAACATAATATTTTTGTTGTAGATATTTTCATTTTTAGTTTTTTCTTTGCATTTAAATATAGGTAGCTTTGATTTATAATAAGAGAGGGACTTCATCTCCATGCCATTTAACAAAATTACACAATTTTCACCCCTTCAATTTTTTAAGCCAACAAAACGCGAAGTTAATTTTTTGATTGGGCGCACGGTTCAAAAATTGTGTTCTATTGAGCAACTTTGGACTATTTTGGTATGTTTTGGCTGTAAGAGAAAATTTTATGCTAATTTAGCTTTAATTTGAGAGGGTTCACTAAATTTAGGGATGGTTATATGACTCCCATGTGAAACTATATGAGTATATGATGCATCTATACCCCTCTCAATTTACATGCAATGGTCGCGCAAAGTTCACACCATTTTCCCCCGTAAGAATGACAAGTTTATCTCAATGAATTATTTTGATGGCATGCAAGGATCGAAAGCGCTGATAGATATAAGATGAAGGTCTATCTTGAATTTTTATGCCATACCAAATATGACCAAAAATTAGGATTGTCAATTGGGTGTGTGATTCAAAATTTATGTATTCTACTGAACAACTGTGGACTTATTTTGTAAGTTTTGACTACAAAAGAAAAGTCACCACCAATTTATATTCAATTTGAGTGAATTTTAAAAATATTAGAGAGGGTTATAGGACTATTGCATGTAATTTTATAAACTTGTGATGCATCTCTACCCCTCATGATTTGAGTGCATTGGTTGAAAAAAAATTGCACTTCTTTTCCCCATAAGAATAATAAGTTTCTCTTAAGGGAAACATATGGAAACATGCAAGTTTGGAGTATGGGGGTAAAAATAGAGTGGAAAAATATTTATTTGCATTAATATTCCATACCGGACATGATCTTGAAGTCAATTTGTTGGTTGGGTGCTTGGTTAAAAAGTTACAGTTCTACTAAGCAACTTTGTCTTCCTAAATCAAGTTTTGGCTGTGAGAGAAAATGTATCACCAATTTTTCATCATCATGAGTGGAATATAATATTCTATTATATGCATAGACAACTTGGACATGCAACCATAGGACATTACGATTCATCTCTACTTGTCCTTATTTATAAAACATCAAATGCCAAATTTCACTATTAATTATTAAAATATGTTGTTTACCTTAGCTCATGTTCACCTAGATGTTTTATTTTATTATTCGCACCCACTTATGTGTAGATATTTCATTTATCTTATTTTAGTTATTATTAGATATTACATATTTATCTCTTATATATTATGAAGATAATTTTTAATTATTTCTATCCTTTAAGGATAGTTATCTTTTAGTCTTGGGTTTGATCTATACCTAGATCTCTTAGTTATGATTGATCACTTAGCTTGATCTCTCAGTTATGATTGATCTTCCTTGCATATATATGCAAGGCTCATTCATTGTATTTGATGAAGTTCTAGAGATGTAATATGTGATATAACCACTTTTTGTTTTGCAATCAATTTGTAAGTTTATTATTTCAGATTCTTATTATTATGAAAGTGATGTTATGCTAACACCTAAGAACTTGTGGTTTGGAATGCTTTGTTTTTCATTTCTTTCATGGTATTAGAGCCTCCAAGTGTTGTATTCATCCATTTGTGAGTTTGATACAAGGGCAAATTTTCATATAAATCTAGTTTTTATGTTTGCTATGACGTCTGGAAGGAAGATCTATGTATTTTTTATTACAGGATTTGGATACGGTGTTTGTAGCAATGACATGGAAGGAAGGAATAAGATCATGATTATTGTGCAGTTTTGAATTTGGTTTTGTATTTTCTATGATGCAGGCATGTTGCATGCAACATTCTACTATTTTTATATGCAGTTTGAGCTGTTTCTACATTGCATGTGTGTTTATTTTATAGATTCATGTACAACACAGTGATGACATTCAGACGAATGTCAAATTCAGGACAACAGATAACATCAGGACGACGTGTAAGAGAGTGTCAATTTCAGACAAGCAGACATGAGCACTATTCATTTCAAGGTTCCCTCTCTTTTGCTGGTGATGTCACTCACACATCAATCAAATGAATCAAGAGGGCAATCTCTCATCCTCACCCTTATCCCCTGGGTCATATGGTATGATCACATGGGGGAGCGATTATTTTTTAATTCCTACCAGTGGGGGATTAACTTTCAACCCTTGAATTTCATTTAAATCTCTCCAAGCAATTTTTTTTTAAGTATTTAAATTTTGTGTATTTTTATTTGACCAATTTATGATGAGAAATATGTATTAACTATATCTTTTGATTGGCAACTCAAAATTGAGTGTTTTATTTTTCAAAAGTGTGTGTTTTTTATACCCGATCTGTTGGTGTCATTTATTTTGTAAAATACACTAAATTATAAAGTGCCAAATTCTAGGGTGCTCGCTATTTTCATTGGAAGACGCTAAAATATTATGGGAGAATTTTTTGTTTGGGAGAGTTCTTCTTCCTAACTTTCTCTTTATTTTTTTAACAATGGATTCCCACTTCTTCAAGCCCCTCAACACCTCAAATTATAACACTTGGAAGATTCAAATGAAGATACACTAACAACTGAAAGGCTTGTGGAGAGTTGTGTTTGGTAACTTTTTTCACTTTACAAATGAGGAAGGTATTGTCTAGATTGGATCCATGTAAGATTAGGCTCTTTGCTTGATTAGCCTCCACATTTTAGGTATTTTACAGTCTTATGTCACATGTGTCACATCACCCAAAGAAATTTGGACTGCTTTGTAGTCTTGTTTGGGAAGGATACTGAGTCTTTTCGGACTTTTGAACCCTCTTTTACTCCACCTCTGTATTTTCCACTTCTCTCCTCTTGTGAGGATTTATTTTTTGATGACACATATGTTATTTCCCCTATTAGTGAGGACTTGTATGTTGATGGTGGTTTTTTTGAGACACCTATTACTCTCATATAGTTTGTACTCCTATTCATTTCATTGATCGAGAGGACATGATTCTTGAGGATGTGGCACCTCCACCATCACTTTTGGATATAATGAACGAGACACCATCATGACTTCCTGAGGATGAATTTTATGTGCCACAATTGTTGTTCCTCCATCACCTATTCCTCTTATTTGTGAGGATATGTTTATACATTGATTTTAATGAGGAACCTATTATTGTTACACATTATGATTTGGATCTTGTTGTTTCTCCTGCTACTGCTATTATTACTTGTTCTATGATAGATCCACTTATTCACATGCTTGGTTTTTTTAGAGATATACTCTTATTTTTTAGGCTTGCACACTCGACTCTTTGGCTTACACCGATAGAGTTCTTGACAATGAATTACAGAGTATTGTATCTCCGATTAGGCCTATTCTTTGGCATGGTCACCACAACATCAATGTTTCTACTAGGGATATATCTTTGGGACATTGTGATCACATACAATAATTACATTTTTTTCCTATAGGGACAACTAATAGTTTATGTACATGGGACTCTTTCAACTCATATGGAGATGGCTTCTTACATATTTTCCATTTGCTCAATATATATAGTACTGATCTTTACATGGGGTGAAGGAAGTTGTCCTTAGGGGGGATTCCATATGAAGTCTTTCCTTTCTTTCTTTCTTTTTTTTGGGGGAGAGGAGAGGGTGGTGTGTTTTCTATGGGTTTTCTCACTTTCTCCACTTTATGAGATATTTATTCATGAATATATTGAGCATGATTACTTGATTAGACCTTGTTTCTAGAACTCATACTATGGATATACCACTTTATTTTTGGCCCCTAGTTCACTTGAGGGGGGTGTTAGAATATGTTGTTTACCTTATCTCATGTTCGATTAGGTGCTTTATTTTATATTCTCACCCACTTATGTGTGAATATTTCATTTATCTTATTTTAGATATTATGAGACATATTTATTTCTTAGATATTATGAGGATAATTTCTAGTTGTTTCTATCATTTAGGGACATTTATCTCTTAGTCTTAGGTTTGATATCTAGTTTAATCTCTTAATTATGATTGATCACTTAACTTGATCTCTTAGTTATAATTGACCACTTAATTTTATCTCTTAGTTAGTATAGATCTTCTTTATTTATATATGCAAGGCTCATTCACTATATTTGATGAAATTTTAGAGATGTAATATATGATAGAAATGCTCTTTATTTTAAAATAAATATGTAAATCTATTATTTTAAATTCTTATTGTTATGAATGTGATGTTATGCTAACCTAAGATCTTATGGTTTGGAACACTTTTTTTCATTCCTTTCATTAATTTTGCCTTAGGATTACTAGGATTCTCTTAAGAAATGTGTTTGACCACGTGCAAGTTAAAAGCTTTGGAGGTGTTTTTTTGTTTGAAAAAAAGGGTGAAATTTATTCAGAATAAAGAAAACAATTACAAAGGGAGAGCATGAGAGCTCAATCCCTTTAGACCAATATAAGAGTCGAAACCTAAAAAGAAGATCTCATAGGAAACCAAAAACAACCATACTAGCCATCCTCCCAACACCAAAGAGCAAACAAACACACCAACACCACACAATTACTTTGGGGGCGTTTTAGGTATGAATGAAGGTTTTTATTAAGTTTATGCTCCATTTTTTATGTGACCACAATGTCTATTCATCAATTGGGCACACCATTTAGAAGTTGCACATTATACTGAGCATCTTTGGCTCCCAAAATTAAGAATTGGCTATGAGAGAAAATGTGATACCATTTGTTACTCATTTTGAGTGGAAGAGAATATACCAAGGGATGTGTAGATAACTCACACATGTAACTGAAGGATCTTATGGTTCATCTCTACCTTTCTTGCTTTGTGAAAAATTGTGTGCTAAAGTTCACTACAAATGTTTCCTTAGGACTGCTCGATTTCTCTTAAAATGTGTTTGGATCCATGCAAAATTTGAGATTTGGGGGTGTTGGGGGTCTAAAAAGTTTAGTTATTACAATATATTCCCATTCATATGTGACCTCAAAGTCAGTTTATCAATTGGGAGCATCATTTAAAAGTTACATGTTCTACTGATCAACTTTTACTCCCTAAAGTAAGATTTGGCTACAATAGAAAACATTCTACCATTTTTTCCTAATCATGAATGGAAGATAATCCTCTAAGTTTTACCTAGAGGACTTGCATGTGAAATTTAAAGAGCTTATGAGTTGTCTCTACCTATCCTTGTTTATGAAAAATTGCATGTCAAAGTTCACTACATATTTTTCCTTAGGATTTCTAGATTTATCTCAAAAAATGCATCTAGTTGTGTACATATTGCATGCTTCTAGGGTGTTTGGGATCTAATTTTTTTTATTGCATTAATTTTCCCATTCAAATGTAATCATGAATTTAGTTCATTGATTGGGTGAGTCATTTTGACACTGCACATTCTATTGAGTAACTGTTGACGCTGGAGATTGCACCCCGCGGCAAGAAAACGGGTTCCTGCCTTCTCCCCGCAACATGGAAACCCCTCTCTCGCCTGTGGGACGGCGAAGCAGGAGAGGAGAGTCTCTAGGTATGGGCTAGTTCCCTCTGATGTATCTTGTTTGTTTCAAGCAGTGCAAAATATAGATATATATAGATATACTGGGGGGATGAAAAGGGAGAAGAAAATGCATGAAAACAAACAGCCTACTCTAAAGAGGTGATACACCAAAATAAAGGTGACCTTCCCACATCCACACTCAGGACCAAACAAAACATACATACACTCAGATTTGGCAAAAAAGGCCAGGTCTCTGGGATGACAGGGAGGTTCTTATGGAAAGCACAGGAAACAGGGACTCACCAAGGTGCTGAGAAATACACACTGTAAGTGACCTCACCTGTTCTATACCTCCAAAACAAAACTCTACCCCTGGCAGCAGCAGACAGTGGCACTTTGTAGATCACAGGTTTGCTGGTGTTGAACCTGTGAGAGCATCAAGAGACAATGACTGGACACAGATCAACATTCAAGGCATACTCTGCACAATGCATCCAAATAGAGGTAAAAACTATCTTTTATTGATTCAGATGGGAAATTTGGAGAGCAGTGCTCTTTACAAAAGTGTGAGAAGATCCTGATAAATGACCAAGTCTGCGTATTTATATGGAAAGAGCCAAGAGGAGTCAAGGGGCAGCTTGAGTCTCATTGGGAAGAGAGAAAATACTGTTGATGATGTCATAAATCTACTGAGACCATGCTTGTTGCCTCGTTTTGCGTGTTGGTCTACTCCTCTGACGGCTGGGCGGGCTTTTTCTTGTGTTCTGCAAGTCTTTTTTGCCGCCTGATGTTGTGGGCGGCAAATTTGCCACTCACTGTCGTGGACTGCGTGTGGGACATTTGTCGACGTCGGCTGATTTACTGTCGAGCACGACAGTTTTGCCGACGTCGACCGAGTATGCTGCCGACCGTGGCAGTTTTGCCGACGTCGGCCGATGTTAACGGCCTTCTTTTTTTCGTCGGCTGCTTCACGCGGCAATTTTGCCACCCATTGCTTGTGTTGGCGGTCTCATTTTACCCGCCGGTGTTGTGGGCGGCGATTTTGCCGCCCTCTGCATTGTTCTTGTAAACGTCTGCCCTCTTTTTGCTTTAGTGTTAAACGCCCTGGTTTTTTCCTCTCCCCTTTTGTGAACATTTGAAGACTCTGCCTTATGCTACCGTGAACGCCAATGAACGAGGCCGATGAGCCAATGCTTTGAAATGGAGCTGTCGAACCCTGAAGACGGACCTTGCAAACCGAAATGACTGGTCATGCAAAGCAGGTGTAAGAGGTGACCGAGATTTTGCCAGAGGGGCAAAATTGGGTCAATAGTAACTTTTACTCCCTCAAGCAAGTTTTTGCTACAATAGAAAACATAATAAAATTTGTTTCTCATCACGAATAGAAGAGAATTATAAAAGGGATGAGCAGATGGATCACACATGCAACTACAAGAGCTTACAATTCATCTTTACCTATCCTGATTTGTTAAAAAATTACATGCTAAAGTTCACTACAAATTTTGCCTTAGGACCACTAGGATTATATTAAGAAACATGTATAGTTGCATGAGGTTGCAAAATTTGAAGGTGTTGGGGGTCTGAACGCATGTCATTATTACATTTATATACCCATCCAGATGTGGTTACAAATTCAGTTTGTTGATTGAAAACGTTGATCATAAATAAATTCTCCAACAATCTTTCATGAAAAAGCACATATTTCCATGTCTCTTATTTTTTGAGCATATTCATACACAACTTGATAAAGCACATTGAATTATAACATTGGTCAAATTGAATTGAAACACACCAAATGCCAAATTAAATCCATTTCACAAGATATTACAACCCAATTGATGTCAAGAAAAACTTTAATACAATATAGAAGGTGAAATGTGAAGAAGTAAATAGTGTTGGTTTTCGAGATATATGTCACAAATAGCATCACAATTAGCATCTCAAGTTGACTCAAGCATGCCATTTTATACTTTTTTTTAAACATACTATATAAGAATCATCAAAGCTAAACATTAGTTATTCGTTCATTGGCATAATAGTTCTATGAAAACGTCTTCATTTAATAAAATTTAAAAGAAAGATAATGTACAACAAGAACAAAAAATAATATAAACATATAAAATCTAAAATGTATATAAAAATTATAATGTTGTATATACATAAAAAGTAAGTTTAGTATGTACATGTATTCAAAATATGTCATATTGAGATACAAAATGGGCCATATAGTCGTACAAGTTGTGCCATATAGGAATACACAATGGGTATATCAACATACAAAGCGGATCATACAGGCACAAAAAATGGGCTATATTGGCATACAAAATAAATTTCACCTACAACTAGCCCTAGGAGTATAATTAGCTCTTCTGCTACTCAATGCCTCCAAACAAATTATGCCTCATTGCCTTAGATGTATAACTAGGGGTGTTGGATCTTTTATTATTGGGAGATATTATCTTCTTAGACTATGAAGTATCAAATTTCTATGACACAACCTCAAAAAATGGTCTCGGTCACATAACATAAAAATTTGAAAATAATACATTAAAATGATGTATAATAAATGATAAAATTTATAAAAACAAAATTTTGCAGCGAGGTGATTGTGGACTCACCTCATGTCACCTAAAGGGTTGCCTAAGACTACACAAACTCAAATATATAAATTATGGATGATCCTATGGAGCATACATATATGGTTATAAAATTGCATATAAATATAAATATGATGTAAAATAATATTTTTTTAGATAGATACGAAGCTTTTGACCAGAGCAACAACCGACTACAATTCAACAGCCACAACTGGCCAATACCAGTAATACAACCACAACTAAACCAATACCAATAATATCACCACAACCAATGAATACCAAAAATACCGCCACAACCGATGAATACCATTGAAATGGCCACAACTAGCCAATACCAACAATACCGTCACAACTACAGAATACCAACAATACCGCCATAATAGGTGAATACCATTGAAACGGCCACAACCAACCTCCAATACCTCCAAGATTTAAACCTGGATGGTTTATGTATTTGACAACCAAGTTACTTTACCAACACACCCCCATCTCATCAGTTGATGTAAAATATTATTACTTGAAGTAAAAAATAATTACTATGTGTTCTCACTAGTCTTTGTCTCTTAATCAAGTGGTGTTGGGGAGATACTAGATATTGGGATACAAATAAAGTGTCAAAAAGACATTTTTGTACTCCAAGCAAGGTACACATAACATCTCTCATCATTTGTATAAGAAAAAAAATGAAAGAGGTCAATTATTTTTTATTAGACATGTGTAAAAGGTGAGGATTTTGCAAATGTCCCACAACTAAGAAGAGGGTTTTAAAAATAGATCCCACAACCTTTATATTAGAACATAGGGTTTTTTTAAAGATCAAATCCCATAATTTCTACAACAAAACAAAGTAGTGCATCCGAATGAACTCAAGAAAGAGTAGCCATCCAACACCAAGAACACTGGGAGTCCAACTACTGAAAATCGAAACATGACCCAAACTTCTGCAGAGATTCCATAAGTGACCATTCCCAACTACTTGACAGGTGAGATATTGGTATACGTTCCTTCAAATTACTCATCTCCACAGAATGAGTCATGCATATAATGTGTTATCATATAAAACATGTGTTTGAAGTTGCTTAAGTCTTTGAAAGTAAAATTTTAAATGCATATGTAACTATTAATAATATGATCATATAAAGGTTTATAGAAAGATGCAACCTCATGTGAGGATGAGATAGTGAGGGGCAAGAAATATTCCCCAATATAACTTGATGAAGGGGGACAAAGCTATGACCCAAATGTGGTAGGATATGAAAGTACCCAATATTAATGTAGTAGCCCCAAGTGATTATGTGTAAGGAGGTTAATGTAGTGTAATATCAATAGACAAATATGTATAGTAAGTTGGTATGTGTAAGATATGAATGATAATCTCTAAGAATGTGTGGGTATGATGCCCCCAATGAAAAGATAAGGTAAGGGGGAATGATATGCTCCAATATAGTAGTGTGCCCTTGGGTGGGCTAGATATAAGAATGAATCACAAATACAATACTAGTAGTATATGCCAAAAGAAGCATGGTAGAGACCATGGTAGATAGGAAAAAAACATAGTATACTGTGGGTAGTATAGAGCATGATATGGATCATGACACCAAGTGTAAGACATCACATAGTATAGGTAATGTAATCAAGCAAGGTCATGTAACCATCTAGCAAACAATATGACCCAAAATAAATAAATGACACGACATGATGACTAAAGGATCCTCTATAGATAACATTAGACAAGGAATCAACCTGAAATATGAATAAACACACATGTACAAGCACACCACATTAGGATAAATTTCAAGTTAAAATAAGCGACTTAGAGAGCCCTTGAAGTGTGGAAGCTGGCATCTAAAACTACAGTAAATCACTTCCAAAATGGAAATCATCATTGCGATAACATCATATAAAACTAAAATATAATAATTTGAATTTATTATAATAAACATCTTAAATCACATAATACAACTCACTATAGTTAATAGGACAATAACAAAATTTGACAAATCTTAGTGTTCGCCTTTCTTGATTTAATATACTTTTATGTAATATTGTGAGGCACATGCTTGATGTGTTTGCCATTATGTTTAGGCATAATGCTCAATTAATGGTGCTTGTTTTTTTGTTTTGTTTTAAGCATTGTCCATTGCAGAGGGAGTAGCATGCTTTAAGGCTGTCAGTTTTTGTATTTGATCTAGGAGAGGATTTAACTCAAGGAAAATTTGAGGATCTTAATTCTTATAGCAAGAAATATCCAAACTTGCAATCCATATTCTATGATATTTCCTTGGTGTGGTTTGTGTTCCAAGTTTCTCTTCTAAAATGTCATAAGCATTTGAACAATTTTTTGAATCATTCTTGACATCCTCCAGTTGGAAGACTTTATGTAGTTTGTATTGAATTTCCTATTTAATCATATGGATTATGATTTTAAAATATCCTTCAATTATAAGATTTTTTATAGTTGAATTACTAGCAATATGCACCCCTTGTAGGCATATGCTAAAGTTTTGCATAGTTGTTGGTTTGAACACTAGTATATTTATAAAGGCCATGGTGAAACTGCCTTGTTCATTTCTCACAATTTCCCCTATGCTTGCCTGTCCCAAGTTATTTTTTGTAGCTACATCAAAATTAATATTGTGCCATCCTTTTTGTGGGAACTTCCATTGCACTTTATCATTTATTGTAAGTCATTTTGTTTTGAAATGAAAAGAGATACTCCATTTATTTTCCATCCAACAATCTGTCATATAGGAAGAATTCAAACTCCCTAATTTTTCCTGAAAATGGCATAGAGATGTTCTAAAAACATTTGCTTTGATAGTTCTTAGTATGCACTTGATTCTATTTTCTCATTGTTGAAGACTTAAGAATTTCTTTCATTTCAAAATTTTCAGAAAATATGACCCAGAGATATGTGATCCATTTGGCGAATCATTGACATGTTTGTTGGTATTTGTTTCCATTTTTGCAAGTCTTGTTTGGTTGTGTGAACTTTCTTACCATTTTGATTGAACCATGAGTCCACATTTTCCCATATTTTCATAGTCATTGTGTAATTAAGAAAGAGATGGGTGGTTGTTTTTGCATTCTTGTTGCAGTTAGAACATATAAAAGGGGTCTATATATCATCGTTGAAGAGTGTCCGTTGTGTAACAATATTGTATATATTTGTTATTAATCCTATGTGTGTTATGTATATTTTGTCTTATTCTAAGTAAATTGGTTTCCATTCTCATAGGAATATCAAGGGTCATTTGGAAATGTGAAGTGAGTAGCCATTTCTTGGCTTATGTATTGTAATGTTTTGCTTCATTTCAATTTGAATTGTGAAAACAATTTTGTCTTGCACCAAACATTGTAAATTGACATTCTCTGATTCGGCATGTCATTGGTATTAGAATAGGATTTAGTAAGTCATTTTTTAAAATTCTATCACTTTCATTTTAGTTGTAGCGCTTGTCGAAGTGTTTCTTCTGGCTGAATTTATTTTTGGGAGGTCTACATTGTTAGTGTGCCCCAGGTGAGATGTTTACAGAATGCCAAGGGCTACGTGGAAGTTTTGACACTGATCTTCAGAACTTTTATTCCCTATTACGAGGCATTATAATTGTTGTAGCGTATTAGTCTAACATTGGGCAAGTTTTTATGAGGCATAACAAGGTGTACATATAGGTGACAATTTTATGCCATCTTTGGTAAGAGCCAGACATGACAGTGACTTATTTTGTGATTTTGTAACCTAGTTTTGAATTGTGTCTAGATATATAAGTTGTGGAACAGTTTGTTTATTTTCACCAAAAGGCGTATTTGTAACATATGAGTTGTTGAATAACTATGAACTACAAATCTACTATTGGGATCATTTTATTTTGGTGGCATAAGGCATTCCTGGCAAGTGGGAGAAGACATTTTTCCATTTCTATATGTTATTAATTGCGTAATACCTCTTGAAACGTAGTATATGAAGGAATTTGTTTGACAACAAATAATCAAATAGTCAAAAGGAGCTTGGATTTTTTTCGAATATTGGAATTTCTCAAAATACGATATATGGAGGAATGAGGTACATATTTTATGTTTTTTAATTCAAAAAATAGAATTTTCATTTCTATTTTTTTTTTTCAAATTTTGAAATCATTTAAATTTGAAAAGCATTTAAACATGGGAAAATTATTTCATTGAAATTGTCTTGAACAAGCTATTCTAAGTAAATTTGGAAAATAAAAACCAAATGTTATAAATTTAAGGAGAAATAAGGAGAGATACTCTTTTATCCATTCATCACGATCAATAGACATCAATCCAAAAATCAAGAAAAACCAAGCATATTGTTGTATGAGGTTATCTAATTAAGTCGGTGCTAATGATAGGGTGAATCCTTTTCACATGCCACCTAGATACCATGTACCATGCTACTCTCATGTACCTTAAAGCATTTTTCACATATTGTTGAGTATATAGAAAGGGATAGCTTCTTCTACATATTGATGGGTATATAGGAAAAGCACATATATAGACAGGTTTGGTATATGGGTCTAGTGGTATATAGAAAATAAAACCATTTTGGAGTGATAAGGAACCTATTTGGGGTTAACAAAACTCAAAACATGAAACTAAAAATTAAAAACTCAAACAGTATATTCAATTAAATCTATCATTGGCACATTGACCAACATAGATAACTAGTTAGAATGGTCTTGACAAGTTGAGAATACACTCATCTTCAATTATCTATGGTTTGATATTTATGATGGGGAGAAACAACCAGTTGAGCCAATAGGGAATGCAAAGGATATTCAGACATAGAAGCAAAAAAATTAGAAATCATTAACCTTGATAAGGGCCTCAATTGACGAAGATGTCATTTGTCATATTCAGGGGTGCAATACTCCATGGTAAGCATTTCACAAATTGAAGGAGCTATATGATTCTCACTCTCATAAATCATTTAGTTTTAGTTGATGTTGTTCAACCTTGAGTTGAAAGATGGTGATATGATGAGATTGGCTTTAGAAATACATGCAATCAAGCATGATGTGGATGGTAGGGTGTAAAAATTGACATCTATATGACCGCATTCATAAAATCCCTTCTTCCCAACTATCCAACCTACATGAATCCCCTACAAGCAAGCAATTAGTTGAAGACTCTTACAATTGATCAATTAATTGCAAATATGGTAGAAAGAGAAAAGGCCTTTGGAAGAAAAATTGATTCCACAACTGGTGAAAGTGGGTGCTATGTCAAATCAATTTTTTCTAAAACATTCAATAAGGCCACGTCTTACAAAAATGAAGGCAATACTAAGTACAAGGGAAAATGTGACAAAAATTAAAATCAAGGTGGTCAAAAAACATAATGATAAACAAAACCTCTACCATGAACAATGTGACAAAAAAAGAAGCCACAAGACTTATGAATGCAGAGCTCCATGGGATAAAATTGAAGCATACCATAAGAATAAAGAGGAAAAATCAAAGAAAACAATAGTCAAACTCTACCCAATTCACCGGTGAATGTGTGTTTTCTAATCAAGTGATGAAGCAAATATTGTCTGAATTAGTTCATCATGGTTTGATGTTTGGGTTCTTGATACTAGTGTCACTTTACATATGGATTTCTAAAAAGACTTATTTGAGGAGTTCAGTGAAGAAAGTTTTGGTTTAGTATACCTCACAGAATCAAGTCTGCAACCACAAGGAAGAGGTACAATATGAATCAAGTGTCCTAGGTTTCCAGATTTCAAACTCCAAAATGTTCTCTACCTTCCTCAATTAAAACAATTTTTTTTGTCCCTAGTGTTCATTAGGCAACAAAGTCATTCTATCCTATTGGATAATGGTGATGTCACTATCAGAAGAAAATGTGGCAATATAGTCATATTGATTGGATATGAGAAAGAAAATTTTCTCAAAATAAGGGGTGAGTCATCAAATTCAAAGAATTATGCTCATCTCATTAAAAATGGAATGTCTCCAAATATGTTGTGTCATGCTAGATTTGGGCCTACTCACTATAACAACATTCGTGTATTTCAAAATAATGGTGTTGTTAGAATGCCTACCTTGCCTGCAAAATCAAATTAAAAGTGAGAAGCCTATATTTTGGCCAAACGCACAAGAGAATCATTCTCCAAGTCATAGTGAAAAACAAACATAAAGTTGCAATTGATTCTTTCAGACTTGTGTTCTCTTCCAATTCTCTCAGTTGGTGGTCATAAGTACTTCATGTTGTTCATTGATCACTACAATAGAATGAATTGGATATACTTTTTGAAAAAGAAATCAGAATCTTTCAAGACTTTTCAAAAGTTTTGAACCATGATCAAAAATAAAACTCAAACCTGCATCAAAACACTCAGGAAAGATAATGGTGGTGAATACATTTCAGATAAATTTGAATCTTGTTTCAAGCAAAATGAGATCAAACACCATCTCATAGTTCCTCACACTCTGCAACAAAACAGAGTTGTAGAAAGGATAAACAGAACTGTGATGAATATGGTTTGTGTTGTGTTGTACTTCAAAGGTGTAAGTATGCACTATGGGCCGAAGCAACTAAAACAATAATATACTTCCATAGAAAATCACTATTAATAGCTCTTGAATTCAAGATTCCATATGAGATATGGTGTGGTCATCTTCCTTTAGTGTGACATTTTCAGATTTTCAAATCCACTTGTTACACATTGATTCCAAAATAGAAGAGGAATAAGTTGTGTTGTTTGGTGTTTTGACACGACCAACACAACACTAGTAGAGAGAGATTTGAGGAACTTCTACCTCTCTTGAAAGGAGATCTACAAGACCTCCCCAAGGTTTCTTCTACCATTTATTGGTATACCGAACAAGCTCAGTTGGCCAATGCAAACTGTTGACAAGGGGCATGTTTTACAAACTGAGATTCATGATATTCCACGAACTTTAACAACTATATAGAGGGTGCAAGGTTTTACAACTTTACTCACAAAGGAGAGTTTTAATAACAAAACTTGCACAAACATACTTTAAACAAGATCTAGCATCTTGATACTTGCAAGACATGGAAATAGTTAATTTTTATTGTTTGCTCATTACTTATATTCAACAATGCTATAATGGTAATAAACAAGACTTGCAGTTAAGATAAGCATGTAGATTTAGATTGCATTCATTGATACCTAAGATCTTAACTAGCAAATTGATAACAAACATGTAAAATAAAAGACGAAAAAGAGAGAAAAGGAATTGTTAACATTGTGGATTGCACACTTTGAAAGGAAACTCAGCTTCCTTCCTCCATGTGGCACAATGGAGACATTCCTCTTGTTATGGGTGGCAAATTTGAGGAATAAATCCCTAGATTAGGGGCTAGCTCCCTTTGATGCACCTTGAGGCCCTGAATTTCTACTGCTAACAATGGGGGGTGAAAAGAGAGATACTATAAAAAATAAAACCTAACTAAAGCGGTGATGCACCAAAATTGATTAGTCTATTCAGCTTCCACCTACACTTTGCACCAAAAGGAGCGAATAGACACTTCATTTGAATAAGAAACTAACTGCATCAATGCTTCAACAAGGGGTTTCATGGAGGTATAAGGAGGAAGAACTTACCAGAGGTGTTCTAGAGACACACTATTGGATAGTTGCTCACCTACGCCTATACTTCAATTTGAGCACTTCTTGTTCACCTGTAGAAGAATATCTACAATACACTAGATATGTTGGCATAAACCTATGAAAGCATTAGAATAAATGACTGAACATAAGACAATACACAAGCATATGCAAAAGTGCAAGCTCAAATGGAGGTAAAACACTTCTTTTGATTAAAGGTAAATTTCTTCAGGGCTTCACCATACAAAGCTAAGAGATCTCTTCTCAAAATGAGAAGTTACAATATATAGAGAGCTTTGAAAAAAGATCCTTGACTAGTCAAGGGAAAGAGGCCCATACTGCATTAAACACTCATGCAGTGAAGAATTATCCCAAGTTGATGTTGTCTCTCCTTAAATGTGCCTATGAAAGCCATGTTGTAGGTGCTTCAGATATTGACTTTGTTGTCCAGGCCTACAAGAGCATGGGTCGCTTCTCCTAGCAACCGATAAGGTCATCCCTCATGTTTTGGCCCATACTCTCTTTAATGCTTACACATCTGGCTACTCATTAATGTCAAAACAAGGAAACTTGAGCCACTCCCTTGAACGTTTGTAACCAACTCTCTTAATGGCTATTCGGTGGAGACTATTCCCCCTAAAAGCATTTACTTCTCTTGTGCCACCTGACTTGGTCTAGTTCATCCCTGCACTTGATTTGTTACGCCACTTGGAGCATTTTGAGCGTGTCTTATATGTGCGTGGCTATGTTTTGGGTTACCCGCTCTACTTTTCTCTTTTCTTGCTATTTCTTGTCCTTTTCCTGGCAATTCAGACTCTTAAGGCTATCTTTTTTCTCTTAGGCTCCTTCCTTGGCGGGTCGCTGAGTCTTCCTTCGGGGTTTTGGGCCTTTGAATTTCTTTAGGCAAAATGTCTGAAAGAATTCCTTCAAACATTTTGTCCGAAGGAATTCTTCCTTTATGCTTGCTAATTTTGAAAACTTGCCTTTGACGACCCTTTAGGCCTCCACTAATGAGTTCTTTCGGACATTTTGTCTGAAAGAATTGCTCTTTGGCTTCTCTCCAACAGCTAACCCATCACCTTAAATTTGATGTCCATGGCCCTGTCACCCCATTTGAAATCCAATGGCTATTTCACTACCCTGAATTTGACGTTCCCGAACCTGTCACCAGAGATTTGAACTCCAACGGCTAGCTTATTACCTTAAAATTGACGTCCACGAACTTGTCACCCCCTTTGGCAATTCCTTCAATTTTTTTCAAATGGATTTTTTCGAAGGGAAAGTGACCCTTTGGAAAAATGAAAGGTCCTCTTTTCAAGGCCAAGTGCTCTCCGAAAGGGCACCTACCCTTCAGATTTTTGTCTTCTGAATTTCTTCAGCTTTCTTCACTTGTCAAATTTCTTTCGACAAAATCTCTGAAGGAATTCCTTCAGACATTTTGTCCGAAGAAATTCATTCCTTTGGTGTCCTTCTTTGGATTTCCTTCGGGCAAAATGTCTGAAGGAAATCTCTCTTTAGCCTGTCAAGTTTCCCGAAGGGCAAGTCCTTTTCGGGCTTTCTGCCTTGACCTTTTGCTTTGACCATTTTGTTAAGGTGTGGAGACTAAAAGCTTCACCTAAGGAGCGTTTTGCAGTTTGCAGGTTTACACAGTGACCGGCGTCAGTCAGGAGCAGTTCAGAAGACGCCAGCATAGGCAGGGATCGACCGACGTCGGTCACAGGCAAGCAGGTAGGAACCGGCGTAGTTACATGTGCGTCCATAAACCTATTTCCGAGGACAGAATCGAGTGTTTGCATGATGGGATTAAGTCATAGTCTTAAGTCCGCGTCTCTATTATTAGTAAGACTGTTTTAGAGCCCTTGTTTAAGAGGCATAACTGTTGGTTGTAAATGCATGTTCATGTTTCCTAATTCTATATGGAGGATTCGATCTTCTTAGCTTATTGTAGTGTATGAGAATGTTGAAGAACAATACATAATTGAATCATTCCAGGTTGTTGGAGTTGATTGTACTTGAAAGAGAGAGCTCTTGAGGGAAAGAGATCTAGAGAGAGATTTGTACATCTGAGAGAGGTGTGGAAGAAAAGAAATTTCTTCAATTGTATTCCTTCTGTAAAGAGTTTAATACAAGTTTTCAGAGTGGTTTCTTGTATCTCTTGTTCTTTGCTATTATCTGATTCTAGTTACTTATCATTCTAATTTAATTCCGCGTTTATTGCTTTCATAAGTGTAATCATATTGTTGGTTGATCCCCAACAAGTGGTATCAAAGCTCAGGTTCACTAACAAGTGGTTCAGATCTGTGTAGTGTGTATTGATTACAGGTTACTCACAAGGGTTTCTGCATAAATTTCTGTTTGAGTGGGAGAAGCAATGGCAGAAGAAAGTAAGCTGAGAATGGAGAAGTTTAATGGCAAAAATTATCAACATTGGAGAATGCAGATAGAGGATTATCTGGATCAGAAAGATCTATACTTACCATTAGGTGGGATTGCAAAGAAGCCCATAGACATGGATGATGAAGAATGAGAAGTTCTTGATAAAAAGGCTCTGGGGTCTATAAGACTGAGTCTAGCATCTACTGTGATATCTAATTTATCACATGCAAAGTCTACGGTAGAGTTGATGACTACTTTAGCAAATTTGTATGAAAAACCTTCAACTTCTAATAAGGTATATCTTATGAAGCAGTTATTTAATTTGCATATGAATGAAGGTGGATTTGTGTCTACTCATCTGAATGATTTCCATGGAATTGTAAATCAATTAAGTTCAGTCAATATAGTGTTTGATGATGAAATTAAAGCTCTTTTAATATTATGTTCTTTCCCTGAAAGCTGGCATAGCTTAGTAATGGCAGTTAGTAATACTGCATCTGCTTCAAATATTTTAAAAGTAGAAGATGTTGTTAGTGTTATCTTGAATGAGGAAATTCGCAAGAAAAGCACAGATGAAACATCAGAGAACACTTTAAGTTTTGAGAGCAGGAGAAGGCAAAAAGAGAAGAGCAAGAAGAGATCAAGGTCTAAATCAAAGGTGAGAGGTAGATCTAAATCCAAAAATGACAGGAAGCCACAATGCTGGAATTGTGGAAAGATAGGGCACATAAGCAGAGATTGCTGGTCAAAGCCTAAGGAGAACAATCAGCGCGAAAGAAAAGAAGAAGCAAAGGTTGCAGGTATTGCACAAGATGCTTTAATATTCTCTTTGCATAATAATATAGAATCTTGGGTGTTATATTCTGGTGCATCTTTTCATGCTACCCCTAATGGAGAATATTTTAGTGACTATATCCATGGAGATTTTGGAATAGTGTATCTAGGGGATGATGAGCCTTGTAAAATTATTGGCAAAGGTAAAGTGCAGCTGAAAATGCATAATGACAACACATGGGTGTTGAGAGATGTTATGCATGTTCCTAGCTTGAAGAGGAATTTAATTTCTACAGGGAAGTTAGGGGATGAGGGTTGTACAGTAACTCTCACAGTTGAATCTTGGAAGGTGACCAAGGGTGCACTTGTAATGGCCAAAGATAAGAGAGTAGGCACTCTCTATTTGTGTAATTGTGTTACTAACAATTCTCTTTCTGTATTATCTACTTCAGATGTGGATGCAAAATTGTGGCACTCAAGGCTTGGCCACATGAGTGAGAAGGGAATGTTCATTCTTAAGTCAAAAGGTATGCTTTCAGATTTAAAAAGCATAAATCTGGATTTTTGTGAGCACTGTGTTTTTGAAAAACAGAAGAGAGTGAGTTTTCTCAAGACTGGGTCAACAAAGAAGAAGCATAAGTTGCAGCTTGTTCACACAGACGTGTGGAGACCGGCTCAGATTGCTTCTATTGGAGGATCACAGTACTATGTTTCATTCATAAATGATGCTCCAAAAAAGGTATGGGTCTATTGTATTAAGAAAAAATCTGATGTATTTGAGACTTTTAAGATTTGGAAAGCTATGGTTGAGAATGAAACAGGCATAAGATGAAGTGCCTGAGATCTGACAATGGCGGTGAGTTCTGTAGCTATAAGTTCAACTGGTATTGTTATATACATGGAATCTGCAGGCAAAGGACGGTTCCAAAGACACCTCAGCAGAATGGAGTTGCTGAAAAGATGAACAGAACAATAATGGAGCGTGCAAGGTGTATGAGATTGCATGCTGGTTTGCCCTTAGAGTTTTGGGCAGAAGCTGTTGACACAGCAGTGTACCTGATTAACAGAGGACCCTCTACAGCTCTGGATGGTGGAATTCCAAAAGAGGCATGGACAGGTAAAAAGGTAAATCTCTCATTTCTCAAAGTTTTTGGTTGTGAAGCCTTTGTGCATGTTGATAAGGAAAATAAAAAGAAGCTGGATGCTAAGTCTATGAGGTGCACATTTATTGGCCATGGCTCAAATGATTTTGGTTTTAGGTTTTGGAATCTAAGAACTAACAAGATAATTAGGAGCCGTGATGTTGTTTTCAATGAAAAAGTGATGTATAGTGATCAGCTGAAGAAGCTGAATCAATCTGGGCAGAGCAATGGAGAATTGGACGAGGTGACGGTCCAAAATGAGCTCACGAAAAGAAGAAATAATCACTTGCAGGAAAACATAGAGACCGACGTCGGCCAGGCAGGAACCGACGTCGACATGACAGAAATCGATGTTGGTCATACAGAGACCGAAGTCGGCAGGACAGGAACCGACGTCGGCCAGTTACAGGCCTGGAAGTGACCGAGGTTGGTCACTGTCAGAGAATTTAGGCAGACAGCGTGTTGTGGATGAGTCTCAGACGCCCATCAGGAGGTCAGAAAGGGTAAGTAAACCTCCAATTCCATATTCCCCTTCATTATTCTATTTATTGCTAACTGATGGTGGAGAACCAGAGAGTTTTGAATAGCAATACAAGTAGAGTCTAAGAGTCAGTGGGAGCGTGGCATGGTTGAGAAAATGGAGTCCTTGAAAGAGAACCAAACATGGGATTTGGTTGAGTTGCCAGCTGGTAAGAAGACACTTAAGAACAGATGGACCTACAGATTGAAGGAATGTGAGAACGGATAGATGAGATATAAGGCCAGATTGGTAGTGAAAGGATTTGCACAAAAGCCAGGTATTGATTTTGGTGAGATTTTTTCTCTTGTTGTTAAAATGACTTCTATACGGATTGTACTGTCTTTAGTTGCTATTGAAGATTTGCATCTTGAGCAACTTGATGTTAAGACAACATTTCTTCATGGAGATTTGGATGAGGAAATATACATGGAACAGTCGGAAGGATTTGAGGTCTAAGGTAAGGAGAAGTTAGTGTGCAGAGTGAAGAAAAGCTTGTATGGCCTCAAGCAAGCTCCTAGACAGTGGTATTTGAGATTTGACAGGTTTATGACTGAGCATGGCTACAGTAGGTGTCAATCTGATCATTGTGTGTATTTTAAGAGATTGGATAATGGTAGATATATTATTCTGTTGTTGTTTGTAGATGATATGTTGGTTGCAGAATCACACATGCAAGATATCTCTGAGCTTAAGGTGAAATTAGCTCAAACGTTTGCCATGAAGGATTTGGGAGCAGCAAAGAAAATCTTTGGCATGAGCATTAAGAGAGACAGGAAAAATCACAGGTTGATTTTGTCTCAAGAGGATTATGTGAACAAGGTGTTGAAACGATTCAATATGCAGGATGCAAAACCGGTAAGCACACCTTTGGCTGGACATTTTAAGTTGAGTAAAGAACAATGTCCTAATTCACATGATGAGGTAGAGTACATAAGTAGAGTTCCATATTCTTCCGCAGTAGGGAGTTTAATGTATGCAATGGTGTGTACTAGACCGGATATTGCCCAAACAGTGGGAGTTGTAAGTAAGTATATGGCCAATCTAGAGAAGGAGCACTGAAAAACAGTTCAATGGATCCTTAGATATCTGAGAGGAACCAGCAGTAAGCACTTGTGCTATGAAGGTTCAGATATTTCTCTACATGGTTATGTAGATTCAGATATGGCAGGTGATTTGGATGGCAGGAAGAGCACCACGAGATATGTTTTTATTATTGGTGGAACGGCGGTTAGCTGGATATCAAAGTTGCAGAAGGTTATTGCCTTGTCAACTACAGAAGCAGAGTATATTGCAGTCACGGAGGCTAGCAAAGAGATGATATGGATGACACGGTTCATGGAAGAGTTAGGAAAGGAGCAAGAGAGTTGCAGATTATATAGTGATAGTCAAAGTGCAATTCATTTGGCTAAGAATTTAGCCTTTCACTCAAGAACAAAGCACATACAGCTTAGGTACCACTTCATAAGACAGGTATTGGAAGATAGTAAGTTGAAGCTGGAGAAGATCCATACAGATAAGAATCCTGCGGATATGTTAACCAAGCCGGTTACAAAGGAGAAGTTGAATTTTTATTCAACCTCTGTTGGTCTTCATGATTGAGTTGAAGATGGAGGAGCTAGAAGATGTTGTACAGGTACTGGTGCAGCTGTTTATCTCCAAGTGGGAGATTGTTAAGGTGTGGAGCCTAAAAGCTTCACCTAAAGAGCGTTTTGCAGTTTGCAGGTTTACATAGTCACCGACATCGGTCAGGAGCGACCGACGTCGGTCAGGAGCGACCGACGTCGGTCAGGCGCAGTTCAAAAGACACCGGCGTCGGTAGGGATTGACCGACGTCGGTCACAAGCAAGCAGGGAGGAAGCGGCATTGATTACCTGTGCATCCAGAAACCTATTTTCGAGGACAGAACCGAGTGTTTGCATGATGGGATTAAGTCATAGTCTTAAGTCCGCGTCTCTATTATTAGTAAGACTGTTTTAGAGCCCTTGTTTAAGAGGCATAACAGTTGGTTGTAAATGCATGCTCATGTTTCCTAATTCTATATGTAGGATTAGATCTTCTTAGTTTATTGTAGTGTATGAGAATGTTGAAGAACAGTACAAAATTGAATCATCCCAGGTTGTTGGAGTTGATTGTACTTGAGAGAGAGAGCGCTCTTGAAGGAAAGAGATCTAGAGAGAGATCTGTAGATCTGAAAAAAGTGTGGAAGAAAAGAAGTTTCTTCAATTGTATTCCTTCTGTAAAGAGTTTAATACAAGTTTTCAGAGTGGTTTCTCGTATCTTTTGTTCTTTGCTATTATCTGATTCTAGTTACTTATCATTCTGATTTAATTCCGTGTTTATTGCTTTCATAAGTGTAATCATATTGTTGGTTGATCCCCAACACATTTGCCTCCACAAGGACACCTTGAGCCCAAGGTTGCCATTCGAGTTTTTTTTAAAAGTCCATTTTGTTGATTCCTTGCCTCCTGCAAGGGCTTCTTGGCTTCTAAGTGACCTTTTAAAAGAATTATAAAGGTCCTGATTGGCACCTAAGTGCCCTCTACAAGGGTACCTACCCTTTAGACTTTTTGTAAACTACCCCTGACCCTTTGAACTTGTCCATTTTGCTGATAAATAGCCCTCTAAAGTACCCTGTTTTCCCTGTTAAGCATCCAAGATCAAAATGAGTTATAAATCGACTCATGCTTGTCGGACCCAAAGCACTTGGCAACCATAAGAAGGAAACACTTGGTTTTTTCATGGAAAAAAGCCCCGTCAAAGAAAGGCCCACAAGGCAACTGCAGGATGAACTTGTCAGAACCTGGGCCAAAAGACCCTCCAAGGAAAAGGAAAGAGGGTACCGAATTTTGGCCTGCAGGACCAAAATTGGTCAACAGGAACCTACTGCCATGAAGGTGAAGCTGAAAGTATCTAAATGAGTAAATCCCATGAAACCAATCTTTAGTTGAGCCAGACCTAGCACAGTCACAACTAGAAAGATGATGCAAGAGTTTGAGGGGAAGTTGATTGGGAGAACGAAAGAGCATAACCACTATAAGACGTGAAAAAAATGACCACCAAGCTCCACAATACTCAAAATATCAAGATATGCCAGTCGATTAACAATAATTGGGATTTACAACAATTATTCAATTACCAACTTTATTAGCATAACCAACAAAATTGAACAAAATGAGAGATTAATCTAGGAAAGCAAAAAAAGGTCTAGGATCACTATGTTTTTGTTACAATTCACAATGAGCCAACGTTTATTACATTGATTGTCTGATCACTATATACAATGTCAATCTAAGATTCAAATTCACCCCACTAATAAGGTAGTTACAGAATTCAATCATAACTTGATAAGGTAGTTGAGAATCCCTAATAAATCTACCAGCTAAACCATACCCATTTAGTTGTGGCAGATTCCCATGGTCTTTTAAAACTGAATCTTTTCCTATATGCTCCAAATGATCCAATCCCCATGCCATTATGATTAGTGGTTGCCCTTTGCCCATGATCAAGGACAATCCACTCTCATGAATGATTGTCTTGACGGGTCGAAGGATCGTCGAATTTGGGCTCACAGGCTCATATTTCTTGTTTGTGGCTTCCCCTGACCGTCCCACCTAGCGAACTCCTAAGCTTTCAGGGTTCCTCTACCTTTTTCACCATGTTCTCTATGTTCTGTAGGCCTCATTTATGTTTCATCATCCCATGAGCTAGGGCTTTATAGCTCCTTTGTTATTGGGTATATTGGTGATCAAGGTCCGCAGGCCGTTGATCTGGGAGATTGACGGTCAGTGGCATTCAGGCATTGTTTCATCATCCCTAGGTCATCAACCCTTGAGATGGATCCACGTGGTGACATCTCAAGGTTTTAGGCTTTCAATGTTGTCTTTGTTGCCCATGCGAACTATCAACGCCCGCCAATGGTTGGCGGGCTTTGTAATGACATTACTTCAACAATCAAGTACAATAGCATAAATAGATCCAAATATGACTGAAATATATCAGAATATATGATAATAGACAAGCCACTTCGAAGGGGCAACCTCCACAAGCTTCAATAAGAGCAAAATTCACAACATGATGATAAACAATTACCCACTACCTTCTATTTATAGTCTATCTAGGCCATGGTTACTCCATAGGCTGACCTACTAACCAAATGAATGCATAGAGAAATGTGATATAGCATCAAAGAGGGATAAGTAAGCCACAAGTCAGCTATTCCTATCCTAATACATGTGATAGGTTAGGGGTGTAGCATGCCCTTCCCCTTCAAACCAACGTTGTCCTCAACGTTGAACAACTCTAGATGTTATTACAGAAAATCTTCACCTTCCCAAGTTGCATCTTCACTGCTCAGGATCTTCCATTTGATCAGATATTCCCTAATCTCTCTAGTTCTCAACCTCTTAGTACGTGTTTGGAGGATCTTCTCTAGTTCCAAAATGACTCATCCTTCTTCATCTAGTTCTGGGAGCTCTGTCTAGGCTGAAAATTTCTGTCCAATGACCTTCAAACAGAAAACATGAAATACTAGGTGTATGCGAGATGAATGAAGTAACTCAAGCTTGTAAGCCACACTTCCAATTTTATGCAGACCCTAATAAGGGCCATAATACTTAGGATCAAGTTTGTTGTCCTTTTTCTGTTGCTTCAAGGACATTTGCTTGTAAAGTTGCAAGTGTACAAATACCCAGTCACCCACCTCAAAATTTTGCTCACTACGGTGTTGATCTACTTGTTGCTTCATCATATTTTGTGCCAAGGCCAAATTCTCTCTCAAACTAGCCAAAACCTCTTGTTGATGCTGAATGTGCTCCTCCACATCTCGAACCTTGGTTTGCACCTTTAATGAAGAAGTGATGGAAGGTGGATGGTAACCATATAGTGTTAGAAATGGAGACATTTTAGAAGAGGTATGGAAATATGTGTTATACCACCATTCTGCAAGTGGTAGCCATTTAACCCAATGTTCATGTTTATCTGATACAAAACAACGGAGATACCCCTCTAAACATTTGTTAACCACTTCTGTTTGTTCGTCAGATTAGAGGTGGTAAGATGAGCTATGAGCTAGCTGAGTACCCAAATAGGAAAATAGTTTAGTCCAGAAATTATTAGTGAAAATAGGATCGCGATCACTTACAATTATTTTTGAGGTTCCATGTAATTTTAGAACTGCCTCTAGAAAAATAGCTGCTACTGTACTTCTGAAAATGGGTGTGAGAGCAAAAAAATGGGCATATTTTGTAAGCCTGTCCACAATGACCAAGATAACATTTTTACCTTTAGAACAAGGCAATCATGTGATGAAATCCATGAAAACCTCCTCCCACCTTTGACTAGGAATTGCTAACGGTTGTAACAGACCCGGGGTCTTAATTGTCTCACCTTTATTCTGTTGGCATATTAAGCATTCTGCCACAAACTTTTGTACATATCCTTTGAGTCCTTCCCAAAATAATTATTTCTTAATTTTGTGATAAGTTTTCAAGAACCCTGAGTGTCCCCCAATTGGAGATGCATGCAACTCTGCAAGAATCTTATGCTTAAGCTTTGAATCTTTGCACAAGTATAACCTACCCTTATATCATAGGACATTACCTTTCCATTAAAATTTGTCAGAGGCTAAAGTACCTTGCTGGAAAGTCTGAATCAGAACTTGTGTATCCTTGTCTTGCTCCCATTCTAACCTGGCTTCATCCACCCAATTTGCTTGCAACATGGACATTGCACAAAGTAATGCTTCTGTGGATGTATCCCGTCTGGATAGTGTATCTGCTACTACATTATCTTTACCCTTCTTGTAGATGATTTCAAAATCATAACCCAACATTTTGGTTACCCATTTTTGTTGTTCTTCAGATGATAATCATTGCTCCAAAAAGTATTTGAGACTATCATGATCCGTTTTCACCTTAAAGTGTCTACCCATCAGATAGGGCCTCCATTGTTTAACTGCATGAAGAATAGCCATCATTTCTTTCTCATAGATAGGTCTTTGTAGATTCTTACCTTTGAATTGATGACTCTCAAATGCAATGGGTCTTCCTTCCTGCATTAGTACTGCTCCCAACCCGGATCTAGAAGCATCACATTCAACAGTGAATGTCTTTGAGAAGTCTGGAGTAGCCAAAACTAGGGTGGTGCACATAGCTATTTTCAGTTTCTCAAATGCTTTGGTCGTGGCATCATTCCAATGGAAGGCATTCTTCTTTAGCAATGCAGTGAGTGGAGCTGCTATGCTGACATAACCTTTCACAAATCTTTGGTAGTAACCTGTTAGTCCTAGGAACCCTCAGAGGTTTTTGAGAGTTTTTGGCATGGGCCATTCCATCATAGCTTTGATCTTCTGGGGATCAACTTTGACACCTTCATGGGAAAAATGTGACCTAGGTACTCTACCTCCTGTACTCCAAAAGCACATTTGGATGGCTTCGCATAAAGCCGATGCATCTTTAAAACTATCAACACCTGTTTCACATGTTGCAGATGTGCTTCCCATGTAAGACTATAAATCAATATGTCGTCAAAGAAAACCAACACAAACTTCCTTAAAAAAATGCTTAAAAATAGTGTTCATCAAGCTCTGAAAAGTAGATGGTGCATTTGTAAGACCAAAGGGCATTACCAAAAACTCATAATGACTCTCGTGCATTCTAAAAGCAATTTTATGAACATCTCCATCCTTGATTCTAATTTGATGGTACCCCGAGCGAAGATCCAATTTTGTGAAATAATTAGCACCATGCAACTCATCAAGTAAATCATCAATTACTGAAATAGGAAACTTATCTTTGATGGTGTACTTGTTGAGTTCCCTATAATCTGGGCACATCCTCCATGTGTCATCCTTCTTTCACACCATGACCACTGGGGATGAATATGCACTTTGGTTGTGCTTGATGATCCCTGCCTCCAGCGTCTCATGGACCATCTTTTCGATTTCACTCTTCTGTGCATATGGATATCTATATAGTCTGATATTTAGTGGTTAACTCCCTAGAAGTAGTTGAATGGCATGATCATGTTCTCTTTTTTGTGGTATTGCTTTTGGCATGGCCTCAAAAATAGATGGGTGGTCATCAAGAATCATCTGTAGATCAGGATGTGTAGATCCCTGTGTGGGTTGAACTTCTATGGAACATAATCATGCAATAATTTCCTCTGCCCCCTTTTTTAGCATCTTGGTCATCTGATGTGAACTAATCAATTGTGGAGATTTTGCCTGTAATCCACGTAGTTCAATTTTCCTACCTTCAAAATGAAAGCGCATGAATAGTTCCTAGAAGTTCATCTCAATGGTACCCAAGGTTGTGAGCCATTGGACTCCCAAAACAATGTCTGTGTTACCCATGGGAATAGCAAACATAGGAGAATCGAGATTGTACTCACCCATAGCAAGCTTAATACTATGGCATTTGCCTAAACAATTAATTGTGCCACCATCTGCAATCATGCTTGAAATTTTGGGGCTGGGTAGATGAAACAGTTCAATTGATTGGCCAACTTATGGTTGATGAATTTATGTGTGCTCCCCAAATCAATCAACATTGTCACCTTTTGTTTCTTGAAGAAACTGACCACCTTAAGAGTTTGTGGAGTGTTAATACCTGCAAATGCATGACAAGAGATTTTAGGTTGGGAATCTTCAGGTACCTCCTCTATCTCTTCCTCATTATCATTCGAGGCATCATCTTCTTCTTCATCTTCATTGGATCTCTCAATGTAGAATAACTTCTTCTCAGCACATCTATGTCCTTTGCTCCACTTGTCACAACTGAAACATAATCCTTTTGCATGCTTCTCTTCAATTTGCTGAGGGGTCAATCTGGTAGGTAAAGGAAATGTTGGTGTCGATATGCTACGATCTTTGAAGTGAGTGAATCGTTGTTTCTTGTTGGCTATGAATTTTTCCTCAGCTTTGCGTGCCATGATAATAGAATCAAAAATCTTAAATGGATTAAACATGTGTACCTCATGTTGAATGTGGTCCTTGAGTCCACCCAAAAATAGGTCATTCAAGTTCTCCTCAGAAATTATCTCCACACGTAAGGATAAGTTCTAAAAATGATGAATATAATCCTTGATGGAGCCAGTCTGTCTCAATTTTGTTAGTTGGCTAAAGTAATTCTCTGTCACACTATTGCCATAGTGTAATTGCAGTGCCTCTGTAAAAACTGACCAGGTGACACTGAAAATCATCTTTTTCTTTTGAGCACACAACCATCGATACCAAATGAATTGATCAGGTTCAAGATACAAGGATGCCATGGTAACCTTCTGTCCACTTGGGATCTAATGCAAATCAAAACAATTCTCCATTTGGTTGATCCAATTGAGTGGATCTTTTCCATCAAATTTGTGCATATCCACCTTTGGTAACAGGTTCCTCTGTGGCAATGTAGTTGGATTTGAAGTAGACTGGTTAGGAGAACCACCTTGGTGGGGTTGTGCAATAGTGATAGCTAGATGATTTGACTGATTATTTTTCAAAGCCATGATATATACCAAACTATCTTGTATCGATTTCATATTAGATTGTATGCCTTGCACCTCACTTTGAATGCCTTGCACACTATAGTCAAGCTAGCTCACTTTGTGATCTATGTCAGAGAACCCTGGTACAAAGGATCTAATACATCCCCCTTCTGACTCCATCTATTCCTTGTTAGGAGTTTTACTTGGAGTTTCGGCACCCTTTCCTCAGCCCCGAGTTTGTGAACCTGCCATAAAAGGGCTTTACGATGTCGGCCCTGATTGGCACTTTTGACCCAACTTTGACCAAGCGATTTTGGACTTATGTCGGCCTCAAATCATAACATACAATGAACATACCCTAGCCAAATTTTTCTAAGCTTTCCAAAAATGTAAATAACTAAGAAAAATTCTTTGAATTGTGCACTATAGAGCAATTTTATGAAAAACCCTAAAATGGTGATAACTTTTGTAAAATAGATCTAAATGAGCTGAAATTTTAATGTAAGCTTAATTTAATGTTTCGCACCTCCAATAAAAAATTGCAAATAAATTCGCAATCATTTTTTAGATATAGCCAAATTTAAAAAATTAGGGTTTCACCCACAAGATTGCCCAAATCGCAGCTCTGATACCACTTGTAATGAAATTACTTCAACAATAAAGTATAATAGCAGAAATAGATCCAAATGTGACTGAAATATATCAAAATATATGATAATAGACAAGCCACTTTGAGGGGGCAACCTCCACAAGCTTTAATAAAAGCAGAATTCACAATATGATGATAAACAATTACCCACTACCTCTTATTTATAGTCTATCTAGGCCATGGTTACTCCATCGGCCAACCTACTAACCAAATGAATACATAAAGAAATGTGATATAGCATCAAAGAGGGATAAGTATGTCACAAGTCGGCTATTCTTATCCTAATACATGCGATAGGTTAGGGGCGTAGCAGGTTTTCGGAGCTCTCTGCTGCCTTTGGTTTCTCGAGGGGCTAAGTTCCTGCGATCGTTCCATGTGGCACATTCTTAGGGACTCAAGGTCTTTGGGATTTAGACTTTCTTTGAGCTTACCCCCAATGCTCTAACCTCTGCGATCGTGCCACGTGGCACCATTGTAGAGTTTGGGGCCTTCCAAACACTTAATCGCACTTTCAAAGAACTTTGCTTTCGTTGTAGCATCCCCAGATGGTTAAAATATGGAGGCTCTACAATGAATCATTCAAAACTATGCATTGCAAAGAAATTGACCGAGTCAATAAACCTTTTGAGAGAAAGCATATGAAGGAAAAGATGATAACAAATGCAAGAATTAATTAAATATTTTGCATTCTAACTTGAAACACTCGCATGTACAAAGACCCTCATTCTACATTTTATTCCATTTGATGGATTAAGGCAAAGATCATGAATTAGAAGTTAAAGTCAAAAAAAGACCCATTATTCAAACTCTTTTTATCAAACAACCCTTTCTTGACTTTGATAGCTTTGACGTTTGATACGGCCATCAAATTCGAGCTAGTGACAACTACCATGTGGCAAGATCTCATCAGTTCATAGACTTGACCTTGATGGTCTGTTGACGAGCAGACGCTCATCAAATTTATGCTAAGGGAGTATGATGATGTCATCACGTCCACATGGATGGCCCTTGTTCATCGATCTATGGCTTCTAGTTCACAAGATGATGCCATGTGGCATCATCTTGGCTCTTCGAGTATGTTTTGATTGAATGTGATTGTGCCACATGGCAAGATCGTAGGGCTCTTGGGCTGCCTATATGCTTTGCTCCCTTCCAAGTCATGGACCTCCACGAGTCATCGATTTAAGAGACCAGACAACTAACGGGGCTTTGGGGTTGGGCGATCCTCTATAAAAGTTCTGAGTCCCTGACTTTTGAAATGATGCCACGTGATGGGGTCAAGGGCCGTAGGGTCTTTTTGACTTGATCCTTGATTCTTCGACACTCTGATCTCTAGGATCGTGCCATGTGGCACGGTCTCGGGGATTGGAGGAGCCAAAAGACTTAGTCAATTTTCCATTCTACTTCTGTTGTGGGTCCACGAGATGATGCCAAGTGGATGATTTTCAGTGAATCTTCTGTTGAGGAGGCCCCACTATGTGAATCAACCTTTCGAGTCTCAATATGACTGAGATCATGCCATGTGGTGTGATCTCGGGCATTCAGGTGCTCGAAACTTCTTTGGACTTCAACCAACCTTCCATGGCTCCACGCCGTTGATTGAAGGACAAATGCCCCAATCTTAGATAGATAAAGCTTTTGGGACTTAGGTGTCTTTGGATGAGCTCTTAGTTCTTGGAAAATGTGATTTAGACACATGGAGAAATTTAGGGGCTCACAGAAAGTCTTTGTGCCTACAAGGATTTCTATCAAAACAATTAAGTCAAAAGGCATGAAACAAAGTTTTTTCTACAAGAAAAACATGCAAATTTTAAACCTGGTTGAATTGAATAAAAGGTTTCCTTTAATTTGAAAAGACTCAGAGTACACCAATATAAAGGTTTGAATTCCATGAATTAAAGCATTTTCAAAGGATCGAGAGACTTAACACATTAGAATTCAGCTAAGGTGTAAAGTATGAATCACTTTTTAAAAGACTTGACAATTGAAAGAGCTCAATTTCAACATACTTATTCAAAAGACCATGGCTACTCAAGCAATTAAACATGACACCCTTTTTAGACGAAAATCATATGAATGTTTTCAATTAAATCATAGAATTTCCATAACAAGGTTATAGAAACCTAAGGTTGAGCCAAAAACTCGTAAGCAGGAAAAAGAACATAGATATTCATACCTTAATCACAGTTTTTCAAAATTCAAAGCTAACTTAAACCAAAGGTTTTCTCAAAAGAAAAACAACTTAGACCCGTATCAAGCAAATTGCAAACCAAAAATGGGGGCCCAAATTGATAAACCACTAAAACTTCCCATAGGAAAGAGATTAGACTCCAAAGCAAAAAGAGGTTCTATGATTTCAATGATAAAATTAAGGCATGTTGTGCAAGCAACAATAAGTTGGACCACAAATGTCGCAAATGCATTCATTTGGGATATTCTAAATCCTCCAAGACATACAAGCTATATGATGAGAAAGAAAAGAAGTTTATTGTCACAAGAGAAGTTGTCTTTTGTGAAATTGCAAAGGACAAAGATAACATTGATCGACAAGTGAGTCGACTTGAGAAATATGCAAAGATCGATGTCTACAAGGAGAGTGATTTGGATGTGCCAAACAATGAGCAGGGAACATACAACTGGGAATCCATTGATTCTTTATTGTCTCTTATACATGAGATTGATACTCTACTTGAAGGAGAGAGTTCAACTTCATCAAACAATGAATAGGGGTCACCAGAACAAAGGTTAGAAAATGAACTTGAAGCACCTAAAACACAAAAACATATACCTAAGTAGGCCACTCAAATATTGAAATATGTGAAATCTAATGAAGTTGGGAAAACCAGTACTAGAAGTGCGAATGCAGTCGCATCACAATCAGACAAGTCCATTGAAAAAATGCAAGATATGATTGAAAAGCTCACCTTGAATGATTCTCCAGAAGAATAACTCAATGTTGCATTTGATTCAGAACCAACATCTTTCAAATAGGCTGAGAAGCTTGAACCTTAGAGACACAATGAAAGATTAGTACAATGCATTGGTCAAAAAATGGACTCGAAAATTGGTTGATCCTCTATATGATTGCAAGCCTATTAGCTGCAAGTAGGTCTACCATGACAAATACAAGGTCGATGGCTCACTTGACAAGCACAAAGCAAGGCTTGTCATAGAGAGATATGCTCAAAAAGAATGAATTGACTACAATGAAACATTTGCACCTACAGCAAAATAGACTACCATTTGAACCATGTTGGCTTTGATAGCGCACAACAAATCAAAAGTTCATCAAATGGATGTCAAAATTGCATTTATGAATGTTGACCTCAAGAAAACTGTGTCCATGACACAACCTGAAGGTTTTACAGTAAAAAGCCAAAAACACAAGATGTGCAAACTTAAAAGTCCTTGTATGGTTTGAAACAAGCCCCTCCAGCATGGTCCACCAAACTAGTTGAGCACCTCATGAACATGAACTTCAAATGTTTTGTGTTTGAAGATATAACTCTTTTCATCAAAACAATTGACAAAACAATTATATTTGTGGTGGTATATTTTGATGATTTGTTCATCACAGGGAACAATGAACGTGACACTGCAAAGTTCAAATCAAAGTTGATGAAAATCTTTGAAATGACTGATTTGGGTTATCTTCATTACTATTTGAGTATTGAAGTAATTCAAAGTCCAAAGTATTTCTTCATCACTCAGTATAAGTACATTGGTAACATTCTGAACAAGCTCAAAATGGAAGATTGTAAGCCTCTTAGCATGCTTATGGAACATAATCTCAAATTGACCGCTGAAGATACAATAGATCTGGTCGATACTACCAAATACAGACAACTTATTGAAAGTTTGATTTATGTGACCCCAACTAGACCAGATATATCTTTTGTTACTGGTGTTCTTTCAAAATTCATGCAACCCAGAGATAGTCATTGAATAGCAGCAAAAGGAATCCTTAGATACCTCAAAGGAACACAAAATTTTAGGCTCAAATACTCTAGAACATGAGACTTCAAACTGGTTGGATATTTAGAGTTTGACTATGTTGGTGATCATGGAGATGGAAAATCCCCTATGGGTTTTTTGATGATTTTGGGAACAACAGTTAGTCAGTTGGAAATCCAAGAAGCAATCAATGCCGACAAATTCTTCTGCAGAAGCAGAATATATGGCCATTTTAGAAGCAACTAGAGAGATCTTGTGGCTCAAAAAGGTTCTTTCAAATTTGTAGGAACAACAGGTTTCGTTAACACCTCTCATAATTGACAACACTTCTACAATCCAAATGACAAAGAATCCAATTTTTCACAACCGAATCAAACATATCAATACCGAATTTCATTTGAATCGACACTATGCGAAAGATGACAATGTCAACTTGCAAGATTGCCCTCCAACAGAGCAACCAATAGACACCTTGACAAAAGAGCTTGGACAAAAAAAATTTGAAAAGTTTAAAAGAATGTTTGGTCTGACAAAGACCCCTGTAGATTAAGGGGGGATATAACAATATTGTACATATTTGTTATTAATCCTAAGTGTCTTATGTAGCTTTTATATTATTCTAAATAAGTTGGTTTCTATTCCCATAGGAATAGCAAGGGTCATTTGGGAATGTGAAGTGAACAGCTATTTCTTGACTTATTTATTGTAATGCTTTGCCCCATTTCAATTTGAATAGTGAAAACAATTTTGACTTGCGCCTAACATTGTAAATTGACATTCTGTGATTCAGCCTGTCACATTGTTAGGATTCTATTGTGTGACAAGCCACAAGAAAGATTTGATTTTGGGCCAATTTTTAGTGTTCCATATTTGATTCCATTTTGTGCTAGTGTTATCGCTGTTCAGATTTAGTATTTGGTAGGCTGAAGCCAAAAAAATTGCGTCTTATCCATTAGAAAGGAGAATCGGTCTTTTATATGGTTCATCCTTCAATTGTTCAATTTGTTCTTAAACCATGGTTCAGTCTCTGTTATGATTTCCATGTTCCAATTGTTGATACCTTGCTGGCCTTGCTTACAGTAATCAGCCACCTTAATATAACTTTTTTCTTCTAAATGTGCCTGAAAACCATGATCATTTTGGATGGAAACAGGTGTTCCCGAATGGTACATTCTTCCCTTTTTCTTTTTGCCACCTGAATATTTTGAATCCCCTCGCAAGTCAGTACAAAAAATTTCCGCCCTATTTTTAGGTGATTGAATTTGCATTAAAAACGATATTTCATTGACTTGATATTTATCTATGAGAATAGTACTCCATGGCATATCCTTCTCTTGCTATCTCCGCTCAGCTTTCATTACTAGTGCTAGACTGAAAAGTTTTAAATTTTCATTGTTCAAGCCTGCATAATTTTTTTCCTCGGTTATCAAATCTCAAGCAGCTAAGGCACAATTAAAATTTTCCACAATACGTCTAGAAAGAAAGTTCCTTTGTATTTGAATGATTTGATTTTCCGCCTTGAGAGGGAGGGGTAGGAGAGAGAGCATATGTATTGCGACAGCCTGTAAAACCACTTTTATCATCTGTATTCTTCTTGCAAAACTGAGCCATCTGTTTTTCCATTTGGAAATCGTGTTCCTAATTTTGGCACCTGTATTGTCCCATAAACCAGAGGATCTTTTGAAGTGTAAGGGAAACCCAAGGCGAGCAGTGGGAAATGCCCTTTGTAAGGCACCGCTCGAAGGATTCTATTTTTCTTCCTAATGAGTATGTTTAGGACAAAAATATATTTGTTTTGGCGGTGTTGACCTGTTGTCCTGAGGCCTTTTGAAAGTTTTTCAGAATATTGGTGATCTGAACAATTTCCTTTTTTGTAAGTGATGAGAATAACAAGGTGTAATCATCAAAGTGAAAATTGGTGTACCGTTTTCCTGCCTTCATGGCAGCAAAACCAAGAATTTCCCCCTTGTCCTTGGCGTTTTCAATAGCACTACTGAGATTTACCCCCATAAGAATAAAACGGCTCAAGCTGAAAGGTTCTTCTTGCCTTGGTCCTTTGGTTGAGTTGAATTTAAGAGCCGCCATATAGGTAGGAGTGCATATGCGATTGCTGATGCAGTGAATTATCTAATCACTGAAGTCATAAGAATATAGTATTTCTGATTATCTCCCAATTACATCTGTCAAAAGCATTGGCGATGTTAAATTTAATCATCATACCTGGTCTTTTCAGAGTTTTTAATGAATGAATTATCTCCTCGACAGCTATAATATTATCAGATGTCTTCCTTGAACAAAAGTTTATTGTGTTGGGAGGATCAGCAAGGGCATTAAGACCTTTAGGCAACTGGCTATGATTTTAGAGATGATTTTATATACCGTATTGTAGAGGGCAATTCGTCTATACTGATCCAATTTGTGGGCTTTCCTGATTTTTTTGAGAATACATTACAGCATCCGAGTTCACAAAAAATCTAGAGTCAACTATGCTCGTATCTGCATCAATTTTTAACTAGAGAAGCCCCTGCCCGACAGAATCATACAGGAAATTGGGGGGGGGAGAGTATGATTGAATGGTAACAGCCCCTAGATTATGATAATATTCCATTCAGATGCCACCTCTGTCATGAGCATGGACACCTTGCAAGGGTATGCCCCAAACAACCAGAACAACTTCCACAACAACCACTGACAAAGGATGTAAGAGCCCACCTGCAACGCATTGACAATCCTTTTGCAAATGGAGAAACCAGCTAACCATTAAAGACACTGGCTGATCCGCAAAATCAGAACAACACTAAACTCCAAATAGCATACACAAGAAAAGGAAAAGGGCAATCAAGTCAGGCTGCTCCTCTCACACTCGACAACCCTTTTGAAGCTGTAGCCAACTCTGAATCTCAAGATATACAAAACGCCCAGGGCTTACAGGAGAAGCACGAAAAGAAAGGAAAAGAAAAGGCCAGCAGCAGCCCAGAAGCATCCTAGGTACAATTCTCCTCCAAGAATTTCAAGCATGATCACTTGAAATAGAGGGAAGATGGTCAAACCAAGGGAAAAGATCTCATCCCTATAAATTTCCAAATCTGGGAACCAAAAACATCCAGGAAAGAAAGAAAAAAAGGAAAACATCTCATAAGCAGAGTGACGCAGAGGAAGACAAGAACATCACAAGTACAGCTGAAAGGATGATACAAATCTAGGCTCCCAAAGTTGCTGACACAAGAAACTCCTGAAGAAAGACCCGCCCCTATGATTGATTCTTGATGCGGATTCTCTCATGGAGTGTAAGAGGCATAGGGGTGCCAAACAAATGCATGTTTCTCAAAGACATAATAATAAAAGAGAACATAAATATGATTCTTCTCCACGAGTATGCCCAAACCAGTTCCACTAAAATAATACAATTCAAGGAACTATGGGGCAGCAAGAAAACTTCTTTGGCCCAATGGCTAAAACCACCTACAATTGGAATCCGGCAAGGTATGATCTAATCTCTAAACAAAGTTCCTTATGGTCAATATGTTGTTTTCGACTCTTACGAATGACAGAGAGCTCTAAATATTCTCAATATGTACACTCCAGTTGAAAACAATAGAATCCAAATGTTGGATATGGTGACAGCTTAGGTGAAAACTTTAACACCCAAAACTTGATTCTGATGGGGGATTTCAACACCATCAGATCTCTGGATGAAAAAAAAGAGGTGTGGGTTTCAACCACCGAACAGCCATGGCTCTTGACAAGTTGGATAGTGACACACATCTAACAGAGCAGATCTTTTCCCAGGGATGTTTCACCTCGACAAATAGAAGAAAGGGAAGAAGTTACATTGTAGAAAAATGGATAGGATTTTCCTCTTGGAAAATTAGAATGGACCAAACAAGAAAATTGAAGCAACGGTTGGAGAAACAACCATGTCAGATCATTGGCCCATACACTTGAGTATTACCAAACAACCACCCTTCAAAAACAGTCACGGTTCAAATTTGAAAAAAATTGAATGTCTCATCTGAACTTCCATCAAAAGGTTGAGTGGTGGAAAATATGATTGAGAAAATGTGAGACCAAGAGAATCTAAAGATTGAATCTTTTATACAATTGTATAAATATCTTAAATACATCTATCTGAAAAATGAGGACAGATATCAATCTTAAGGCACCTATATTGGATTTGTCATATATCACATTGATTAATGACTATATTACCTTCTCAGAAAAATTCCTGCTGACTAGTGATAGATACTAAGATACTAAGATTTTTAGATTGACTTCTCCAAGTAAAAAGAAAAAACTTCAATATGACAGTCAAATGGATGTCAAATTCAAGGTCACAATGATCCTGTGACAGTCAAATGGATATCAAATTTAAGGTGGTCATTAATTGTTAACGATTCATGGAAATTACAGTCCACTGCCACCTCCCCGCTCTCCCTGGTTGTCATTGTAGAACACTTATCGGCGTAATGATTTTAAAGAACACAAATATCCAACATTACAGGTAGTGTTGAACAATGAGCACTTGCAGACAGTTCACTGAGTATGAGGTGGTGTGGATTCATGTGTGGAGTTACATAAAGATCAACATATAAATACTACATGCACCCACATAAGGGATATGGTGATAATGTCAACATGGATATGGTGCTGGAGTCAACCGAATACTTTCAGTGCTCTCGTGTATTTGGGAAAGAATGGCTAAACCGCAGCTTGAGGAGTTAGAAGCTGCAACTGCACGACAGTGTGACCTGGTGCAATGTGTCAAGACTATTTATGAGGAGTATAAAGCTCAATAGCGATATAATCATGAGATTCAAAGACTAATTGGAAATCTTCAAAGGGGATATTCCAAGGCCATAGGATTTAAATGCAACTTCACACTAAATGCCATCATACAACTTTAGTCTTTGATTATTATATATCACAAAAGAAGAGCAAATGCCCTCATACGATATTGATTATTAGATATATATCTAGGGGCAAGAGGGCTATACTTGATGGTGCCCCATTAGTTGTGACAGTGTTTGCAATGTTGTGGGCGATTTATTATTTCAAAAGGTACCATTTGATGAGACTTTCAAAGTTAAAAGTTTAAATAAAAGTAAGTCAATAAAACAAGTCAAAAAATATCAAATCATGTAACATGCGCACCATAATTAAATGACTTAATGCACAAGGTATGGACCAACACTATTTTTGTAAATTTAAAACCTCCATCATGAATGACTTTAAAAATGATTATCCGTATCACTTGAACACGTGACATTCTTAGCTTCAACACGTATTAGCCTTTCTACTGCGTGAATTTGGTTGGCTGACGTAGCTCCAAGTAGGCATGAAGGACCCATCAGCAAAAGGTGGCTAACTAGTGGCTTTCCTCCCCCATATCACATATATTTAATAAGACCTCTAAAGAAACATGGGACCAGCTGCATACTCTTTTGGAGCATCGAATATAAAATTGTTATTGAAGGAGCAATTTTTTCCTTCATGAATGTAAGAGGTGAATATTTTACCAACCATATTAACACTTTCAAGTCAATCTCACAACAGCTACAAGAAATCAAAACAGAAGTTGATGATGACGATTCAAAAGCAATTTTACTAAAAAGCATGCCTCCCATTTACAGTGATGCAACGTTTACTTTGAGCGAGATGCTGGATAAAAGAGCAGACACTCTTATCAACTTTCTTCTTGAAGAAAAGAAAAAAATGAAGAAATAGCAAATTCATTCAAATGACAAGACAGCTTAACTAACGAAGAAGAAAGTTAATATTAGCAGCTCTACCTTGCAGATACAAGCAGCTACCAAGTACAGCTCAGAAACTGTACTGCCAAGTTAAATATCCTCTACCTTGCTAGTTCCAGACATTCATTATTTCCTGATACTTCACTTTGAATTATGGAAATATCTGACACTACCCTCCAGCCACTGTAAAATAATTCAAAATACCCAAATAGAAGTCAAAGTCCAGAGTCAACTCATTTGTTTGAGCTCACACAATCAGCATTAGAAAATCTCTCTTGAACACTTTTAGCACACTCCATGACGAAAACCATCACCTGTCAGAAAATTTGGAAAAAATTGCATACAAGAACAATAAAATAAAAACCGCAGTTAATAATAATATGGGTCAAACATACCTCTTCAAAAACTGAAACCACCAGGAGGAAGTTTTGGTTGATTTGCATTAAAATTGAATGCCAACTGATCCTCAGAGCATGTAAGAGCTATGTTTTGTTCGTCATCATCTTCTAGCCAATAAGTAACAAGAATTTCCACGCATTTCTTATAGATGTCATCATTATAGTGATTCTGTAAGTTTTCAATCTTTTCAAGTCCCTCGGCACCATCAATGAACTGAGCATAGAGATTTTAATGCCTGCAGAATTTGCCAGTTCTTTTTCTGCTTCTTCTACTTCCAAAATATTCTCAATTCCCTCAAGGCAAACTGACACAAGGTCTAGGTCATTACATACTAATAGATCACACAGTGGCTTGATGCATCCTTGATCCACCAAATACCTGCCATTTTAATCACATGTCAGTCATTTTGGTGTGCGGCAGCATGGAACTTAACTTCAAATCTCCATGTAAAGTTGATGAAGCATATCATTCCAAACAAGATTGTGTTTTCCTCAAAAGACAGTATGCAGCTGAGATGAAATAATCCATGTTCATTTTTTCCCCAGGGCTGCTCTTGAATTTTAAAAACTCAGAAATCGCTGTTCTAAGAGAAGAAGAAATGAACCATATAACAAAATTCAAATCTGAAGTATAGAACTTACCATCACAATATACAACTCTTAATCACAGAAATGATTGAAATTTCAATTTTGTCAAAGAAATGATTGAAATTTCAATTTTGTCAAAGAAATGAGTGCAACCCAATAACCTACACAAGCTTTGTCTACAAGAACAAAGCATACAACTCTTAATCACAGAAATCATTGAAATTTCAATTTTGTCAAAGAGATGAGTGCAACCCAATAACCTTCACAAGCTTTGTCTACAAGAACAAAGCATGTATATGATAGGATGCCACCAATATACACATGGAACTGTTACATTTACCCTAAAGTCATTCCAACTTTACCCAGTTGTTATGGCAAACTTTACTTGTTCAACATAGGGCTACATCAAAAATTGATTTCCATCTGAACTACGATATTCATAGAAATACAACATTTAAATGTAGAAATATTGAGAGCATCAGATTGTAGAATACACTGAAAAAGACATCCTTTGCAATGGCTTATTTGAGATGTAGATAAATTTCCAGTTAATGATGTTTCTTGGCCACATTTGGTGGGATGTTGAGAATTAGAAAATGTAAATTGCAATCATTTTACTACTAGTGATAATATTGTTAATTGCATCCTTTATCTGCAAACATCAAGATGTTGTAAAAAGTACTCTTTTAGTGTTTCATAGTTTAGTTGAGACAGGTCTAGAAATATTTCTTGAGAAGATTTTCAATGTTGTAGATATTTCATGTATTGAATTTTGGGGCGCTTGGAAAATGTTTTCAAACATGAACATTATTTGATTTTGAGTTTAAACTTCTAGGAAAATTTATGAAGACTAATTTCAAATAGAAAGTAAAGGTAGAGGTAGTTTTTTTTATTACCACCAAGCAAGGCACAAATTTCATGTACGAGACCCCCCTTATGCAGGATTGTTTTTACATTTACCTTATATATTGTTCAACAAGGTATAACACCCTACCCCTCTCTGGTTTTAAACATGTGACCTCCTCTATGTGGAATACACATGCCTTCACCATCAGGCCCACTCAGGTTGTACCATGCGACCTCATCTATGTGAATAAATTTTGATGCACACAATGCGAGTCGTGTTTGAGAAGGCATGATCAGCAGACTAGCTAGCTTACAACTTAAGGAAAACTTAAAAGGCCCTAGGGATATGCTCTGATTGATACCTGTGTCTGCTCTGATTGATACCCAGCTGCAAAAATTCAAACAAAAAAAAGAAGGCAAGCAAACTTCCAACAACCAAAGCTGAACAGATATTATTAATGCTCTAAGAAGCACTAATGTCTTGCATAATAAAATATACTATTAAGACAAGTAGGATTTGTCAAGCAAAGTAGATTGTCTGATGAGATCTTCTCAATCCGTGTGAAATTAGCCCTTTTAGCTTTTTAAACAAGTTAGCATATTCTCATAATAAAAAAAACCCAACAGAACATGCACTCCCGAAGTTACATACATCACAATTAATACAGTAACCTGTATTAGATAAGGAAAACAATATGCAATGAAATCACTTCACAGCTCATACTGTAACCTAACTCTTAAAACTGAAAGAGATTATTTATATACACATACATGGTTACAAGCCAGCAGCATAGCTTCCTTCAAAACTAGCTTAAAGAACAGCTTAAAACAATAAAAATGATGATCTCCAAGGGAGTAGGTAGATTGGCAAGTTTTACTTTTTCCCTGAGCTTTCTCATGGGGTTGAAACATGAGGCTGTGCAAAATTAAAACAATATAAAGGTTTAGTGAAAAGTCCCCTTGCAATAAGTCATAAGTCGATTTATTGCCTACTAATTATTTACTTTGTACTTGGACCCTGGCCAGATAACAAGAACTATGGAGAATACTCAGGGGCACTTAAATATGTAAATTTATATATTAAGTTATCCATATTTTTCCATCAAAACTCTCTCGATCGATGTCGTGCGCCTTCCTACCAATTCTTCAGTCTCCAAGTCTAATTTAATACAAACAGTTGGGGGAAAATGTGATAGTCACAAACATGCAAGAATGCAGAAACATGTGCACCTGCCTGCCTTCCTGTCTGCCCACCCACCGGTATGCATATACAGACAGATATCTATTTCAACCATGGAGGATACCCAGGGGCACTTGCATGTGCAAATTTTCATATTCAGTTTATCCACAATTTTTTCATCAAAAACCTCCTGATCAATGTAGCACGATGTCCTACCCGGTCTTTGGTCTCCAAGTCTAATATAACACAAACATTTGGGGAAAAAATGTGATAGTCACAAACACATAACCGTGCAGACACATGCACACCTGCCTCCCCAGCCACCCACACACTCTCATAAGTACACCAAAATATATTTCAATTTTCAATAGCAACATGCCTCGTAAGAGCAACCCATAACTCCTACCGCATTACAAATCAACCTCAAGCTGGATAAAAATCCTTTCAACATCTCAACTTTCAAGTAATCCTCAATTAAGAAATCTACCTGCTGATAGCATTGCCTTCTGGCTGCTTAGGATGAAATAGGACTGAAGTGTGGTTGTGAAACTTATTGAAGCAAAAAATGGCAATTCAGCCCTAAGGTTAATTTAAGAAAGGATTGGTTGAATGTGGCACCAATAATTTTTTTGGGATGACAAACATTTATAGTACCGGCACAAGTGAAATCAAATGTACAGGGTTCAAGGCTCCATATTTTGGCTGATCTGTATAAGACAACCATAAAAACGACCCTCTTATACCATCACAGAATAACTCGTACGATATATTTGCAAGCAATCACTTAAGGAGGCTTATCATTGTGCCAGGAGCAGTATTTGGAAGAAAACTTTGGATTGGGAGTCGGCCTTCAGGAATGCTTCTGCTTGCAGAGGCAAGTTTAATTTCTGTATGTTGTTGACAGTTTTTTATTTTTGCTAGATACTTTGGAGCTAAGAATTTTTTGGCATCCCTGGTCATTATCATATTAATAAGTTCCCTCTAGAAGTTTCTGTCCTGTTTTTTTCTGATCAATGTCTATTCAACTTTGCCTTGGTCTGCTTGACAGGGTATTCTTCCCAGCCCTGATTTGTAAATTGTTGTCACTGGCTGGCCATTTATAACATATTGTATACACTTTCTTAGATAGGTAAGACTCGAGAGTGCAATTGATCCCTTCTTTTACTCATTAAAAAATTAAACTCTAGTTATGATTTAATAATTAGTTTTTTTAACACAACCAGCCGTCAGAATATAATCCAGATTCTAGATTGATTTCTGATCAAACCATAAAAAAATTTAACATCATACAGTAAATACCATCCTAAAAATTGAGTGAACAGCTGAAAATTGTCATTTAAAAAAACAACAAAGTAGAAGTAAGAAGGTATTTTTGACTGAAGTGGACTCTACTCCTAGGACAGGGAATTGAATGAATTATGAACCCCCAATTTTAATAAAAGAAAAAGATCTGCTCATATACCTGTTGATTGGAAAAAAGAATTTTCACGATAAATTTTTATTTTGTCTCTTTCAGTTTTAAGGACTCTTTGATTGGGAATTAATCCTACACAGATGTTTGCGATCATACCCAGTTCATAAAATCTTAGATCAGGACAACCAAACAAAACTTTGAAATCTTATTCTGAAACAAAACGCCTATCAAAGCAAACATCTAAACAAGTTAAGCATATGACATTGATTAACCAAGTTTGGGCTAATGGGATGTTAAGAAGTATTTTCTCTCTTTAAGTTTATGTATATAATCATTTATAAGTTTGTTTATGATGCGTTACTCCTTTCCAGGTCAATTCAACTCGGAGGAGTTCAATGATAAGAGAATACAAAAAGCTGACATCAATAATTCTAAGAACAAATTTTGCCTCAAGATTTTACACACTTTGACAGGCCCACCAAACCAATCCGATTTAAAGTACATCAAAAGCTATCATCATCAACATCAATACATTAGTTTTTCAACACAACCAGCAGACAGAATCCAATCTAGTTTGGTTTATGATTAAACGACTGAAAATTCTACACGTCACAAAGCAAAATCCATTCTCAAAAATTATTATCGAAAAGGAAAAGCAACAGTCTAAAGAAGAAGTAAGGATTAGGGTATTAATGACAGATGTGCACTCTTTCCCTGGTTTTTAAAAAAAAATCTTATAGCTATCAATTGATTGAAAAAAATACTTTTAAGAATCATTTTTTTTTGGCCTTGGAGTCTGCTGGGTGATAATTTTATTTATATATATACACACTAACACACATATAAATACATACAAACCCCATGTGTAGATGGATTGGCAGCATCCAGTTTACTCTTGAGTTTGGTCATGAGGTCAAAATACAGGGCATACAAAGAGGTCAAATTACAGAGGTACATTCTTTTGGAAAATAAATAAAGTAAATGAAAGGAGATCCAAATGGAAATAAATACCTCTGTGGGCTTCCACAAGGGTGATCTCATATATCAAATCGGTGTCTAACTTGGCCTTGTCATAAAATACAACCAAACTGGTTTTTAGCTTTGCCTTAACCTAAAAATAATTATTTCATTTGCCTAGTCCCAAACCGAGTGAGCCCCAACAAGTCCAGCTGACTCAACTCAGAAGACGCTGCACTCAATAAAAAAAACATGCAGAAATAAAGAAGAAAATCTTTAAAGTTGCAAACGTGCCCCTACTTCAATTTTAACATCTAATTTATTTATTTTTGCAGCATCTAGAAGGGGAAAAAACAGACCGGCAGCATAGAGAACTGTCAATTGGGTGCTCAAATATTCCAACTGAAATCTTGGGTTCCTGAGGCTCCTGAGAACTTGAGGATTTCAATGAATGTACAAATAGTAAAAAAAATAAAGAATAAATAATAAACCACTCAAAACGGGTTTAATGGCGGCTCTGAAAGTAGCTCGGAATCGAAAATGAATAAGTTTAAGAACGCGCGAAAAACAACGGATAAATGTTGCGTCAAGTGACGAAATTGAGGATTTTCTGTCCACTGACGTGGGTATTTCTTCCAGTGGTATATGCTGAATTATTTATTTAATATAATTTTTTTTTGATAAATAGTGGAATTGAGGAGGGGTGGTAAGGGATTTCAAGCCAACTCGCCCTAAAAGGGCCTTGGTGGGAGAACTCTTGAATGAGTTCAGAAATATTTAAGTTATGTTGAGAGGGACATTACTTGATATTTTGGTGAAGTGTAGTTTCGTAAAGTGAAAGAGTGTAAATCAATAATTCTACTTTATTCGAAATTCATGATTGTTGATTTCGTTTTTCTATTTGTGCACATAGTATTAAGCAACAATAATTTGATAAAAGTGACGGTGGAAAATGAGGTGGTGGGTTACTTTATATGGCATGGCAAAGTAGTGGGGAAGGGCAAAGTCATACAAAACATGAAGGTGGTGAAAGTTTTCAAGGTGAGTGAGGTGGTAAAGATGAGGGGCAATGAGCAAGGACGATGTCAATATAGATATATTTACACGAAGTGGCCACATATCATCATATACACGGGCATATACAGGTCGTATGAAATATTTCAATCACGTTGGGTGACTTTGGTTGCCACATGGAACTTGGGCAAGCCCTGTGATCTTTGGGATCTGTTGAATTCACAATGGCTAGGATGTGATCGTTTATGGTGATTTAATGACAAAGTGGATGTGGTGGACCCACATTCCTTTTTGCCTTGAACATAACAATGTTTCATTTACAAACTTTGTGATCGTTTTTATGAGCCCACAATGATGATTTTTAATTATTCTCTTAATGTAAGGGGTCACCAATATTACATATTATACTATGTTAGAGGTCCCTTTGACAATCCTACATTTATAAAACAAAGGCTTGTAGGAGTAATGTCTAAGTGGTTTAACGTGATTTGTCATACATATACGGGCAATATCAATGTGACAAAGAAAGAAGAGAAACCATGTGTCGGTATTTACCTTTATATGCAGAAAAAATCGTGAAATAGTTTGCTTTCTCAACCATTATAATTTGATTTGGTTATGACTTCTATGATTTTTTATATGATAATTAATAAATGGAAAGAAAATATGTTAAACTTGCAAATAAAATTTATTAATAGTAATCTACAAGGCAAATAATGAGTCAAAGAAGCCCCTAAAAGGGGAATGGCACATTTTTGAATAGCTTATATAATGTGAGAGTGCAAAGTGACAACTCAATGAGAAAATTCTCAATTAAAACTATTGAATGACATGATTTAACAACATCCAATATTTTTATGTATTAGATGACCTTAAAAGTCTAATATTAGGTGACACGTGTTTGTATTACATGCTTCACATTTTCACTTGCATCTTCATTCTTTTTCATTGGGGTAAATTTGCAATTTCTTTCTTCATTTTCTCCTCGTTCATGGCATTTATACTGAAAATCTTGTCTTTGTTTAATTGCATCCCTTTGGAAAGCTCAGGGTGAGGTTTCCCTCACATAACTGATGAATCCAATGGACATGAAAAAGTTGAGTAGTTGCTCAAATCGCACAAGAAGTTGGATACAAATTTTGTATTGAATTACACTTCCATTTTGTATGCTCAATGTGTAACTATGTCCATTGGTACATTGAGTGATTGGTCTTATTAAATTAAAGTTCACAATGTTATAGCTATATGAATGACAACTAGTAAAAGTGTTTACTAACATGTGTATAATTATTAATTTTCATAGTATATATATATATATATATATATATATATATATATATATATATATATATATATCACCACACCTGTATATTATCAACAAATGAGGAAAAAACAAGCCCAAGAGGAAAAACTCGCCATGCTTATCCAAGATAAACATTATCCACTAGGTAAAAACTCTCCTCCACCTAAGCAAGCTTATCCCAAGCCCACCTAAGGAGGAACTTACCACCCTCATCTCTCCTCCTCCAAAGGGCACATTTTACAATGACATGTGATGACAACTAACTCCTTGAAACAAGGAAGTCATTCACTTTTCCAATAAACAACTAACTCCCTAAGAACAAGGAAGTCAACATGGAAAATAGACATCTAACAACTAACTCCACAAAACATGAAAGATAGAAATTAGAAAATACTAGGAATATTCCACTCATATGGAAGCATCATTCCACAAAAGGTGGAGTGGAGAAAAAAGTGCTTTCCACATTTGTGGAGCTATCTAGGCCCCCAAAATATGCTACCATGGTCATGTGATAGCCCCAAAGGGCTCCACACTCAAAAAGCCAAAAGTCACCCAAATTACAAAATGATCAAAACCCATGGGTCGACGTAATTGTCTTATTGAACTAAATTGTGAGTTATTTTCAAAAAGTGTGGTATAAATACAAGTCTAAGCCTTCGTATTCCTCATCTAGAAAATACCAAATAAACACCTAAAAAGCCTAAATCAATCAATTGCACAAGCACTTTATTCTTCCCTATTTGTCCTTATTTTCATATCAAGCATAGGAGCAGTCATATCACATGGTTGAAACATTCAAAGAGCAAACCATGAGTGATCTTTGTCAAATTACAAACTAGATCACTACATGCATATTCATATAGTACATTTCACCCTTGTGCACACATTTTCCCACATATAGAAGAGAACTACATAAGTTTGAGGCCCTCCTTGGAGTATTAGCTATGTAGATAGTGCCCATTCATAAAGGGGTCTTTGGGGTAGCTCGACACATTAAGCCCACTAATCTATTTTTCAACAAACTCATTATAAGGGTGAAGAGTTAGGGTTTGATCAATCATCAAAGAGTAACAATCTATATCCTAGATTTGAATACATGAGTAGAAAGGAGATTAAAAAAACCATAACAATGAAGTTGGTTGCATCCTGATTTAGTCATTATTCCATATTGGACACCTACATCACAAATAGACACTAGTATTGATGGTAGTGTCCAAATCCAATGGTAGTGTATTCAATCAAGGAAGTACAATTTATAGAATTTGATGACTGGTCCAAAATACTAATCTTAAATTACACTTATTTCCATTATATACAAGCTTGGGCACAATAAACCAACTAAGTACCTTTGTTTCTTATTTGTTGCAATATCTTTCAATAGTTGTACTTTATTAGTTTTAGCAATCTCAATTGTATAAGTTCAAAATATTGTTTATTTAAGTTTTCTATTAGTTGGCATGTTATATTTTATTTTATTACCCTTGTGTTAGAACTAATTCTATATTCTTAACCCTAGATCCCTCGCATCTAAATTTATGCTTAAACATTTGGTGAACCCAACCCCTTAGTCTTAACATACAACCATTATTTGCTCCAGGGTTGTGTAGCTTCATAGGGTTTCATACTTTATTTCTTAGCTATCTCATTATATATTTTACCAAAGATAAAATGAAGGGTGTTTTTTAAAGATCAAACGTAACCTATGAGCAAGAAGAGTTACATATTTATAAATCCATAGGTATTGAGCACAAGTAATTTCAAACATTACTGGGTGACTAAAATTAGGCATCTTTCTCCTTCTCCATTGAGAAATATACCCCTCAAGGTTGTAATAATTACCATTCCCTCCCATCAAATGCCCACGACCTATGTTAGGTTCCATGGTCCATACTATTATAAATCCAAAAGGTGGTATACCACATCATGGTCAACATGTCTCTCTCCTTCCTAAAACAAATCTTGATATACATGAGAAAAATATTTCATTATTTGATCATGACAAATTTCAACTACATAATCATATAATAACTAATTTACAAACTAATGAAAAAGGGAATGTCTCTTCAAGTACATTGATTCAAACTCCCACTATTTCAACGTTTCCAAACAATATTCCCCTTATCAAGGGTAATGAATCACCAATTCCTTCATTTGATATTGAATTTTTTTAAAAAGTGAATAAAGATATCATGGAATATTTATCAAAACTAATCAAAGCACCAATAAAGAAGGTGCATTACAAACTAAAAGTGGCCAAAAGTACCTCATGTACCAAAAGATGCACCTTTACCAAGACTACCTCAATTTCCAATTACAATATCATTGTCAAAGGTAGATGAGCCTTCAAATGGTATATAAATACCAAAAGTTCCAATATCTCAAAATAAAATACCAAAGGTTCCAAAATTCAAAAATCAAATACCATTACCAAAGTATCCCAAATTTAGTGTTTCTGAACTTACACTTATTGTTCATGAGGATTTTAAACCAATATACCTAAATTTAAAAGAAGTGGTGGATTATAACCAATGATCACATCTTTCCCAAACACCACCACTCCTCATGAATATCTCATGTCTATAATGAGTACTATTGGAGAGATTCAAAGACAAGTATATATACTTCAAATGCAAATGGTTTACCATAATGCTAATGCTAGTATTACCTCATTCAACAATTAAATGATTGCATAATGTATAATTGAATATCCTTATCCCCAAGGTTTTGAACTACCACATTTACCTCTCTTTGATTGTCATAAATATCCCTTTGATCACATGTTTAAATATGTACATTATTTTGGTCAATGGGCTAAAGATGACAAAATATTGATAAAAGTCTTTCATATGAGTATTATTGATGGATCTCATAATTAATTCTATAGCTTACCCAAGGGTTCCCTAACCAAAATTTCACAATTGGAGGATGTCTTATTTTTGGATTTAAATATACACAATGTGCCTAGACTTACATTAGAACATTTGCACAATTTCAAACAACATGATGATGAATCCCTTCAAGACTATGTTGTTTTATTTAAAAGTACATCATATGCCTTAGTATTTAAACCCTCATATTTAGAATTGCAATTCATATTTAGTAAGATATTCTTTCCCCATTAAGGGAAAAATCATTATATAAATAATATGAATCATTTACCTATTTATACTCATATTTTCATAAATGTGGTCCATTCCTACTCAAGTTTCCAAACGAACTTAACATCTCTCCTTCCGAATACAAAAGTTTTATTCCACATATAAATGAGGAAGATGACTTACCAATGAACACTATGAGAAAATGTGTGGTGTTCCTCACTTTCATATGGGAACTTCACAAACATTACTCAATATAATACCAATCCAAGATACACATCCTAAATAAACACCTCAAGTTAAACAAATTCAAAAAACACCCACACCAACAAGATTTAACAATCACATTATTCATGGGTGGTGCTTATTTTTGGCATAACCATGTTGATCCTACACACAAAAAAATCAGTTGTAATGCAAGACATTTACAACAACTTGGATTTTATCTCAAAGACTCATAAAATAAAGGAGGTTGGAAAGACTCCTTAGGCAACCTAATAATACTAGTTGCTTGTGGTCTTAAAGTGATTCAAACAAGGGTTTGGGTTATGCCACACACATCACAGTATGCATTTACATTGGGAACTCTTTGGTTATATAAGATGGAATCCAAAATTGACAAAAATCATCAAGGTATCTCCTTTTCCCACGATGTAAAATTGATTCATATACCACATGATGGCATTTGTTCTTATACCTTGCATGTAAATCATGAAGAAGAGCATGCCATGCATCATTTTCACCTATCCAACCATGGTCCAAACAATGCAAATGATCCAAACTAAGGTTTAAGGCATCTAATTCAATATATATATATATATATATATATATATATATATACATACAAAAAAATCAAATATTCAAATAATTAAAAAATACAAAAGTATTATGCATTGCCAAATTTTATTAGCTTCTTGGCATATATGTTGTTTGTTTTATGTTAGTAGGTAGAATATCATTTCATTCCTATATACACATATGTTTCATGCATCTTTTGCGTGTGATATATGCATACCTAAATACATGATCTACGCATTTTCATACATTCAACCTTTCTTCTACTCACGCCATATAGTACATTGGGGGCATCTGCTTCTTTGATCATGATTGATACATGTTACATATCCTTTATGATAATTTCTAAATCATCATGTTTGAGTTTATATACTAAAGCATACACATGTCTATATACATAATCATATCTTTCACAGTGTACTTGATATGTTACACTACATAATGTTTTTTGTTAACACATATATGTAGGGATGAATATAATATGTTTATGTTGGTTGCTTATGTTTCATCTATTTTTCACTTCCTTGAATGTATTCCATTCCTTGTTATTGTTTTTATTTTAGAACATTTGAATATGTTCCTTGCCTATTGGCCCTTGTGCCATTGTATGTTGATTAAACATTTAAATATGTCATTCTATGTTGATTGGACATTAAATATATAATCCAGTTTGATTGTGTGGCATTCGAACATGCCCCTTGTACAAGGACTCCTTGGACCATTCATTTGAGTTACATTGAGTGATCTTATGTGTGTAATTGATTTATTTTCAAGCTTGTAATGTTACCCTCTAGACATTGCCATGATCTATATCATACATCTTAGGACCTGATGTGATTGCATATTGTGAGCCTAATTGATATATCTACTTTGACATGTTATCTTTATATGCTACACGATTCATACACAAATTGTATAGCTACCTTGTCCTTTTGAGACAAGGTACCTACCAGTTTATATTTACCTCACTTCAAAAGGGGGAGGCATATTAGTGGGGGCATGCCATAAGAACATAACCTCCACACATACATTTTCACAATCTCTAGATTGCAGTGGGGGTGTGTCAAAAGAACATGACCTCCACACTTATACATTAATATATCTAAACTTCAATGGGGGAATGTCATAAAGACATGGCCTCCACATTTGCATGAAATCCAATTCAGTTCCATGATTTAGAAATACACTTGGGTCAGAATCATACACATTACATTGATTTTTCATAGACTTGAAACAAAATTTTCTAGATTTTACATAGGTCATCTTTAAGAGAGGTGTAGCCTCATTCTTTCTATTTTTCTTGAACAATTAGAATTTTGGATGTAGATTCCAACAATTTTTATCAGAATAAGTATCAACATCAAAATTGTAGACAACTAAAACTGGCCATCGATAACCTCTAACCATGCTTTTGACTAATTTCTACCAAAATGCACAATTTGACCTAAAAACACTAAAACATGCTAAATGATGTGAACCTATTATATTCAAGTGCCGATTTTGGCCAGAGTATCATTAAATAGGATAATGCAATTTATGAAGCTACTAACTTTGATGAAATCATTTCAAGTCAAAATAGCATTTTTGCACCTGGGTGCTCTGGATTGCTCTTTTTTACCAAATTTATTACATGAGACACGTGCTTTTGTTATTTTACATTGGCAACATCTTAAATGAGAATATGGTTCCAACAGATTTAACATCAACTTCTAATTCCAATCCAGTCAAATTTTGAGCCAATAACAAGACATTTTGACCAATTTGATTAATTTGGGCACCAAGGGCCAAAATTTGCATCAAAATTACCTAATCATGTTTAAAAGCTATTAATTCAAATCATGAGCCTAATTGAAAATTCCATGGAGCTTTTTGAATATTTATTTTTGGAAATGAATATTGAATATCTGCATCATCAAATGACATCATTTTTATGGGGTGGCATTCACAAGCCATAAATGCATAAAATATCAGGATTAAACTCTCCCATGCCTCATCAATGCCTCCCATGCCTCATAAATGCCCCTTATTCCAAAATCATGATGAGGGTATTTATGGATTTTATTTGCATAATTAGATTAATTCATAGCGACACATCTTCATCTTGAGATGGATGGTCATGGTTGATCTTGAACCATTTTGAAATATATAAAGAGAAGATCCATGAACATTATTTTTAATCTATCTTGGTTTAAACTTATAATGCACAAATAATTACAAAAGCCATTGTAATTAGTGTTATAATACCAAATTGTTAAGCCAAGATAAATCCAAATCCATCACAAAGGTGCTAAGGAGAAGAGGAGATAGCCAAGCCTCCTTTGATGAAGACTCATTGAGCACAAGTCGAGCAAGCCACTTCAACAAGCTATTTGGAGCATCCAAAAAAGGTGAAGGATTTCTTTGTCTTTGCATTCTAGTTGTGTTTGTCATTTGGTTTTGTTAATATGCTCCCCCTTGAGATAGGCTTTTAGTGTGTTCTTTGTCTATATTTGATTTCATTCACTAACACCATACTAATCTCCCCCTATTGTAATCCTATGTTTACAAATGGCATGCCCAATGGGATCTAATGCATCCTACATACTAATAAGATCAATAAACAAGTCTTAAATTAAGATAAAGATTTCTTGAAAATTGTTAAATTTTATTTTCTAACTTTATTTTGCCATTTTTCTTTGTCACAGGTTTACATAATAACCATCGATGATCAGTGCAACCACCGATGATCATTTTTAACCGTCGACGGTCAAGTATAACTGTCAACAATCAGGTATAACCGTTGATGGTCACTGTGTTTATTTTTTTTTAACACAAACCCAAGAGCTAATAGGCCATTTTTTGGAGCTTGGTTTTGAGTCATCTAGACTCTATTTTTGATGAATTGTTTTTAAAACCATATATTTTTTCCTAAATTTTTAGAATATGCTATCAATTTACCTTCAAGTTGCATAGTTTTTTAACAAAATTAATTTTCTAACCAAGTCTACTCTAACGCATTTGTTTTTTGAGGTTTTGCCTTAGGGTCGACAGGGGTCTACTTTACAAAGTATTTGCTCAATCTCATAAGTTTTTCAAAGCAGGCAGCCCTAACTTTGTTTTTGCAGGTTGAAGGGCTAGTTTGGAAGTTAATTTGAATGTTTTTAACTAATCATATACTTCCATTTGGGTTTCTAAAAGAACATGGGATAAGTCTTGAACACTTCAAACTTTGGGTTTAAAATGAACTTAGGTACTTATTGCTTCATATAGTATTTTTGGTGCAATCTTTACAAGTTTTTACATCTTAAAGCCAAGGGGCTAAAAAACATCACCACACATTTCGTTTAGTTCTTAAAATTGAACACACTTCAAGTTTTTTTCAAAGTTATTATCATTGTTTGCCTAGATTAGATATTTTTTATCAAAATAGGAGTTGTGCATGTATGCTCTTCCATCCGTCCCTTTTAAGGAACTTTTGGGATCAAAAGCACCAAATTCATTGCAAAAGAGCCTAGTCCAAGGCATAAAAAGAATGTTGTTTAAAGCCCTCCTAAAAAATTTGCAATAGTATTGGGTGATCTTGAGGCGACCATAAAGTCTTTTTATTATTTCATTTATTTTATGCAGCTTGGCTTGTGAGGGGGACTTCATTACCTCCCATGAGTTCTTTAGGGAAGCCTTGACTCAAGAATTCATCTCCCAACATTATATTCAACCCCTTTCCATAAGGAGGTATATAAATTGGGATCCCCTCATTGGGACAATGGTTTGAATGGTTAAACCACAAGGCTAAGTCTAGGATGTTTGAGCATGTTGGACATTGCACTACACTAGCAAGTGATGGATATAGTGATTGTAAAAAGGGCAAGACCTTTTTATAATAAGAAATATGATGCAGACCCAAATAACGTGAAATTCTATTGCATTTTGACGTGAAAGTCTTATAAATCTGATACATCTAGAACGTTCAAAAACTAATTAGTTTAGTTAACCCTACTTTACCATACCTTATCAATTTAGGATTTAAGATGATTAGTTAGTTGGTTTGTCTTTGTCTTAGATTACTTGGTCTTATTTGAGAGTCAAAACTTGGTGTTAATAAAATGACATAACTAAACAAATTGCCCCCAAATCTCTTTGAACAAGGAGGCATTATGTTACCCAAGTAAAAAACATTTTTTTTTCTTATTCAAAATCATCATCACAAATTTTGTGTCATATCTTCCAATTTGGTGCAGTTATGCTGCCCATTTGAGTATAGACTATTTTCCATATTTTGTTTATGTCTCTCATCGATAGTTTAAACTTGAAATTGGACTCTTCCAAGTTTTCAAGGTTGATGTGTTAAATTGGGTCTGCCACTTTGCGCTTGACTTGTTTTAACTTGAGTTCAATTTTTAATTTGAATTAATGGGCATTTTTAGACTCAACATCATTATCATCATTTTCTAAGACTCAAGTCATCTCATGTGTTTACTAATGCTTCGATTCCTAGACTTTGACTACCCATCCTATTTTACCATTTGTCCATTTGATAGCACACTCATGCCTTAGAGATATTTGTCAAACTTTGTGGGTATCATTTGAGTTGAGGAGAGTGGTGTTATGTTGTCAAAATCATGGTAAACCATTTTTACTCTAGAGTCTTGTAACAAGTATTTATCATACCTTTTGAGCATTTTAGCATTGTTATGCAGCTCAAATTATGTTGAAAATTGTTTCATAGGACTATTCACATAGAATCCAAGTTGTTTCAAAGTTTCAACCATTTCAAGTTTTATTTGAGATCCTTTGTCTAGTATGTTTATGTCATTAAATTTTCTTTAGTTTGTTTGGTCACAGAGTCTATACTCATCATTGTTTGTGCTTTTGTTTGGGAGAACATAACCTTTTCCCCAGGTGACTTTTACCTTGTGCCTTTTACCAATTGATCATGTTTATGTTTGATTCCATGTGTCAGGTCTATGTCAAAGCCATTTCCAAACTTGTTAGATTAAATCAAATCACATCAATTCTTTGTTTCAAGCCTAGCTTTTGACAACATTTGGCCTAAAGTCCCAACACAACCTATTTGAGCTTAACTTTTGACTTCACATTTGGACAAAAGACCTAGTGACTATTTTCCCTTTTTTAGTTTAGACCTTGTTTGGAACACTTTGACCTAGACTTTTAACATGCTAGTTTTTATTCAAATGTTTGACCTTTTGTGTGTATGACATTTGATGTTAGATTGTTTTATGCCATGTCTTAGCACAAACTATTTTGGATATACAACTCCACTTTCGAATCATTTTGGAGAAGCAGCTCCATCTTTTGACCAAGTTTGAACCATTTGTCCTTTGGGCATATTTTTCAGAGTTTACAAAACTCTAAGCCCGTTATTTTAAAGCTTTCATCATTTATACAGATATGTATAGCTACACTTATGATGGATTCATGTACAATCCAAATTATGATAGAATGGCCACATAAAATCTAACTATAAACCCATAAAGAGATAGATTTTCTAAGGAGTTTTATTATTCTCCCTACAATACTCCATATTGGGAACATAGTCAAAATCCACAAAATCCAAATCAAGCTACCGACTGTGATGATATGGTTTATGAGGAGGACTTGGATGCTTTGGATTATGCAAGTTTTTAGGTTCCACCATGTCATACCATTTCTATTTCAGGACCATGTCCAAGGAATACCATTTATATACTAGGACCTCATCCTTTAGCTTGTGTGAGCAATCAAGCTCCATAATGCCCCTTTGTCATTCTAGGACCTAGTCCTTTGGCTTGTGTGATAAATCAAGCTACACACCACCCTATCCATACCATTTTAGGGATTTTTCTTTTGGATCATGTGATCAATCATGTTCCCCAATGCCCTATCATTATCCAACCATAGGCTATTCCTCATCTAGTACCAATCCCATCCATCCCTCAACCAAGCCAACCAGTCGAAGACCAAGTTGTGTTCAAAACTGGTATTTTCTAACTCATTGGAAACCAAGACCAAAATAACCAACCAATCCAAGATTTTTTTATTAAATCAACCATTTGTGATAAGTCAACCTGTGATAAGTCACCTTTCAATCCTATACCTATTGGCAAGAAGTCTCACTATGATGAGCTAGTATTTGCTAAGTCACTTCTTAATGATTATAACTGTGTTTGGGTAAATCATTGCCTCAACCATATGCCTATTTTTTATGAGTCTTCATTTGACAAGCTAGTCTCTATGGAGTTATCTCTTGACCTTTTTCATATCGATGAAGAGTCTCACTTTGACAAACTAGTCTCTATGAAGCCCATTATACCATCATAGGCTGTTACTTATCCAATACTAAACATTCAACAAGACATCATTATAACAGAGTACCCATAAAATGAAGAATTAGAGTTAGAGTTAGGTTTTATTTTTAAATCAACATCAAATTTAGCATCAAAATTAGAATCAACATCAGTCTCAACATCAGATTCAGAGTCCTTTGAGTTATAATCAGATTCAAAAACACAATACATTCATGACTATTCAATATTGGTTATGCATGCTTTGTAGATCAAGTTGAATACATTTTTGATCTTTTTATTATTTTTGAGGATGATTACTTCAACATCGCCATATGTTCTCCTAGTATCTTTTATAAGGATTGTGCTGCTAACCCCCATTCCATTACCATTTCACATGTCATTGCCACCAACCAACATAGCCATATTATTGACATTCCATCTCCCAAAAGTGTCGATTGGGACTGATAGAATCACACTTTGTTAAGTTGCATCCATGGAGACATAGTAGTTGAAGAAGAACAAGGAGGCCAAGACTACATTCATGTAGCAGAAGATCACTCTCCTAGTGAAACTTTTTCAAAGGTGATAGGGGACATGTAAAGTTCAAACTTAGCATCTTTTAGTGAAACTTTTTAGAAGCACTATAATAAAATCAAAGTCAAAAGCCAATGTTCATTAGTGACACCTTTTCAAAGGCACTATGGGACAATCAGGACAACTTCATTGGTGAAAACCTCATTGAGGCACCAATAGCTGAGCATAAGATTCCTTCACTACTTAATGAAGACATTATCAAAGATCAAATCAAAATAGCTTTCAATCTACAACCTAATTAGATAGTAGCTACTCTCAAGATCAAACAATAGAAAAATTTGGTAGTCCTATTGAGAGCATCTTTAGAGGTCTTCAACCATGCCACATCCAAAGTTATGTTGAATCTGACATTATAAACATTACATGTGACTGAAAGTCCCGATCTTTATTTGTTTCCTAACCACTACACATTCTATTATCATCCACCATTCCATTTCACAAACAAACCTATCAACCATTATGTATCCCTATTTACCATCCATGACCTCACTTTCCTTTTCAAAGGCTATAAAGATACCTTATCTCAATGCTTGAAGGAATCAGAATCAACAACCAATGAAGATCACAATAATATTATTGGCATCTAAATATGCAGGTAGTTCTTGACAGAGCCACTATTTAGATGAGGTGTGGGCTAGAAATTAACATGATCATGTATTTTGTTTGTATCATTTGTTGATTAGGATGTGCATCTCCATTTCAATAGGAGCAGTAGAATCATATGCCATTGTCACATATCCCAACCAATCCCCTTACCACTTGGAGGCATCCATCTTACCATTTTATCCAATCTATCAAAACCCATCATTATCCTAAGCAAGACTGTGCCATCTTACAATACCATTCCTATCTAGACCAAATCCTATTTTTAAATCATCATTTTTAATCTTGTTTTGATCTTGGTTACTTTGGTTCTTCCCACACTTTTTGTGAGGGGATTCTGATCATGTTTCAATAATCAATCAAATCTATTTTTCAATGATAGTCTATGAAAGTAGTGTGATAGTTGATCTGGTAAGATATCTTTCATTTTCCATCCTATATCAAGTTTGTTTATGTGAGCTTGATTATAACCACCTATGAGAAAATTAATGTTTCATCGGTCTTACTACCAATTATAACTGCCTATGAGCAAATTAGTATCATTAATCTAATCCATTGTATCCTAGTTATAACCACCTATGGTTAAACTAAGGGCAACATTTATTTATCATGCATTGTCGCATCACCTTACCATTATTGTTTTCATTTGACTGGCCATTTACCAAATTTGAGAACTTGTTAAGACCTAGTTGGTTTCTCCCTACCTTTTGTGTGGAAAAAATTACTATGACTTGAGGTCATTTTGAGACTATGTGGGCCATGCTCAGTTCATGTTGAGGTCACCTCAGTCCCCCTTTCCATGCACTCTCACTATTTTGTGAGTAGGTATCTTGTCAATCTCTAACGAGTTAAGATACCTTAAAATTATTAAAAAACATTCACATATTTGAAAATCCAAAACCATTTGTCTTGTCTAAGCCTCGTCAATTATCCTTGATCCACCCAACTGGGGCAAAGTCATTGTTAGGATGCTTTCTTTTGCTTTTATTTTCAATCTTTTTGTTTGTTTGTTTATTTGAAGTTGTTTGTTTGTTTGTGTGCTTTCCGTTTGTTTGTTCGATTGCCTGTTTGTTTGCTTTCAACATTATTTCCTTGATTTAGTCTATGTGTATTCATTAGGTGATTCTTTATGCATTTATACTTTAATCCATTCATATTCATATATTGACATTATCATCATAGTTTTTATCATTGGTGCATTGTTTTTAAGTGTTTATTGGATTGGGATTCAGTCCTTACGCATATTCTAGGATAGTCTTCATGGTGTTCTATCATGATGCCTACCGTCACATACTACACTAAAAATAAGCTTCAAGAAGATCTTACAAGCAATGGAGCCACATAAGTTTCTCCTTGGCACCTTGGTGCATCCTTCCATCCACCCTTCATCAAATCAACCCATTGACCATTATATTTGTATCATTGCTAATAAGGACACGCATCTCCTCATTGGTAGGTACAACTAAATCATTTCTAATGGTCAATCTTATTCTTCTATCCATCCCTTTCATCACTTTGTGCATCCTTGTATGCCTGGTTGTTTGTGGCTCTTTTAGTCATTAAGACCATTGCATCTACATTTGCACCCACTCATATTTTAATCTATATTTTGGGTTATATCTTTGAGTTATTCTTGTTAATCATCCCTAACTAGGGCACAATCATATTTTTATATAATTCAGGTCCTTTTAATGATTATAACTACATATGGGCAAATTATTATTTTGATTTTTATTCTTGATTATAACCACCTTTGAGAAAATCAATACTTTTTAGATCATTGCATGCAAGAATTTTATAATTTGGATTAATCTCAATCATAGGTTAATCTCACCCTTTTTCTTACTTCTTTTTGAGGGACCGTCCATCCACATATGTGACAGCCACTCCCTCGAGGGGGCATCATCATAGGCTTTCCACACATTTTCTTGGGACCTTCTTTCTTCAATCATCATCTTATTTTTGGCATACAGGACTTTACTCATTATTTAAGAAGACATTATGGTGCCAAATAAGGGCAAACTGTAGACACCTAAAACTGGCCACCGATAACCTCCAACCAGGATTTTGACCAATTTCTATCAAAATGCACAATTTGGCCTAAAAACACTAAAACATACTAAATGATGTGAACCTATTATATTCAAATGTTGATTTTGGATAAAGTATCATTAAATGGGACAATGAAATTTATGAAGCAACTAACTTTGATCAAATCATTTCGAGTGAAAATGGCATTTTCGCACTTAGGTGCTCTGGATTGCTCTTTTCTACCAAATTTATTGCACAAAAAATGTGCCTTTGTTATTTTACACTGGAAACATCCAAAATGAGAATACAGTTCCAACACATATAACACCAACTTCTAATTCTAATCTAGTCAAATTTTGAGCCAATAAAAAGACATTTTGACCAATTTGATTAATTTGTGCACCAAGGGCCAAAATTTGCATCAAAATTGCCTAATCATGTTTAAAAACTAATTAATTCAAATCATGAGCCTAATTGAGAACTATATGGAGCTTTTTGAATATTTATTTTTGAAAATGAATATTAAATATTTGTATCATCAAATGACATCATTTTTATGGGGTGGCATCCACAAGCCATGAATGCATAAAATATCAAGATTAAGCCCCCCCATGCCTCATCAATACCTCCCATGCCTCATAAATGCCCCTTCTTCCCAAATAATGATGAGGGTATTTATGGATTTTATTTGCATAATTAGATTAATTCATAGCCACACATCTTCATCTTGAGATGGATGGTCATGGTTGATCTTGAACCATTTTGAAAATTATGAACATCATTTTTAAGCTATCTTGGTGTAAACTTATAATGCACAAATAATTAAAAAATTCATTGAAATTAGTGTTATAATTCTAAATTTTCAATCTAAGCGAAAGCCAAAGTTGTCAAAAAGGTGCCAAGGAGAAGAGGAGATAACCAAGCCTCCTTTGATGAAGACTCATTGAGCACACGCTGAGCAAGCCACTTCAAGAAGCTATTTGGAGCATCCAAGGAAGGTGAAATATTTCTATCTTTGCATTCTAGTTGTGTTTATCATTTGGTTTTGTTAATATGCTCCCCCATTGAGATAGGCTTGGGGTGTTAACTTAGTGTGTTCTTTGTTTGGATTTGATTTTATTCACTAAAACCATACTAATCTCCCCCTACTATAATCCTATGTTCTAAAAAATGTCCATAATGCCTTTGAGTATCCGCTTTAGAAACATAAATAACATTATTTTTACCTTGTCCTTTACCTTTATGCTTAGAACAACCTTGTTGCTTTGGAGTGCCTTGAGAGGTAGATGGATCCTTTTTCTTATCCATTTCTACGCAGTGAGCTTAAGAACAAGCCTAATCTACATCTGTAGGCTTGGCCAAGAGGACAAATCTCCTCATATGTCTATGGAGTCCACCAACATGATTCATACAGATGTAATTGTTTGCTACATCTTTATCCATTTGGATATCCTTTTTGTGGAACTCACTTGTCTATTCCTGCACACTTTGGACTCTTGCCTACTATATTGACAATGCATGGACCTCTCTTCTTCATAACAAATAGAATAAAGTTATTTCTTGACTAGCATATTAAAGTTATATCACTTAGCAATAAAATGAAACTTATTAACAACCAAGGTATGAATATGACTTGTTAGAGTGTGTTATATTCACACTTGATGTGAAGTCCACCATAGGTAGATGTGTCACTCAAGTGTGATTTATTATGTGCACACAATTATTAAATGCACAATTAATGTGGTAGTTATCCTCACATGTGTGAGAAGGATTAAATGTAACTTAAGGAATGATCTCACCTTTTACTCCACCAATAATAATCTCTCACTCAACTCTTATTTTTATTGTATAAGGACCCTTTGTATTCTTGTGAAAATAAATTGAGTTTAGAGTCATCTCTTGAGGTAGTGAGATGTAGTCTTTTATAGTTGTGTTCTAGTGCAACCATTGTTAATTGAACACATATATTGTATGTTACACATAGTTATTATAGTGTCTTTATTAGTGAATTTATCTCTTATCTGAATACTTTATGTTGATAGTGTCTGTATAAACATAATATTTTTAATTTATATTGATTACTGACACTTTGTATCTTACAAGAACTTGTCAAATTTCAATCTCTCTGAGTGCATAACTTAAGGGGTGCACCAAGAAAGGGGTGGGTAGATCATCAGTGCTTCATAAGATTATTTTTCATTTTTCCACTATCCATCCACACTCTAGTCTCTTAAAATCATTGAACCCAAGTTTATTCTTCTTATTTCTACCTATTCCTATCACTTGCTATGTTTTATCCTTCATTTCTTGCCTTAGCACCCTTTTCACCTATCGATTGTGCTAGGTCGACCAGGTTGACCTAATGCAGTTTAAGGACTTCTTCTCTCTTTTGGTTTATTGGCCTTTTGGTCGACATAGCACATACCTAAAGAGTTAACCCCAAAAATGTGCTAGGTCGACCGAGTTGACCTAACACAACTAATGTTCTTGAAAGTTTTTAAGGTAAGATACTACTATACAAGTTCATTCCTTAACATTTCATAAGAGTGAAGAATTAAGTTAATAAGTGTGAATGAATATCTACCTATTGACCATTCTACTTGGGGAATAAAACTTAAGGTTCAATACTTTCTTTGGAGCTTTGATCTCATCTTGTGGATAAGTCTTTTAGATGGTTGGGTAGGTTGTGTAGCCTAGAGATGATTTATCTTAGTTATCCTTACATACCACGATAATCTCTACTGAAGAACTTTGGCCAAGGGGATATTGAGACTCGATGGGTTCATCTTCAAAGGTAAGTATTCCTAACTTTATTCCTCCTTTTTAAGAGTAGATAGATAGAGCAAATGTATTCTTCTCTTCCACATATTAGGATTTCATGTACATTTACATGAGTATATGTCTTTTATACATGTTTAGCTTAGTTATTTGTTTTGTTTTACTTTTAACCCCCACTTTGTGCCATGAGCTTTGGTGTGCACTAGATTAGATTTACTTTTATTGTAATTAGATTAGTGAAATATTAAATCATAGGACTGTTTTAGTTTTGTTATATGATTATGTTAGACTATAAGATTTGGAACCTTATCTCACACCATGTGTTGTGACAAGTGATCCCCTAATTGGGTCTAGGAAATCCTCATATTGGTCATGCTCTCGCTTAAAAATTATATACTCCCAAATTGAAAGTGTAGGTGTGCTCTATCCCATTTGATCCAGGATTGATTTATGGACTTGATCCATTTTTGATTGCATACATTCTGGTGAACCCAACATAAATCAAACCCTTTCAAGATTTATTTCATTTCTATTCATCACTATTTTTATAATATCTTTAATGTGCTATATCGACCCAATTAATTATCTTTCTGCACAATTTTACAAGAACAGGTAACTGGCTCAACCAACTTGACCTAATACAGGGTTCAAAACTTGCAAAACTCTGTTCAAATAATTGGATCAACCAACTCAACCCAATGCAAGTTTTTTCTAGTTTCCAAACTTCCAGTCCAGCTTACTAGGTTGACTGGATCGACCTAGTGCATTTTTAGCACTTTTTAAAAAAGCTCCTGTATTACTTGGTCGACCAACTCAACCCAAATTGTAGGTTTTTAATATTTTTCTCCAAGGTTCTTGATCAACAATCTTCTCCTTTTCATCTCTAAACTATTTAAGTCAATTTCTATTTCTCTATATCTTTCTATTTTTGTACTTTCCTTTCACATTTTGTATTCTTCAAAACTACCCCTGCATAGTCAACTAGGTTGACCCTATGGATGTAGTTATGTGTACTATGTTTTCTTAAATAACTGGGTCGACTTGACCAACCTATTTCATTTTTTAGATTTTGATTCCATAGTACAGGTTTGACCCTGTCGACCCTATTTTGTATGATTGTCTATATAGTTTCTCAACTATACCTTGTTTCAAAGTTGGAATAAATCATATATGTTAATCACATCTTTCTTTTTAGTTGTTTTGCATACTTATAATAGTTCACATAGTCTAATTAGGATATTTTCAATTAATCACTTAGTTGCATTATTTTTACCTTTTGCACACATGGCCAAATTACATAAACATCAACATCAACAAGCATTTTAAAATTTGACTACCCAGGAAAACCTACTTGGATTTCATCATCAAGAGGGAAGCTGACTTGATGCTCTGATCAAGTATAAAGCATGGTTATTGGTATATTTTGGCTAAGTACCCATTATCCTTATTGCTACAGTGTGTGAAGTGAGGGGGTAGGCCCCAATACCAAGTTTGTATCATTGCCACTACAGTCTCTTTCATCCTAAACTTACTTGAAACTATCTGTAGATTGTTATCTAGTACCTTACTTATAGCTAATATCCCTTTACACTTAAAATCATTCTTAACAACCTAATCAACATTCTAAGTTGACCAAGTAGTTAACTTTACTTTCAAAGTTGTTTGCTTGCTCTTTGATCAATTGTGTGTGCAAAAGCTTACATTAGCTAACGTTAGTGCAAGATTTTGCTTTGTGTGCATCAATTGGATTGGACAACATCAATTCAATTGACTGTGTGTTTCCCTTTTAGTACTTATTAATTTCTCACATTACTTGTAATTATCTTGCTTTAATTCATAGTTTGTTATCAGCTTTCTTTTTTTCCTTGTCTATAGTGCTAGGTTGACCCTGTCGACCTAGTATCTTTTTCAACCCATGTACACTGTGCTAGGTCAACCTAGTACTATTTTCAACATTTTACCTCTTTTTACCAGTCACTATTCACTAAACTATGTCAATCATGTGAACCCAATGTAGTTTTACAGTCCCTGTTTTGTAATAGGTTGACCTAATATTATTTTTAGTCACTTTTTGATTCTTTGCTTTCTCACCTTGTCTCTTTTCCTTTCATCATGAAATATTATTTGGTGAAAACACTAAAATTTAGTCAACAAACATGATGGAATTCACCAATCCTAATATGGTCTCCCATAGACAAAGTAGGGCTCCTTTCATAAATGCTAGTAATGTTCATATTGTAACCCACACAATGAACTATGGGAACCCTCCTCATTCCTCTTTATAGAAAACTCTCCTCTTCTCTTAGAAGACCATCTTGAGTTAGAGTATACTCTTAAAATGCTTTTCTTTATTACAAAATTCCCTCAACATAGAGGGAAGGATCCTTGTACCATCTATAACCTCATGATTAGTCATCAAGTTGAAGAACCTCATTCTCCTACTCCCACTTTCTCAACTGGATTCGAGGGTACCAATTTCTTTGCTTTGTAACCTCTTCGTTCAATCTTGACTCCTTCTTATGCCATGACGTCTTCTTCTTTAACTTCTTCCACCTCTATGCTTAGTATCTCAACTAACATGGCAGGTTCTACATCTAGTGGGCCTCTCATAAGATCCACTATCCTTAATCTTTCCATTAGTTCATCGTTTGATACCCAAGTAACTCATGATTATAGTGCTTCTTATTATCAACCATTTAATACTCCATCTTGTGCTTCACAAGCAAATTTTTCCACTAGTGCCTCAAATTCTCTTAGCTCTTCTCAAGCTTATATCAACGCTAATAGTGGTACCCAGTCCACTAATACCAACATAAACATTTATACCACTCCTTCTAAATACACTAATCAAACTCATCAACTATTATTTCAAACTCTCAATCAAATGAACACATTCCATGATCATAATACAAATCAAATGATGTGAATACAAAACCACCTTCTTAATCTTCAATCCAATCCTCAACCAATGGCTTGGGGCACACATAACCAAAGTGTTCCTCCTCATCCTCTTCAAGATTCTCAAGGTAATCTCATTACTCAACCTCCATTAGTCAACAAAGTCATCACGCATTTACAAAATGAACCTCTTACCACCCAGATTGATAACATTAACATTGGTGGTATAACACCTATAATTTCTTACAGTGGATCAACCAATCCTACCTTTCACCTAAAAAAATTTAGAATTCTTTACAAGGATTAGGTCAAGTTAAATACCTTTGCTGTTACCAAACTCTTAGCCAAAACCCTCACGGGTGATGCCTTGGATTGGTACAATCACTTATAACACAATCTATCACTAGTTTGGAGGACTTAGTAAATGCTTTAGTTTAATAATTTCAAACTAGTGATCTTCTAGATAACACTTTTGCCCATTTCATCAATTACAAACAAAAAGAAAATAAAACTGCCTAAGCCTTTGTTAAGCGATGGAAGACTTTATCAAATAAATGTGAACATAATATGGTGGATGATAATCTCTTTCATCTCTTTACAAGTGCTTTATTTCCTAAATTATAATATCGAGTCCATACTCTTTCTCCACGTACCTTGGAGGAATTATCAATCAACCCAAAAGACAAGATTTACTCATGTGTCAATTCAATCTGACCCAACCTTTCATGGGCCCTCACCTATTAGTAAAGAATAAAAAATACAATATTAATAATGATGGTGTTACCGATTCGTATGACACCATTCACAATGTTCAAGTTGTCAATCCTACCCTTTCTTTGGAACCAACGCCTTCTCAACAATACACTAATCCTCATTTCTCAATAAACAACATTGATGTTTATAAGCCTTTATCCTCGACCCAATAGCTTAGATGTCTACCTAGGCCTCTCCTTCAAGAGATTTACCCTACTCAACCTATGAAACCATGGTATGATCCTAATAAGTTTTGTTGGTTTCATGTTAGTTGGGGTCACTCTCACAAGACTTGTAGATATCTCTGTAATTTAGCCATGGAATTTCTTCGTGGCCTAAATTTTGATCATGATTCCATTAATCATAAGCATCAACAAGCTTATGAGATTGCTTTCAAAGACTATAAATCACATGATAAAGCTCAACCCTTAAATCAAGCAAACAATCATTTAACTATCTATAAAGGCTCCTTGCCTAATCATCAACCAATCCAAGAAGGTCAAGATAAGCCCACTTCTTCCACCAATAATGTAGAAAGTCTGGTTGAACCAAATTTTGAAGAGAATGTGGTTAACATGACTAATATGTGAAGAGTGGTGGCTTTCATTGATTCAAAACCTATCTACACTCCTCCTTCCCATAAGACATATCCTGTTATTCAAGATTTTTCTCTAGCTCATTTAAATGAGTTAGGGCAAGAAGATCTTATTTATTTTAATGATCTGATTTATGATTCTCCCTTGGATGACACATCTCATACTATCTCTACTTTTATCCCATCATCTTCCAATACTAATGACAATCCAATTTTTACTAACACTTCTTCTTCCAAACTTCATGATCAATTTAAACCAACTACTTCCTCATCACCAAACAATTTGCAACCTTCTTTTCAGCCTTCTCATTCTTATCAACATAAGTTTCAATCCTCTTTGGATCCACATTTCGAATACCTTCTTAATCATTACACACCTATATCTAACAATCTCCTTATGGGTTATGATGAGTGGGATCCCATTGTGGAACTTATTAATCTTCCATCCCAAATCCCTTTTCTTGAAACCATGCATACATCTCCACATCATAGAAACTGCCTCATGCAACTCTTATACAAGATGAATATCCCTCGCCCTCCTCTAGCAAGATGGGAGGCTACTTTATCAAGATCTAAGGATATTATCTTACAAGAATGTGAAAAGATGTCTGTTAACATTTATTAAACACTAGACATTTCTCTTTATTTATTATTTCCTATCGTATCTATGATTTCAAATGAGATTATACTTCTTGTAGATGATCCTCCATTATTTATTTGTGTCCAAATAGGTGATATCAAAGTTAAGCGAGCCTTGATTGATGAGGGTTTTGGCACCTATGTCACTTCCCTTGACTTCATTAAGACTCTTGGGTATTTTGAATGCAATCTTAAATCTACACCCAACACATTCCAAGGATATGATTGAAGCTAAATGCCTCTGTTAGGGTGTGTGTGGCTTCCCATTACCATCCCACCTGTCATTGTTCATGTGAAGTTGATGATATTCAACTTTTTCCTTTTATATAGCATCTTACTTGGTAGGTCATGGACTCATCATATGCGAGCTATCACATCTTCCACTTGCCAATGCATTAAATTTCCTCACAATTGAGCCATTTACAGGATTCAAGGAGAAACTAACCCTTGGAATTTTGAACAATTCCAAGATTGTGGTGTCTTCAAGATTCCTACTCTTGAACCTTTGCCTAGTGTTCCATTCCATGAGTCATAGCATTTAAAATTTCTTTTCAACTCAATTAGAGGTTATAGTGGGCATCCTAAGCTCATTGGTAACATTCCTCCCAACCTTTTAGAATCTGATGATGATGAGCCTGATGAGATTAACATAAAGATCAAATTTTTTGATCTTTCACCTCATCTCATCTTGTAGCTCCCTACTTCTTTATAGCCTCATTCTCACAAGCTTCCTTGTGATGACATTCTTGTAGTCTTGACCAAGACTAGGCACTATATTCACCAAGCTTCCTCTGATGCCAAGGTCATCCCAACATGTGTCAACAATCTTCATACTCTAGATTATGATGATGGCTATTATTTAGATGATCCTTTTTAGGCAACCTTATCCAAGCCCGTGATGCTGAGATTATTCATTATTGATCTTCTTTACTTTAGTCTTTTCATGCATCTTGTCATTATCTTTCATTTATAGTTCATGATTTTTGCATTTTCCCCCTTTATCATAGGTAGAGATGGTGTCGATACCTCTAATTTTTGAGGAACCACATAGGACCATGCTCTATCATGTTATGACCAAACCTTATCACTTTACCAAACCTAGGGTAGTCCTCCTTATACCTTCTAAAAATCTCGTTCCTCCTTCAGTATGACCATCTATATTTAAGCCCATTATTTTTTCCACTCTAGTTGATCCGATTTCCTCTCCTAATGTTGATGAGCCTCTTCATGCTTCTCATCCTAATGATCCCCTTGTTGAGCCTATTTCCACTTCCTCCCTATAATCACCCCATATGATGGTTTACTTTCACTACCTAAGATGGCTCTTTTGCCCACCAAATGGGTGGATGAGTCCTCGTCAGCTACTTCAACTCCTATTTCACCTCATTCCATGAGTGATCCTAAAACCACTCACAAGCATATATGTTACTTCCATAGGACAGATAATCACTCTTCCACCCATTATCATAAGTTGTGACAATACCGTAATACCTTACGTCCTTCTTCCCCATCATTAGACAAAGTCATACCTCCCCCAAAGGTACTTCCTAAATATTTACCTAAGTATGGTGAGGTATATTGTCTATGATACCTATGTGGCACACACCACATCAGTCATTGCTATATTCTTCAACAACATCTTAGATATAACCTTGTAGCCATCCCTAAACCTTCTACCATTCCTCCCATAGGTCATTACCATAAGAAGGCTCCTCCTTCTTCTCCTATGACTCCACCTCTAGTGGTTCCATCACCTCCTGTGGTCCCTTCATCACCCCTTGTGATTCCTTCACCTCTGGAGCTTACCTCACCTATAGATCCTTATCCACCCATGAGTCATTCACCCATGGATCATTTTCCACCTATGATCCCTTCTCCTCTTGTAGATCCTATTTCCACGCATTCTCCTAACCAACCTTTGCCTAACTTTATTCCTTAACATGATCCTTTGAGAATTCCTACTTTTTTAGTTAAGGAGATCAGAAAAGAAGAATTTGGCTAGTATTCACTGAATATTTATGAGACATTATCTGCAGTATGAGAGACTTATCCGATATATTGGATAATGTGTGTGGATAGATTTACCAGTATTTATGAGCACATGTCTGGTGCTTTCTCATTTATCTTTCAATTAGACGCGTGCTCCAATCTTATTTCTACTTTTGATTATATCATTTGACATTGTGTCAACTTATTTCTTATCTTATATCATGTTTTTCCTTCTTGTTGTACTATAGTTAGCTTATGTTATAATTTTGCATTTCACATATACTTGTCTTTTTCTTATCATTGCTTTCTTTTCCTTTAGAGTTTTTCTCAAAACTCTTCCCTTGTATCTTCATGATTGTTTGCTTTCTTATCTTTATTTTTCATACATAGTTGTCATGGTGACTTGGTTATATTTACACTCTCCCCTTTGATTATTATCTCCTATTACCATGTGATCAGTTCACAAGCAATATTTCTCATTACCATTACCTTTCACCCATCCTCCTTTGGATCTCCTTTTTTTCCTTCTTCCTTTTTCCACAAACTAAGCATATACACAGTTGAGACTTGAGATCACATGCTTAGTTCATTGTCAAGCCCAAGTGTTATAGTCAGTCTTTTGTCCTAGGTCACTTAGCTTTATTTATCCTTAGCCTACAACTCATTCGTGTGTATCACTATCTCTCTCATGATTGGTCATTCCAAATCCGTATGGAGGGATATTTAAAAAGCCCTCAAAATAAAGTTAAAAGCCAAATAATTTAAACAAAAGACAATGATACCAAAAGGCAAAAATATTGAATATTATTCAAAGTCTAATCACACTAAAATACATGATTCAAAACACATCTCCCTATTCTAGTTAAGGCTCAAACTCCACAATTGGCCTCACGTTAGAGCCGAGGTCCTTTGGGCTGCAGTAGGCTAGTAGATTAGAAAAGGATAATAAAAAAATATTTTAGTGCTACCTACTTTCTCATGCAAGTACCTTATCTTCGTAGTAGATCGATGACTCTGTAAGGGGTCCTGAGGAGTGGGGAACACATCGTGGGAAAGTAGGTCCATTTTAATTTTTCTTATACCAATATACCATCATAAGTTGATCTTAGTAGCACACCTATTTGCCTACAAACCTTTGTGTCTATTATAAGCAGGTTTCCTTTGTACATAGATGATCACTAGTCACTTAGTGTCTTCTCATGTCCTTAGTATGCCTCTTGCCTTCTAAGGTCTTCTCATAAGATGCCTAATTATTGCTTCTTCAACTCCATTTTTCATTTCCTTTTTCCTTCATATTTCCTATTGGGAAATATTGTTTTGCTTACTGATCACTCCCCATGGGATTTAATTTGTGAGTTGCTTTGTAAGATCGCAGATAGGACCCCACATACCTCACAAATTACCATCTTTTCCATCCTATTACCCACATCCTTGATTTACCATTACCTTATCCTTATGCTTACCAATCTTGATTTGGTACCACTTGGCTTTTTCTTTTGTGAGTTGCAGTGTAAGACCTTGGATAAGACGTGACGCTCCTCACAAAAGTTTCCAATAATCAAGTCACCATCCCAAATTACATGTGTCAAATATAAGATAAGATTCAATTGATTATGAGGTTACATGTCATTGACATACATCCCATCTTGATATTTAGTTGTTTTATGCTTACTTCATTTTTCTTTCGCCTATTTTCTTATTTTCTGAGTGCATGTAAGATTAAAAATGTTTTTTGAATTTATCATACTTCCCAACTTGAATTAGTATGATAAATTTAAGACCAAATTTTTGCAAATTTTATTTTTATTTTGTAGTTTCCATCATGAAATGGTATAATTGTTGACTTGTTTTTATTACCATTTGTGCCCTTTTACATTTTTCCATTTTATTACATTGTTTGTCATATGCCCCAAATTGATATTTAGTATGATTTTACTTCTCTCAATTTAGTGAAAAAATATTTTACATTCGTTTAAAAACAAATCCCCTTTTACCATCTTGTTTTCCATGTTCTTGGATTTTTATACTTAGTCATTTTTTTGTTATTACACATTTCCCAACTTGAACTAGTGTGTAGTACATTTCTTTGATTGATTATATTTTTCTAAGTCCTTTTTCGCCTATTTATTTTTAACCATGTATGTTTACTAAATAATGATAGAAAATAAAACATAACACATATATTTCCTATAACATATACAACAAAGCAAAATACATGTGCTAGAAAGAAATATATCCAAAGCATCTACAACCTCAACCATAATGAAAAAACACAATCATAACGACAACATACACAACCAACACCAATAATCCAAAATGATACATCATATATATATATATATATATATATATATATATATATATATATATATATATATATATATATATATATATATATATACCATGAGTTTGATACAACATATACACCCATATACAAAGCCTCAACACTAGGGCTGAGCTCCACCCTATTTATCTTGTGGCCTAGCCACACTACCTACTAAGTCCTTGGTCTGACTCCTCTAAATGATATGCTATAATGAGGCAGTATGAGATCTCAATCCCTCTACCTATCCCTATAGGCATGCTATCTACACATGTGCTTGCACCAACTCAACTTGGGTCACTATATGTGCCTATGTTAGCTGAGTCTGCATCATTGTATATGCCTAAATCATCTATGTCACTATATCTAGATGTGAAAGTCTCTCATATGCCAAGGACTACAAGGCCTATCTCTCACCTGCACCCATTTCTATGGGTGGATATACCCTCTTTCTCTACATGTGTATCTACCTTGTTGCCTCACTAGCTAATCCAAACTAATTTACCTGAGCTGGGGTAAATGGTACATTCATATCCTCCAATGTCATGGGGTCTCATGGTTGTAGAGTCTCATTTAGGATGTCATGGAGTACTCCCCTCACCAGGGACCCCCATCTCTCCTCCTCATCCTCAAGTACACTTACAAAATCACACCAGATGGATATTAGATCACTGTCATATCTCATAATATCTATCTATATCTCTCTACTACTAAATAAAAATTTCCCAAGCCTTTGTTAATAATATCAAACTAGTGATCTTCCAGATAACACTTTTGTGCCCATTTCATCAATTACAAACAAAATGAAAATAAAACTGCCTAAGCCTTTATTAAGTGATGGAAGACTTTATCAAATAAATGTGAACATAATATGGTGGATGATAATCTCCTTCATCTCTTTATAAGTGCTTTATTTCCTAAATTATAATATCGAGTCCATACTCTTTCTCCACGTACCTTGGAGGAACCTATCAATCAAGCCAAAAGACAAGATTTATTCATGTGTCAATTCAATCTAACCCAACCTTTCATGGGCCCTCACCTATTAGTAAAGAATAAAAACTATAATATTAATAATGATGGTGTTACCGATTCGTATGACACCATTCACAATGTTCAAGCTGTCAATCCTACCCTTTCTTCGGAACCAACACCTTCTCAACAATACACTAATCCTCATTTCTCAACAAACAACATTAATGTCTATAAGCCTTTATCCTCAACTGAATTGCTTAGATATCTACCTAGGCCTCTCCTTCAAGAGATTGACCCTACTCATCCTATGAAATCATGGTCTGATCCTAATAAGTTTTGTTGGTTTCATGTTAGTTGGGGTCACTCTCACAAGACTTGTAGATAGCTCCATAATTTAGCCATGGAATTTCTTCATGGCCTAAATTTTGATCATGATTCCATTATTCATAAGCATCAACAAGCTTATGAGATTGCTTTCAAAGACTATAAATCACCTGATAAAACTCAACCCTTAAATCAAGCAAACAATCATTTAGCTATCAATAAAGACCCCTTGCCTAATCATCAACCAATCCAAGAAGGTCAAGATAAGCCCACTTCTTCCACCAATAATGTAGAAAGTCTGGTTGAACCAAATTTCGAAGAGAATGTGGTTAACATGACTAATATGTGAAGAGTGGTGGCTTTCATTGATTCACAACCTATCTACACTCCTTCCCATAAGACATATCCTGTTATTCAAGATTTTTCTCTAGCTCATTTAAATGAGTTAGGGCAAGAAGATCTTATTTATTTTAATGATCTGATTTATGATTCTCCCTTGGATGACACATCTCATACTATCTCTACTTCTATCCCATCATTTTCCAATACTAATGACAATCCAATTTTTACTAACACTTCTTCTTCCAAACTTCATGATCAATTTAGACCAACTACTTCCTCATCACCAAACAATTTTCAACCTTCTTCTCAGCCTTCTCATTCTTATCAACATAAGTTTCAATGCTCTTTGGATCCACCTTTCAGATACCTTCTTAATCATTACACACCTATATCTAACAATCTCCCTATGGGTTATGAGTGGGATCCCATTGTGGAACTTATTAATCTTCCATCCCAAATCCCTTTTCTTGAAATCATGCAGACATCTCCACATCATAGAAACTGCTTCATGCAACTCTTATACAAGATGAATATCCCTCACCCTCCTCTAGCAAGATGGGAGGCTATTTTATCTAGATCTAAGGATAGTATCTTACAATAATGTGAAAAGATGTCCGTTAACATTTATTAAACACTAGACATTTCTCTTTCTTTATTATTTCCTATCGTATCTATGATTTCGAATGAGATTCTACTTCATGTAGATGATCCTCCATTATTTATTTGTCCAAATAGGTGATATCAAAGTTAAGTGAGCCTTGATTGATGAGGGTTTTGGCACCTGTGTCACTTCCCTTGACTTCATTAAGACTCTTGGGTATTCTGAATGCAATCTTAAATCTACACCCAACACATTCCAAGGATATTATTGAAGCCAAATGCCTCCCTTAAGGTGTGTGTGGCTTCCCATTACCATCCCACCTGTCATTGTTCATGTGAAGTTGATGATATTCAAATTTTCCCTTTTATATAGCATTTTACTTGGTAGGTCATGGACTCATCATATGCGAGCTATCACATCTTCCACCTTCCAATGCATTAAATTTCCTCACAATTGAGCCATTTACAAGATTCAAGGAGAAACTAACCCTTGGAATTTCAAAAAATTCCAAGATCATGGTGTCTTCAATATTCCTACTCTTGAACCTTTTCCTAGTGTTCCATTCCATGAGTCATAACATTTCAAATTTATTGTCAACTCAATTAGAGGTTACAATGGGCATCCTGAGCTCATTGGTAACATTCCTCCCAACCTTTTAGACTCTGATGATGATGAGCCTGATGAGATTAACCTAAAGATCAAAATTTTTGATCTTTCACCTCATCTCATCTTGTAGCTCCCTACTTCTTTATAGCCTCATTCTCACAAGCTTCCTTGTGATGACATTCTTGTAGTCTTGACCAAGACTAGGCACTATATTCACCAAGCTTCCTATGATGACAAGGTCATCCCAACTTGTGTCATCAATCTTCATACTCTAGATTATGATGATGGATATTATTTAGATGATCCTCTTTTAGGCAACCTTATCCAAGCCCGTGATGCTGAGATTATTCATTATTGATCTTCTTTACTTCAGTCTTTTCATGCATCTTGTCATTCTCTTTCATGTATAGTTCATGATTTTTGCATTTTCCCCCTTTATCATAGGGTAGAGATGGTGTCAATACCTCCAATTTTTGAGGAACCACTTAGGACCATGCTCTATCATGTTATGACCAAACCTTATCACTTTACCAAACGTAGGGCAGTCCTCTTTAGACCTTCTAAAAATCTCGTTCCTCCTTCAGTATGGCCATCTATAGTTAAGCCCATTCTTTTTTCCACTCTAGTTGCTTTGGTTTCGTCTCCTAATGTTGATGAGCCTCTTCATGCTTCTCATCCTAATGATCCCCCTATTTAGCCTAGTTCCACTTCTTCCGTATAATCACCCCCTATGATGGTTTACTTTCACTACCTAAGATGGCTCTTTTGCCCACCAAATGGGTCGATGAGTCCTCGTCAGCTACTTCAACTCCTATTTCACTTCCTTCCATGAGTGATCCTAAAACCACTCACAAGCGTATTTGTTACTTCCATAGGACAGATAATCACTCTTCCACCCATTATCATAAGTTGTGACAATACCATAATACCTTACGTCCTTCTTCCCCATCATTAAACAAAGTCATACCTCCCCCAAAGGTACTTCCTAAATATTTACCTAAGTATGGTCAGGTATATTGTCTATGATACCTATGTGGCACACATCACATCAGTCATTGTTGTATTCTTCAACAACATCTTAGAGATCACCTTGTAGCCATCCCTGAACCTTCTACCATTCCTCCCATAGGTCATTCCCATAAGAAGGCTCCTCCTTATTCTCCTATGACTCCACCTCTAGTGGTTCCATCACCTCCTGTGGTCCCTTCATCACCCCTTGTGATTCCTTTATCTCTGGACCTTACCTCACCTATGGATCCTTATCCACCCATGAGTCATTCACCCATGGATCCTTTTCCACCTATGATCCCTTCTCCTCTTGTAGATCTTGTTTCCATGCATTCTCCTGAACAACCTTTGCCTAACTTTATTCCTTAACATGATCCTTTGAACATTCCTACTTTTTTAGTTAAGGAGATCATAAAAGAAGTATTTGGCTAGTATTCACTGAATATTTATGAGACATTATTTGCAGTACGCATTCTAATTTGTAGAGACTTATTCGATATATTGGATAATGTGTGTGGATAGATTTACCAGTATTTATGAGCACATGTATGGTGCTTTCTCATTTATCTTTCAATTAGATGCGTGCTCCAATCTTATTTCTACTTTTGATTATATCATTTGACACTGTGTCAACTTATTTCTTATCTTATATCATGTTTTTCCTTCTTGTTGTACTATAGTTAGCTTATGTTATAATTTTGCATTTCACATATACATGTCTTTTTCTTATCATTGCTTTCTTTTCCTATAGAGTTTTTCTCAAAACTCTTCCCTTGTATCTTCATGATTGTTTGCTTTCTTATCTTTATTTTTCATACATAGTTGTCATGGTGACTTGGTTATATTTACCCTCTTCCCTTTGATTATTATCTCCTATTACTATGTGATCAGTTCACAAGCAATATTTCTTATTACTATTACCTTTCACCTGTCCTCCTTTGGATCTCCTTTTTTTCCTTCTTCCTTTTTCCCCAAACTAAGCATATACACAGTTGAGACTTGAGATCACATGCTTAGTTCATTGTCAAGCCCAAGTGTTATAGTCAGTCTTTGGTCCTAGGTCACTTAGCTTTATTTATCCTTAGCCTACAACTCATTTGTGTGTATCACTATCTCTATCATGATTGGTCATTCCAAATCCGTATGGAGGGATATTTAAAAAGCCTTCAAAAGAAAGTTAAAAGCCAAATAATTTAAACAAAAGACAATGATACCAAAAGGCAAAAATATTGAATATTATTCAAAGTCTAATCACACTAAAATACATGATTCAAAACACATCTCCCTGTTCTAGTTAAGGCTCAAACTGCACAATTGGCCTCACGTTAGAGCCAAGGTCCTTTGGGGTGTAGTAGGCTAGTAGATTAGAAGAGGATAATAAAAAAATAATTTAGTGCTACCTACTTTCTCATGCAAGTACCTTATCTTCGTAGTAGATCGATGACTCTGTAAGGGGTCCTGAGGAGTGGGGAACACATTGTGGGAAAGTAGGTCCATTTTAATTTTTCTTATACCAATATACCATCATAAGTTGATCTTAGTAGCACACCTATTTGCCTACGAACCTTTGTGTCTATTATAAGCAGGTTTCCTTTGTACATAGATGATCACTAGTCACTTAGTGTCTTCTCATGTCCTTAGTATGCCTCTTGCCTTCTAAGGTCTTCTCATAAGATGCCTAATTATTGCTTCTTCAACTCCATTTTTCATTTCCTTTTTCCTTCATATTTCCTATTGGGAAATATTGTTTTGCTTACTGATCACTCCCCTTGGGATTTAATTTGTGAGTTGCTTTGTAAGATCGCAGATAGGACCCCACAGCCCTCACAAATTACCATCTTTTCCATCCTATTACCCACATCCTTGATTTACCATTACCTTATCCTTATGCTTACCAATCTTGATTTGGTACCACTTGGCTTTTTCTTTTGTGAGTTGCAGTGTAAGACCTTGGATAAGACCTGACCCTCCTCACAAAAGTTTCCAATAATCAAGTCACCATCCCAAATTACATGTGTCAAATATAAGATAAGATTCAATTGATTATGAGGTTACATGTCATTGACATACATCCCATCTTGATATTTAGTTGTTTTATGCTTACTTCATTTTTCTTTCGCCTATTTTCTTATTTTTTGAGTGCATGTAAGATTAAAAATGTTTTTTGAATTTATCATACTTCCCAACTTGAATTAGTATGATAAATTTAAGACCAAATTTTTGCAAATTTTGTTTTTATTTTGTAGTTTCCATCATGAAATGGTATAATTGTTGACTTGTTTTTATTTACAATTTGTGCCCTTTTACATTTTTTCATTTTATTACATTGTTTGTCATACTTCCCAAATTGATATTTAGTATGATTTTACTTGTCTTAATTTAGTGCAAAAATCTTTTACATTGGTTTAAAAACAAATCCTCTTTTACCATCTTGTTTGGCATTTTCTTGGATTATTATACTTTGTCATTTTTTTGTTATTACGCATTTCCCAACTTGAACTAGTGTGTAGTACATTTCTTTGATTGATTATATTTTTCTAAGTCCTTTTTTGCCTGTTTCTTTTTAACCATGCATGTTTACTCCATAACGCTAGAAAAGAAACCATACCACATATATTTCCTATAGCATATACAACAAAGCTAAATACATGTGCTAGAAAGAAATATATCCAAAGCGTCTACAACCTCAACCATAATGAACAAACACAATCTTAAAGACAACACCAATAAGCCAAAATGATACAATATATATATATATATATATATATATATATATATATATATATATATATATATATATATATATATATATATATATATATATATACCATGAGTTTGATACAACATATACAACCATCTACAAAGCCTCAACACTAGGGCTGAGCTCCACCCTATTTATCTCGTGGCCTAGCCACGCTACCTACTAAGGCCTTGGTCTGAATCCTCTGAATGATATGCTATAATGAGGCAGTCTGAGATCTCAATCCCTCTACCTATCCATATAGGCATGCTATCTACACATGTGCTTGCACCAACTCAACTTGGGTCACTATATGTGCTTGTGTCAGCTGAGTCTGCATCACTGTATATGCCTACATCATCTATGTCACTGTATTTAGATGTGAAAGTATTTCATATTCCAAGGAATACCAGGCCTATCTCTCACTTGCACCCATCTTTATGGGTGGATATACCGTCTTTCTCTACACCTGTATCTACCTTGGTGCCTCACTAGCTAATCTGAACTAACTTACCTAAGCTGGGCTAAATGGTACATTTGAACCCTCCAATGTCATGGGGTTACATGGATGTAGAGTCTCATTTAAGATGTCATGGAGTAATCCCCTCACTAGGGACCCCCATCTATCCTCCTCATCCTCAAGTACACCTACAAAATCACACCAGATGGATATTAGATCACTGTCATATCTCATAATATCTATCTATATCTCTCTACTACTAAATAAAAACTTAAGAAATAATTCAACCATATTCATACCTATCTATGTTTCAATTCTTATGATATCATCATCTGCATGATCACCTATCATAGTCTCCTCATCTGGGTGGCCTCCTTGTACCTCCTCAATAGGTTACCTCCTTAACTTGAACCTGGATATCATGGCTTGTGTTTGTCTCAACCTTCATCTGAGTGGTCTCTCTATCATCTTCTTTGGATCATTCAAGATGTCTATAATATCCATTCTCTCCTATCTCTATCGCTACCATGTCCTCGATGGCCATTGATCATCTCACTTTAGGGATGGTAGTGGTACATCTAGTATCTCTACCTCCTCCACCTCCTCCTCTACCACTCATCATGCCTGACTAGTCCATGGTCACTCCTAAAATGGCCTCAATGTTGGCCTCACTATCAGTGGTCTAAGTCCCCTCTTCCCTCATGGTTCCCTCACATGTTGATCCCATTGGTCGAGCATCACTATCGGTGTCACTAGATGAGGTAGGCCCATCTATCTTGGCATCCATGCTACTGGATGTGGATCTCTCCACCACATATAGTGTCTTATCACCTCTCTCCTCTCTAATGCTAGTGTAATTATGTGCCAACTCACCCATGTGGTTGTTATGTGCCCATATGGCTACCACATGATGTCTACACATCTCACTGACTGTAGCGCTAACACATGGGGCATGACCCATGCTACTAAGTCCTCCTATCATCTCCACACTCGAGGTAACCCATAATTGATTGATGGGGTAACCCATCCAGTTGATATATGAGAAATATTTCATATATCTATGTTGTCAATAGTATTAATAGTCCCATAGTCTTCTGCCCTCTGACCAACATCTTGAACAGATCATGAACGAGCTAGACCTAGATGACAGAACCTAGATCATATAATACTCCATCCTCTAGCATCATCTTGATCAAGGATACTATGAATAGTGGTACCTTATCTTCCAACTTATGAGAAAACACTCACTATGTCACAAAGCCTGTCACCACCTTCTGGAGGTCTATAATCTATGATATATACACATCATCCATACTGATTCTCCATCCTCTCAATATCATCTCTAAGCATGTAGCCCATATGGATAAGGGTCTCCTCTCCTCTAAGCTATCTGTATCCCTATGGTCACCGATGCTCTTGTTATGGGTAGCCCAAAGATGACATTGACATCCTCTAGTGTGATACCCACCTCTATTAGATCCCCCTCCACCTCCCATCTAAAGGTGTTACTCAATCATTCCTAGCATCCCAAGAACATGACTAATAGGTCAACATTGAGGGGGATCCTACACATCTCTAATATACCTCCTAAACCTATGGCTATCAGTCTAGCTCAATCTCTATTTAACAATCTCTCTAACAAATCTGGTAACCAAGACATGTCCACCAACATCCAGAATCTCAACCGTCTCTACAACCAAGAAACAATAAAAGATGTATTAGTTCCTCCATGTCATGTCTAATAACAATACAATTTTATACATTATTTTTACAATTCTAATTAAAAACAAGCCCAATTAATTTTACCTTATTTATTTTATTCATTCTATCATATTTCTATCGTACTTGGTCCCTTTTGCCCTCCTTTGGTCATTTCAGGCCATTCTAGTCCTCTTTTGACTTTTTGCACACTTTTATATGCTTATTTTGATTCTCTGGTCAACCTAGTTTAACCAAAAATTTCCTTATTTTTGTTATAGTTGATTTCAAATTCCAAGTCAACCCTCTTATTTTCCCCTCCCTGGTTTTGAGTTTTCATTATATCCGTTATGGACTAGTTTCTTGCCTTGTTTTAGTTTTTCAGCATACAAATTATACTAGGTTGACCCATACCTACTGGGTAGACCATATGGATTTTACCCTGTTTCAACCTACGAAGTCAACCTGGTTGACCTAGTATGTTTTATGTGCCAACCTAGTACATTTAACCCAAAATGTGCATTTTACTCATTTTCTTCCTAAACCCTTCAAACCCATTTCCCGTCTTCCTATTTGCTACCCTTAGAATCTAAATTTAATCAATTTTTACATATATAAATGATTAAAAACAATTTATCAAAATTTTACTTAATTCAATTTAAATTTCAAAAATTGGTTTGAGATCTGTAGTTACATACCTATACTGCACCTGCTATTGCCTCTATGTGTTCCCCTCGTTTAGCCTATCATTACCTCACCATCCTAGCCTTGTCTAGTCTTAGAGCTCTCCTTTCTTCTTTTCACAATTCAAAATTCCAAATGAATTCTCTTTTTTCCTATTAAAAACCACTTTTAAGCAATTCAATTCTTTCACTTATTTTTAGGTAGATTCCTTATTTTGCCTCTATCTTTGTTTTTGCTCATCCATTTTGCAAACCATAAAATGCATTCAAATCATGATGACGTAGATATTCTTTTCCACTATCATATGTCTATCTTCCAATTTTTTGGATTTTTGGCTATTTTTTGCACTAACTTCTATAGGTTCATCTAGTGTACTCTACATTAGACACCTTCACATTTCTTACAGTCTACTTTTTTATCTATGGCACTAAGGTAAGTTAAAGGTATGTGTTTCTCAATATAGTTATTTTATTTATCTTATTTGTTGCTTACTGCACCATACTTAGCAGTAGCATTGTATGTTATCATGTTTTTTCTGAAACACCATCCCGTATTGCACTTACGTGACATGTGATGAACTTCGACTAGGGCATATGTACACACATAATATTTTTAACTTTTATTGATTACTGACACTTTATATCTTGTAGGAACATGTCGAGTCTTAATATCTTTGAGTGCATGCCTAAAGGGGTACACTGAGAAAGGGGTGGGTAGACCATCGGTGCTTCATAAGATTATTGTTCCTTTTGCCACTTGTCATCCACACTCTAGCCTCCTAAAACCATTGAATTTAGCTTATTCTTCTTAGTTCTACCTATTCCTATCACTTGTTATGTTTTATCCTTCATTTTTTTCCTTAGCACCCTTTTGACCTATTGATTGTGCTAGATCAACTAGGTCAACCTAGTGTAGTTTAGGGACTTTTTCTCTCTTTTGGTTTATTGGCCTCTTGGTCGACCTAGCACAGACCTAGAGAGTTATCCCTGAAAATGTGCTAGATCGATCGGGTCAACCTAGCATAGCTGACATTCCCAAAAGTTTTTAGGATAAGATACTACTATATATACAAGGTCATTCCTTACCATTTTATAAGAGTGAAGAATTAAGTGAATAAGTGCAAATGAATATCTTCCTATTGAGGATTCTACTTGGGGAATAAAGCTTTAGGGTTCAATACTTTAGTTGGAGATTCAATCTAATCTTGTGGATAAGTATTTAGGATGCTTGGGTTGGTTGTGTATTCTAGAGCTGATTTATCTTAGTTATCCTTACATACCGCAATAATCTCTTGCAAAGCACCTTGGCCAAGGGGGAGATTGAGGCTTGATGGGTTTGTCTTCAAAGGTAAGTATTCATAAATTTATTTTTCCTTTGTAAAAATAGATAGATAGAGCATGTATATTCTTCTCTTCAATGTATTAAGATTCTGTATACATTGATGTGAGTATATGTCTTCTACACATGTTTAGTTTAGTTGTTTTTTTGTTTTTAATCCCCACTTTGTGCCACAAGCTTTGGTGTGCACTAGATTAGATTTACTTTTCTTGTTATTAGATTAGTGAAATATTAAATCATAGGACTCTTTTAAGGTTGTTATAGGATTGTGTTAGACTATAGGCTTTGGAACCCTATCTTACATGGTGTGTTGTGACAAGTGATCCCCTAATCAAGTCTAGCAGATCCTCACATTGGTCATTCTCCCTATTAACAATTGTATGCTCCCCAATCAAAAGTGTAGCTATGTTCTATTCCATTCGATCCATGATTGATTTATGGACATGATGCATTTCTGATTGCATACAATGTTTATGTTGAAGATGAATGGGTTATGTCATTTCTAATATAGTATCAAAGCGGGCTTTCTTGAGAAGATCAACAAGAATTTTTTAGAGGAGATCCATATCACTCTCAAAGCTTGGTTTTTAGGAAGATCAAGAGGAGAAAGAGTAGAGTAAGAGCCTCAAGCACTCCAAAGATTCAATCCTTAGCAAGATTCAAGTTACAAGGATTTTTTTTCTCTTCATCAGCTTCTATGAAAAGTTGTTCATATGTCCCATCTCTTTTGTTCAAATCTAGTTTAGTCATTTGTTTAGACTCATGTACATATGGAGGAGTTCTATGGATGATATTTTCAACCAATTTTCATTTGAGTGTTTTTTGGTGTACATCATACCTTTCCATTATGTTCAAAGTGCTAGAGAGAGTTAGTTTTGACTTTCATTTCCCTTGAATCTAACACTATGAGATCATTTTTCAAGCCATGTAGATTGTGTTCCATGCATATACGTATAATTTATAAGGGTAAGAATGAACCATTAGGAATGAGAAGAAAAATAATATTTTAAAGTAATCTAGCATGTTTTCAGAACCGAATTTTGAGTTTTTTTAGTACATCACATAGAGTTGTTAACTTTTATGTCTCACTATAGATTGGGTCTAGGTCTATTTGAAGGGTTTTTCTTTCACTTTGTATTTTTTATTCATGTGGCATATTGGGAACTTTCACTTGAGGAATTCGTAGTTATTTTTTTGTACACCTATTTCATTGACACTTTTCGATATATTGAATTATTTTATCTTCACTCCCTAGTGAGATGATGCTTCCTTGGTTGTTCAGGTATGGTATGTACCTAGTGGTTATTCTTATTAGATGTAGAGGCTAGTTGTTTCTTAGAGGATCTCCATAGCACTCTATTTGCAATATGGTTATTTTATGGAGGAACTCTATATCACTCCATTTTCAATCATTTAACCATGCATTCCATTCAGATGAAACACATACTAATAGTAACTTTTGTTCACATAACTAGATTCATGGAAGCTAATTTTGATTCATTCCATTGGAGGATTCATCAAATTTGATAGATATTTATTTCAACAAATTCATTGTTTTTTTGTTCTTTCATTGTACATAAGTACCTCATCAAGCCTAGTTGTCGGGACCCATTCTTATGAGCATACAAATTATTTTATTTTACATCACCTAAGCTAAGCTTCAGGATAGAGTGTTGGAGTGTGTCATATTCACACTTGATGTGAAGTCCACCTTAGGTATATGTTTTACCAAGGTGTGATTTATTATGTGCACATAGTTACATCATTTTATTTTGAAAGATACATATTATATATACAAAAAAAATTTACAGATAACATATCAAATAATGTATGGGTATATACACTGAGAATCATATCCTCATCCTAAAAGAAACAAGGGTAGAGATAAAATTAGAATACAATTATTAAATGAACAATTAATTTGGTAGTCATTCTCACTTGTGAGAAGGGTTAGTTATAACTTGCATAATGATCCCACCTTTTACTCCACCAATAATAATATTTCACTCACATATTACTTTTATTATATAATAAACCTTTGTGTTTTTATGAAAAGTAATGGAGATTAGAGTCATCTCCAAAGCTAGTGGAGATGTAGTCTTTTAGAGAGTCATGTTATAGTGGAACCATTGTTGGTTGCACACATATTTTTTATATTACACATTTAAAACAATGTGTCTTTATTGATGAATCTCACTCTTATCTGAATAATTTGTGGATGGTGTTTGTGCTAAAGATCCATGGGCTATGTTGTCATTTTTAATATAACTTTCAAACCAAGTTAAAACATGAATGGTTAATTTTAACCTTGTAAAATAAATTTGTTGGATCTCATTAATCTAATACAAACTGAAATATACCTCTAGTTGGGATAGCGAATGGTCTAGCCTCTCTGCATTCACATCTTCATAATATATCTAAATCTATATATTTGCCTCAACCTTAAATAAAGGGGGAGCTTGGTTGGAAAGGGGTTGCTCTTCCACCTTCTCATGCTTGGTAGCATCCTCATTTTCTTTCATCGCCTCTGTAGAAACATTAAGCTACTCCATGAGAATCCCTATGATGGACTCAAACCAGTCAAGCTTACTCATAGAAAGAGACATATTAGCCACTCCTTAAAGCTTGTGAAATCACTATTTTATTGTATGGGGCATCATTTTCATCTGAATGAACCATACTTTTGATCTTTTACTTCCATTTCCTTGTGGAAATGTCTTATTAAAATGGAACTAGGATACCTTGACCACTAGCACTACTTGATCTAGTGATGGGAATATACTACAATGTAAACACAAAACCACACAAAAGGGCTAAAATTAATATTAAACCATCTTTGATACCAATGTTATCTGTAAACCAGGTTCCACCCTAAGATTCACCAACATGGATCCTATACTCTTAGCTCAACAAATGATGGATATATGACTGTTCTATAGTAATTTCAATGCTGAAATAGAGATAAATAAGTGTTGGAAATGAAAAGTACATCAAATTAAACATAAGAAAGAAGCATAAATTGAGACACATCATAATATGAACATAAGAGATGACCTGGAAAAACTCAATGTGGAGAAAACTCCAATGGGTGAAAAATTGCACTCCCCTTCCACTATGTAATTCAATAATTGTTTTAATTACTTCTAAACACGACCTTCAGAAACAAAGTTTTCACTACTACACTATCCAAGGCTTGCACACAATGTTAAAGTTATTAACTCACTATTAGTTAGGCATTAACTAAAGCTTGGTTATCAACTTTCCCAATTGAATGTAACTAATTTTGATTATATGGACATACACGTGTGTAAGTGTGTTGTATGCTTTCTGTTTCTCTTCATTCTTTTAGTATTCATTTGGTAACATTGGTATCAGAGCCAATCATTTAAGGGAACCCTCATTGGGTATGAAAATTGCAAGAGAAGAAGAGGTCAAAGTTTAAAGATGGCCTTGGAATAAGGGTATGATTATATCATGAATTGAAGAGGTTGAGTTATAAGATTTTGTAACTCAATGTAGGAAAAAGGCATTTTTAAATCAAAGACTTAGTTGTATTCATGAGATTGATCAAGGAGCAAGGCACAGAGGTAGAGCTTGTGATTTGGTGATCGAGTTTTAAGACAAAATAAGAGAAGATGCTAAAGGTGTTAGGGAAAATTGAAAACTAGGAAGAGTGAGAAGACATTGTCTACAAGGGTATAAAAGAAGCAAAACAACCTAGACAAAGAAAATAACCAGAACATGCAAATAGGCCCAAGACTAGAGAAAGAAAACATTTACCGAAATGTGAAAACATAACATAATAGAACCATAAAAGACTATAGAAATACAAAACATAGACTTCCAGTCATGAAAACAAAACATGAGCTCTTGCTAGTGCATAAACGACAGGTAGGAAATCATGAGGACGAAGCCCAATCTAAATGTGATACACCTAAGTGTATTTGTCATGAAGAACTATTGAAAAAGAGACACGATTTTTTCAAATTTTGCATTTATAGTTGCACAGTAAAGTTGCATCTATTTTTTGGTTAGCTACGACACAAAGGACAAATGTTTTCTAGTCACTTTTTTACAAAATATGGGACAATCAAAATTTGTGGTGTGTTAGGGCCTAAGTCACCACATTCGAATTCATGTTTGAATTTGACGAGGAAAAAATTGGAATTAAAAATTTTGAGATAAAATTCATGATTAAATTCAATTAATAGAAATATACTTATTTTTTAAAATATAATTATTTAATGTATTTAATGTTTCAAAGTTTTACCTTTGCTATAATTAGATACATTTAATGTATTTTTTTGTATTTCACTCTGTAATTACTAGTTACTAAGTGTGTTTCTTTGATTTTGGTGCTGAATTTGTAAACCTCATCGAGTATTATATTATGTGACTTGCAATGAGTTGGATAGAGTCACACAATGTTGAGTGGATTTATTGCTTGCTTTTTAGGGAATTGTGCTCACGTGGAGTTGAGTCTGGGAATCACATGGAGTCTGATAGAGCCTAGGAGTGAAACACATGGAGTTTGTTGGGAGTGAAGACTATTTGGGAATTGTGTGGAGTCTGCTGGGAGTGAAATGCATCACCTAAAAAGATCAAGAAATTAAAAAATGTATCAAAAACCTTGAACAAACCCATGTAACCCTAAAAACATGAATTTATACAAACTCTAATGAATTTATGTGATTTTCAATGATTTTTGGCAATTTCTAAGGGTTCTTTCCTAATTAAATTTATTTTTGAAATTTGTCTTGAATTTTAATGAATTTCATGTTTTTTTAGGAGTTTAGTGAATTCCAAACTATGCCTTCTAGTTCATCGAATGCATTGACTTATGTTGGGGCACAAGAAAGTTGTATTTTAGGTCCCTATTGGTATATTCATTAATAGTAAGTTTATAGACCTTGCATTAATTTTTGCATTAAGTTTTTGGATAAAAAATATATTTTTCTTGTTGCATTGATTTTTAGGTCAAAAATTTGTGCATTTCCCTGTTATATTATTTTTTGAGTATAAAATGGCCAATATTCAAAACTTGGTTCTATCAGAAGTGCATAAGTTAATTGGCCATAATTATAATGTTTGGAATCATAAGATTTTAACAATTACAAAATATCATATAATGACAATCATTCTTGGCATTGAAGTGAGAGTTATTAAAAATTATGTTAATTATGACAAATGTCATAAGGAGGCCTTGCTATTGTTCAAGTTATCTATACTAGATGACATGATCCCTAAGGTCTAGAATACCACTGAAACAAATGCATTATGGACAAGTCTGAAAAACAAGTATCAAAATTCAGAGAGAAGTTGGGTTTTGTACTTGAAGAATCTATTATTTTTCACAAAGATGTTTGAGGATGAGTCTATTTCAAAACACCTTTGGATGAAATATCTCCAAGACTAGTTTAGATCCATTAAAAAAAAGGTTGATGATGACAACATGTTATATTTTATTATGATAGCAAAAATATAATTTCTTATATCCAACATCATACCAAAAAAGTACATAGATATGAGGATATATATATATAGCTAAAACAAGAGTTATCCCTCATTTTAGTATTGGCCACATTAATGGTGGCATGTACAAAATATCAGGTGACACATGTGACTAACATACATGTGCATATTCAATATTTACACCATCACTTATTTAGACTGTGATCTAATTGATTATTCTAGCATTCCCCCCTTGATTCATCATAGCCTTAATTATATAAGAGGAAAAAAATTGAATGCCTCAGACTTATTATGTGCAAGTGACTTGGTGAATACATTAACACACGGATATTGAGTGGGGGGAAACTAAAGTTGAATAGTGTGCTACTAAACATGCTCGTGTGTGAAATGGATTTGAACTTTGATGTGCATTATGCACTCATAAAACACTAGATTACAAATAAATTATAAAACACTTTTATTGTCATAGTACAAAATTATTGGTTGTACTTGTGTTAATCCAATCTGGCAAGTATGTCACATATGCATATCGCTTCATACACAGTTCCTCCTACTACACGATCTTCTACCTCAGTGGAAGACTGAGAAATAAAGTTATGATACTTGCTCTGCCATAAATAATTTTTTTTTGTAGATCTGTACAGATCCATAAGGTGGTTGTACCCCTATTAGATAGAGTAGATTATAGTCTGTATAGTTCCAGACCAACAGTTGTACCATTCACAACTAGGGTTTCCATCAAAGTTTCATGTTTTTATGTGTTTTTGGGCATTGAATCTTACCGACCTGTGATTCAGACAGAGAAGATAAAATGGTGGATGTATTTTTTTATGATACTAGGTTTGAGAGGTTTGCCCAAGGGCAAGAGAGATTGAAATTAGGGCTACAAGGAAGGGATAGGGAACAACTCATGAAGGCACTTATCCTATAAAAAGCAAGTAGAAAAATATTCCAGCCCAAGAGGAAGATATTTTTGCCCTTGTGATGAGGAAAGAGAAAAACAAAAGTGGAACCTAGTGTTGAAAGGAAATCAACTACATTACAAAAAAGTGCAGAGGATGTGATAAGGACTCAAGAAAGGTGTGATTAATGGTTGAGAAAATCTAAGAAAGCTAAGTTGGTATCTATTCAAGAAAAATAACACCTAAAAGAATTTAAAGAAAGAGGTAAGCGATTTTATTGTCTTCATGATTATATCAAGAAGAGTGAATGTATTGATTTTCATAGGAGCATTAGGGATGGATATGCATCTATGGTGAACATTTTTATTAACCCTAAGTTGGGAGTTTTGAGTCACATGGGTGATGGTGTTGAGATTATCTCCACAAATTCTCTTCCAAGAAAGGTGGATGAATAATTTGGTGACAACCGAAGCTATGTAAATGAAAATCATACTTCATATTTATTATTTCCTAAGGATTTATTGTATCACCATGAGAATTAGTATAATAATGAGGATAAAATGAAGGGAACCAAATGGAAAGATGATCTTTTCCAAGAAGCCCCTATCCATATTTTGATCATTCTAAAGATTGAGTTATTGCCTTATGAGATGGATTTTTAGGACAACTATGGGAAGGTACTTGGCAAGATTAAAAGAGTGAAGGAAAATTTATCAAAGGTCCCTACTTTAACCAAAGGATATGAGCATACCAATCATATCCCAAGGAATTATGGTCATGCCCCATATTCAATGCTCCATACTAAGGTAGTTCTAGATTGTTGTCAAGAAAGTTGGTGCCCTTATAATTTCAGTTCAAGTTATGGTAGGGATAATAAAGACCTATTCTAGCTTTGCCATCATTTAGATAATGGTAAAGGGATGATGGTAGAACCTTGGGTTCGAAATTGTCCTTAGAAGCCACAATGGGATGTACAAGGAATCAAAGTGAGCAACAATAAAACAATTCAAAATTTAACTGATAAGCATGCATTTAAGGAGGTCATTTTGAATCCCAAGGTCAGACGTGTTGAAGATATCCCAACCAATATTCATCAACAAAGGAAGGTGAACAAGTTGAGGACAACCAAAGGTATGAAGGCATTGTGGATTTGCTGTTTCCTACTATATCATTTCATATGTGTTGTCATCATAGGTAGCATGTTGAAAAGAATGGTCATATGTCAAGTTTGATGCTTCATAATATATCATGGCAAATTTGGGTTATGATGGACAATATAGTAAAAATGGTGATAGAGTGAAAAGCACTTTGAGTGGCAAAGGGCACATAGATCCTTTCATACAAGTTCCGAATTACTTGTAAATGAAAATTTGGGATCCGGGTGATCTTTGGAGATATAAATAGGGTAAGGTCTTTGAGTAGTTTAATGTTAGTATTGTTAATGAATTCTTTATCTCATGCATTTGGCTAAAAAATAAGTTCTTGAGGAACCTTATGCAGTATATCAGGCATTAATAACAAAGTGGTGAAGAATCAATGCTCATGATTCATAGATCACTCTTTGGATACAAGTCATACACTTGAGGACAAAATGATGAATAAAGTCACTATTTTCAGAGTAACGAGATGTTTGATGTGGAAAGTGGTGGATAATGGTGTCCAACATGCCATAGAGTTAAACATTGGTTGTCATCTCTCAAGGATTGATTGGAGATCAAGCTACAAGCATATATTTATTGAATTTTCAATCAAAGAAGGGTTGTGTTGGGCCCTTAGATCATTCATATGGCTAAGTTTGCTGAAAAGGGTCATGTATGACAGCTATTGTACCAATCTTTTATATGTTTTCAATAATAGTACCAGTCTCTTTTACACTTATATAACAACCATAAAAATATTTTCAGTCGCATGGTGTGAAAGAGAACTCAAGGAGGATGTTTTTTAACAAAAAGACTTCAATATTATAGGTTGTAGAGCCGTTGTCATCCACATTTCCATCTAACTCAACATTTTTTATGAAACCGTACAAGTAGTCTAGTCATACCTTGAGTAATCTTTAGTTTGTTGATGTTGTTAAAACATTTTCAGTCATTATATGGTTGATTCCAACCCTTTCTAAATTTTGTGAATAATTTAAAGTATGATAGTTGTTGTCCTATTCCTTTTGTTGTTGTTTGCAATAGAACTAACCCTTAACACTTTCTAGGATAGTCACACCAGTGTTTTCAATCACAAGGTGGAAGGATGTTCTGCCAACCATCAATGAGAGATTATTTGCAGCCATTATGGAAGAGTTCTGAACCACCACCATACTAATTGTGAGTGAGAAAATGCAAGCCCATAAGTCTAATTTTCACAACAAAATTAGACCTAAAAATTATTGAATAAATATCAGTTGATTGTTAGATTGAAAAATATCAAAATCTTTCACAAACTACCCTAGAAACTATAGTTTCAAACCTTAAAGGAGTTCGTTACCCTAGGAGAGGGTACCCACTAATGTTACTATGATTAACAATGCTAAAAATGAAGTTCTTTGCCCTAAATAGAGTTGATAACAATTACCTCCCACCTCCATAAGTTGTTCCTCTACTGCATTTCACTTAGAAAGGTGACTTAGACTTGAAATATGCAAATTCATGCTCAAATATGACTTCTAGATGAAGCCACCTATTGGACATTGAAGGGTTTCATTCTTAATACCCAAATATTAAATAGAGGTTTCATTCTCTGGGGTTGAAAGCATAAGCAAGCTACTCAAACTTTGAATTTTAGTTGATCATAATAACATAATACAAAAATGAACCTCCTTTCTTTCTTTTATATCCTTTCTTCCCAGTTAGGGCAAAATGGAGGGAAAGATTCAAATATATAAAAAGTAAATCCTCACGATCCTTTTAAATAAGGGCTAACTTAAAAATACCCTTTTTAAGCCACTTTTAATCAACTTAAAAATATATCAATAAGGTACTTCCCTTGTATTCCCTTTTTTCTATGGAAAGTCAAATTGGGCCAAAGGTCTCCTTAGCAAGCTAACATTGAAAAATAGACATTTTAGGATTGGATCCCAGAAAAAAAACAAATCTAGATGTGGATTTCCTATCATCACTAGAGCTTGCATAACCCATGTCCATGTATCCTATCAAGAATAACTTATCATTCCTCTTGTATTCTAGGCCATGCTCCAAAGTGCCTCGAATATATCTCAATATTCACTTTGTTGCTTTCCAGTGACTCACCTTTGGTTCCTACATGAATCTTGAGAGATAACTATAAAATTTGGTCAAAGTATTCTTACCAAATATTTTTTGTACTCTGATAAATTCTTTCTAATGTAAACACACAATAATAACAATGTTTTATTATATTTCATTCATGATACTTACGTACAAATATAAGCTTTTCATCTACTATAGAATAGGAGAGGTATTATATCTTCTACAACCACTCTCCTTTACATAGACAAGTTGTTCTACCAAATCATAATATAATCCCTAAAAACACTCTATCTATTCTCATGTACAACTTATATTATCACTATTATCATCTCTCTCATTATTAATATTCTAATGTCTCACAAAAATATTAATAACTCACACAAATATTCTAATGGAGCGCTAATATTTCCTAACAATTACCCTAGTGCGAACATGGAAAGAAAATCATATTCTATAGAGGCTTCTCTCTGAAAACACTGCTTAGACTAGGTACAACTCCATCAAGTTGTATTGTAACCTCCCTGAAGGTGTAACTCCCAAATTAAATTTTTGTGTTTCCTTTTTCGAATTCTAACTTTCTAAGAATAATAAACTCCCTAACTATTTGGACAACAATCCATGTTGAGTTTACCTTGAAATGTTTCCATACCCTCAAAAAATGAGATTATTTTTACAATATGAGTCTTTTACAGATGTTAACACAATAAGTAATTATTTAGCACACCACATAAAATAAAATGCAAACATAAATGACACTACATCACAGTGCAATCTTGTCTCTTATTGACCCAGGGGTAATGGAAAAAAAAAATTTAAATTACATTGTTAATAAAATATTTGTAAAAATATGATATTATTTTATTTCATGTTTTTTTAATTACAAAGAGAATAAAATATTTATAATATTTTACGGGTGGTTATGGGATGTAACCAATTCCATTGAAACAACCAAGACAAAAAGTCTAAATTTAATAAACCTACAAATAACAAAGCTCAATAATATTTTGGATCATACAACCCAACAAACTCTCACTTGATCCAAAGGGGTATGGAAGATGAAAGCTCTGGAGCAATGACTCTGAAATCATCAAATTTTTTTTTAAGCAACTGCAACTAATGTATTGTACATTATGATACTGATCAAAACTGATGTTGCTCCATACTGAAGTCCACCCTGTGAGTTGTGGCATAAAATACTGATGAACATGATCAAGACATGCTCATCCCCTGTGATCATCTTACCGTACTATAGTAGAACACTATCGAGGCTTGTTAAATTATATCAACCCACATAAGGTCTTACACAGGAACCCGTCCAAGCAACAACCTTGTAATATGTATGACACATCTCCCTAATGTCCAACAAATGTTGTCAACCTTTACTCAACACTGAATGTACTATCAACCCCTATCAACTCGTACTGTCATCAATGACTGATCGAAAACCAACCAATGCAATATCTTCTCTTCCTATCAGGGGAGAGGTGATAAGTTGTGCAATAAGAGAAATAAATTCAAACTAATATTGTATGCTCTATGTCATGAATATTATATATAGAAAGCCAAAAATAGAACTAAAAGCAAGAATATAAGCCAAAATTTTCCATTCAAACATTGAACCCAAAGTCAGAACGAATAGCTAACTCGAGAAGGGTAATAGTCCTCAAGCGTCTAACAGAACCTTTAGCCTCCAATGTAGCATTCACACTCAATCAATCATAAGGACCTTGAGGGACCCATAAAGGACATAACATTCATCGATGACACAAGCAAAATGAAACATTGTAAAAATTTATGTTTGGAAGGTGTCAACTTCTACTGAAAATGTACCTTTATACATAAATTTCATTACATATGTTGTGAAAATTATATAAGAAAACTTCAAAACACAAAATAAACTATTTTGTTGTGTCCAGAACATTCGAAAACTTATATTTCCAAGATAATTTATTTAATTGCATGTGATCAGATTTTAAAAAAAAAACTTTTACTACACCATGCTTAACCCAGGGATGTCATATTTTCTGATGTGTATACAAGTCTCCAAGCCAATTCTTATCTATTTTGTCATTTTCTGATTTATTTACTCCATTAAAAGGGGGGAATTAATTAGTTGTTGCACCATATAGGTCTGCAAATGCCATGTTTTCCTGCATAGAAGTTGCCTTCAAGCACCATACTAATACACTTTTCACTATTTTGTTAATGTCTTAAATCTGCTTTCTCCTTTCTAAGCTTTCAACTTTCTCTTTCAATTAGAGACACATCATGTATTTTTTCTCTGCAAATACTCCTCCTTACACGTCGTACAATTGGATGAAAGAACTTGAATTAGAAACTCTTAATGTCGTATAGACAAAAAAATCAGCGATTTAATCAAAATTTAGAAGGCCAAATTCTATCCGAAATAGATGTTTTGTATTACTGTAAAAAACACGACCTGTTCTCTAGCAGCCACCGTGCTTGTTGGAAAATGCTCGTATACTTAAAGACATAAAAAGTATACCATTGATTTAGAAGATGGCTGAATGAAAATAATTGTAAGCCGTTTTAAACCGTACAAATTGTTTACAGGGGCAGAAATCTGAAGTTTTAGAATTGAAAACTTAAAATTCAATAAAAAAAATACCACTATTTAATCCCATTGCACGGCTTTCTGTCTTCCAATGTCTTCCAATGTCTTCAATGCCTTTGAAGCGTAGTACATTGACTAAATGTACTATGATTTGCTTCGAGAAATTCATTCAAAAAAAACTCTCTCTCCTTCCACCTTCAAATCCATGGCCTCCTCCAAAATGCGGCTCTGATACAACTGTTGGCCTAGGGGCAATGGAGAAATCATAGCGAAATTATATTGATAATGTTGCATTAACTAAATACAAATTGAGTACATCAAAATATTAAACTAAATAAAACTTTAAATAGCAACTCTTTGGCTGGAAGTCGAACTTGTCGAGCCCTACGGTGGATGCTCCGAGTTGTCGTTGTCGAGATCAGTGTGAAAAGTGCAATGTTGATCCACTGAGATCAATGCAAACAACGGATCAACATTGATGGAGTTGTGTAAATCCGAGTAATGCAACTGATGGCAATATTGAACTGTGTAGATCTGGGGGCAAATACAATGCAAAAACCAATCCGATGCAGCCAAGTCTGTCTAATGAAGATGTTAGATCTGATGCAAACTGCAGATCGATGTACAGACCCGATGCAATAACATATTCATTTTCAGAGGTGAAAAATGCACGGCATTGACCACGAATTTATTGCATTTGATACGCTCTGTGAAATGCCTTTCTCAGATCTGACTGGCTATGGGATGAGCCGTCCTGTATAAGAGATTAATCTCCTAAAACACTCTCCTTCACATAGAAAAACTGGTAATACAGTCCCCACAAACACTCTCTCTATTCTCACATACAACTTATATTATCACTATTATCATATATCTCATCGAAAGGGTTGTAGACCAATTGGTGAGGATAATGGTTGCTTATATCCATCCACAAGGGTGACCCGACACGAAGAGTCAAGCTGTTAAGGCCAGGGTTGTGTCCTAGGTGATTTTGACGGCATGGATGCCCCTTACTTGTGGCTACTTAGCCAAAGGAGCTTACTGATTTAGATGAATGCTTACTCAGATTGTAAATCCGCTACATGTTTATTTCTGAAATATGGGTAGAGATGCCGACATTCTATGTAATTCAGTAATTCCATGTTTGCCTTCAGGGTTACAATAAAAAAATATATTATAATGTCTCAGAGCAATATTAATAACTAACACAAATATTCTGATGAAGCACTACTATTTCATATAACAATAACTAACAACTACGCTGATATTTGGGCTAGTATAAGTCAGGGAGATGAGACTCCTAATCAACTGACCATAGAGAGTGACATTTATTGGGGATGGTGGATCTAAACAAGAAAATTGATATCTCGTCTCCCTGGGTGTTGCAATAGGTTTACAATCTATCATCCGGTATTTCTCGAGCATTGTCTCGACATATTTTTTTTTAGACATAAATATGTGATGTCGCTTTTGCCATACCTCCAAACCAAGAAAATAATGCAATAGCTCGAGATCTGTCATGCAAAATGATCGTTTAAGATCATTCTTTGTTGCATCAATTATCTTCAATGAGTTTTCAATGATGACTAGATCATCAGCATTTACAATCAAAATCACAACCTCTCCCTTGCTCCTTGAGCTTAAGGTTTTGATCATATGGCTCTGTTGAAATCTATGTTGAACGAGATGCTCGTCAATATTGATATACCAAGCTCGGGGAGTCTACTTGAGACCATATAGTGACTTGATGAGTCTACTTACCTTTCGTTGTTGACCAAGTGTGACAAAATCCTCTGGTTGGGTTATGTAGACTTCTTGTAGATCTCCATTCAAGAAGACACTTTTTATGCCCATCTGATGGACTTTCCATCCGAAGTGAACAACCATAGCAAAAACCACTATGATAATCATTATCTTGGTTGTGGAAGCAAAAGTATCCTCACATTCAATGCCTTATTTTTGTGCATAGCCTTTTGCTACAAGCCCTATATTTTACTTGTCAATGCTACCATATGCTTTATACTTAGTCTCAAAGACCCATTTATTGTTGATAGGCTTTTTATCTATTGGAAGATTAACAAGCTACCATGTATAGTTATTCATCAATGACTGATACTCTATAACCATGGCCTCTTTCCAAGATTTTGACTCTTGGGCTTCATGAACCATTGAGGGCTCAAATGAATCTCCAACTATGCTCATAAGGACCAATTTCACCTCTTCACAAGCCATGTTATGAGTCCTCGATCCTAAAGTGGAAGTGTCTAAAACTCCATTCAATTTTTCATCTCAACTTGTACTTGTATACCACTTGGGCATAAGTTGAACAATATTATTGGGTGGTGGAGCTGCAAGTCATGGCTAACCATCATCATTGTCCTCATCCTCACTACCACTATCAAATTTAGAAATGTTTATAAGACTAATGTCTGCATTAGGTATCTATGTATAAGGTGGATGGGACTCACCCTTCACACCAAATACAACATCTCTACTAATATGTATAACTATGGAGGTTGGGCTAAAGCTATTAGCCAATGATGTTTCATCAACGCTCAATGAATCACCCTACAATGAATTGGTGGGTAGCATGGTACATATTATGTCCACATAGTTGGATTTTGTTTTATTGTTGACAATCCTTTTCAGTTTTTGTATACATTGAACCCATACATTGGATAACAACAATAAAATGTCATAGGACTACAAGTTTAATGTTCATATTTAAAGTGTATCCTATAAATGTAATGACTAAACTATTTGGTCCCATTTTGTTTATGAAAGTTTAGGACAAACCTAGAGTAGTCTTCAATTTAGTCATTAATTAAATCGTGGTTAACCTTCTCAACTAAATGTAACTACTTTTTCCCAATAAAAATATAGACACACAAGTGTGTGAGTGTGTCTGTTGTCTTCCATTTCTATTCATTCTTTCAACATTCATTTGCTAACACACAAGACTACTTCGCACTTCTTAGACACCTCACAATGATCCAACACAACTAGAACAACCATTGAACATCTAGGAAATAATGAGACAACATGAAAAAGGACCCAAACTAGAATGTGAATCTAAATTCAAGATTTTTCTATATCTTTTTTAATGTCCTCTGCCTTCCAAAACAAAAAATCCAAATGAACTGTCGCCAAGAAGTGGAAACATTTGAAACTGTGTTAACCAAACTTCAAGCTATTTTGTTTGTAACCATTTATCTTTGAACCTATGTTTTGCATCATTGGAAATCCTCAAATATGTGTTTTTGTTCTTTAATAAACCCCTTGGGCCGAGGGTTGATCAAGGCCATGTATATCTGATGACACCACATGGCTGGTGGTGAGCACTCTCTTTTCAGCCTACTGAGTTATTACAATTGATGCATAAGATTATGAAAATTATGAGAAAATAACTTGAAATATGGCTTTTCAGATGAATAAATTATTCTTATTATTGATTATATTTTCTATTGCAAGGAGAGAAATATATGAGTCCTTTGTTTAAGAATTGAACTTTGTACTTGAATTATTACCGAAAACCTTATACTTTTATAACAAGGATTGGTTCCCTCGAATGTTTTATAGATGTGTTGATCTTCTTAATAAAAATAAATTAGTTTGAATGCTTTCTATGCATTTATTGTTCTTCATATGAAGAGCAATAATGTTGGAACTTATAAGTTGTTGATGTCTTCTACATGAAAAGCTTATTTTGTAGAAAGTAGTATTTTATTTTGTCTTGTTTTTCTTAAAAATATTAAAAAAAAGAAAAGAGAATTTGTTGTGATTGAAATATTAGAAACAATGTTTATATTATGTATTTGAGGGATTAATGTATTGACCCTTGAAGGGCCTTAAACTGTATAAAAAATTTATTTATTGTTAAGAAGTCATCATCATTCAAAATGGAGAATGGGGGTCCCTATTGCAGCCTATCGTGGATTAAGTAGTTAAAAAGATATTTTTACATTTAAATTATAGATTAATTTGTTAATTTTAAGCTATACATCAGAACAAAAGGAAGAATGTTGTTGTTGTTGACTTTAAATTGTTATAATAGAAATAAAAACTTAGTTTAAGCCTTCCTAGAGTAGGGTTTTAATAGGTGCACTACACATTTGTCCCGCCACATTGGTAACACCCTAAAGGACTTGGACCATGGGTTTCATAGCCCACAAAATTTGGGCCAAGTTAGTATAAGGATTAGCCATATCAGCGAGGGAAAAAAACATAGAAATAAATGCATCTCCATATTGACTCCACATTACTTGGGTGAAGGGTTTGTTGGAACCCTGAAATTAGGATTAACTAGTTCTCATATTTGATTCAACCAACCTCAATAAATTTCTCTCCCACACCTTGTTCTTGAGAATTGATCTAAGCTAATGGGTCCAAGTAATCACTTGTCCCCTTAGAGGAGAAAGGAAACACTATCAAAGACTCGACTGGTAGGCTAATCATGTAAGTACCAACATCCTCCTCCTCTTCATCTATGTCAGAGTCATCTCCCTCCTCCTCATCTAAAGTGTAGGCTCCTCAACCTGAGGTATGCTTTTCTTTTGTTTGTGATCCTCTTCCAAGGATACACCCCATTGCCTCCATCTAAAAATTGAGGACCAACTCAAGTCACAAGAAGGATTTGAGCTAAATTTATACCCAGAGTGACCTATGAATATACACATCTAAAAAAAGACAATTAGCATGTTTTTGCCTTTAAAAGTTAGAGAGGAATTCATGAATCCTTGCTAACAAAATCTCACAAAATATTTAAATTTTCACTATGTTACCCAAGCATGTACTCTATCATCCATGAGGTAATATCACGTAAGCGAGTGGCCTGTAGCAGCCAATATCTGCTAAAACCCTCGGGCAAGGGTTTTCTCAAAAAATAGTGGCCCTTGAATGTTTGCATCTTAACCAAACCTTGTACTGGTACTACCTCTTGAAGCTGGGGTGATCGATATCTGTAGTGAGGCCCAATTCCCTGCTTTGAAAGGAAGTAGAAATCTAAATTGACTAGTTGTGTTTGCTTCTAATGTTGAAATGTGCAAGTTTGTAATTACAATAGTAAATTTGAAGTGCTCAGTTTTTATATGGTTGTTGTTGGCCATTTTTTGGCCTACATACCAAAATCTTGCCTAAGTGTGAGAGGGTGGGCATTCAAGAAAGACTTCGGGTTTTACATAGCTGAAGACTTCAAGTTTTTTGGAAGAAGAAATCTTCAAGTTTTAAAAGAGACACAACTTATTTCACTTTATGAGTATTCAACAGTTGAAACCCCTCAGCAGAAGTAATCTAGGTTGGAAAACCTAAATTACTCTTGATAGTGCAAATCGGGTTTTGAGAAGTGCTTTGCTTATGAAAATTTTATCAACATAATTAATCCAGGTTGGAAAACCTGAATTAATCTTGACAGTGCAAATTGGGTTTTGAGAAGTGCTTTGCTTATGAAATTTTTATCAGTAGAAGTAATCCGGGTTGAAAAACCTAAATTACTATTGACAGTGCAAATTGGGTTTTGAGAAGTGCTTTGCTTATGAAAGTTTTATCAGTATAAGTAATTCAAGTTTAGAAACTCTAATTACTCAAGATAGTGCATTTTGGGTTTCCCAGGGTGAATAACTTATCTCTTTTTATAAGTAATAAACAATGAAGAATCCAAAGTAAGTGCCAGTGAAGAGTCCAAAGGATTCTTCCAGAATAATTGTCAAACACAGAGGAGACTAACATTTTTTTGCAAGAGAAAAATCCAAATGAAAGAATAAACCAAGGGTCAACAAAATTCTAAAGGAAATGGACCAAGCAAAGCCCGCAAGAAGTCAAAGCGAAAAAAATCGAGGGAATAAAGAAGGAAAAGAAAAATTTAGAAGGAAAGATATCCTTCAGACAAAAAGTCCAAAGGAATTCCTTCAAAATTTTTGTTTGAAGGATTCCTTTAGGAAAAATGCAAACAAATCAATGAAAAGGGGCAAAAAATAATAAAGCCAAGGAGATAATAAAAGTCCGCAAGAAAACCAAAGGTAAATCCAGGGGGCAAGACATAAGAGCCAAAGAGAATAAAATTAGAAAAACTGGCAAGAATGAAATCTGAAGGAATATAATACCAAGGAGATAACCAAAAAACTTGAAGATAATATATATAGGCAATGTAGAATATCCAAAGAAAATATGAGACCAAAGGAAATTTGTAGATAAAAATGAATATCTGAAAGAATTAGGCTAAGGGAATAGCCAAGCAATATGAGGAAATATGGACCAAATATAGACAAAATAATCCAAAAATAGAATCCCACCAAAAATAGACATGAACAGGCAGACCAAAATAAGAGAAAATACATGCAAATAAGGGCTATTTTTGGCAGATTTCTAAGTTTTAGTTTACCCATAGTTTGACTAGTCAAAGTCACGCTTCTCCAAATATTCTAGCAGTCCGAGTAGAGCTCATCTATTAAATCTTAATGTGGATTTCCATGCAAAGAGAGGTGGGCATTTTAACAATCCCAACCATCCACTTTCAAGTTCCAAAGAGCTAGTCTCTAATTTTAGACATGGCTCAGCTGATCATGCATAAGCAAAGTCAAACGTTTGAGCCCACCGTCTACTTTTCAATGCAAGGAATTTTCATGCAAGATAAAATAAACTTTTGTAAAGGCTGAGTTGGTTTGATTTTACTCCCTCTCTATTTTTAAATGCCAATGTTTTAACTTTTTGTAATTATCTATATTAATAGCTTTTTAGCCTTGTAAAAAAGATCCATCTCTTGGTAAGACTAGACTCTGCCATTGGTGAGTTGTGTAACCTCTTTAATCAATAGAAGGACTATATTTTTAAATTTCAAGTGTTGGCATAGTGTACATTCATTCAATAATTTACATACATGGTAGATTTCTATCCCTTCCCAAATTTTGATTCATATTTAGTTGCTAGCTTATCATGTTATGCAGGTCATGTTCAGTGTTTTATAGGTCTTTTGTTGAAGCTTTAAGTGGATGCTAGGTGGCTGCATAGTGTCTTGTATTAGACCTCTCTCCATCATTTTCCATCACGTTTTATCATTGGATCAAACCTTCTCATGAAATACTTATGCATAGTGATCAATTGAAATCAAAGGTCTTCATTTTATCTTGTTTGTTCAGTGTTCGAGGTTCCAAGTAGGGTGGATCAACATTCTAGTGTATCACCATCATTAGATAGGATTTCCCCTTCAAGTTTATTTCTCCCTTTTCTATGGTAGTCCGCAGTGCAGAGTAGAGATCCTCATTTATACATCTTATAGGAATCAACCTTCTCTAAGGGTCTTCTCACTATTGAGGCACCCACCCTCATGAGAAGATCCCATTATTTCAATCAGAGAGAGGATTAGTCATTTTAGCACGTCTTCGATTCAGAGTACAACTCCAAGTTGACAACAATTGTATAACAAGAAAATGTTGTACAATTTGCTCAGTTGTGGTTGAACATCACCATCTACATACTTTGATAGGTATGAAAAGTTTGCTAGCAAGTTGGAGCTTACATACAGGGACTGTTTGGCAAAAGTTTTTGACACTAAGGATCTCTTTATCAAGTTATTGCTTGTCATGCAGAAATTCACCCTGAAGGTGGCCATCAAAAAACTCATGGCACTTAGTGTCAGTCTACTAACCATCAAGTAGCTCATGGCAATAATGAACCTCACCATCAACCTACTAGTCATTAACCTCTTCACCATCAACCTCCCTACTAATGATTTGCTCATCAACCTCTTTGTTTCCCCCTCGGCCATCAGTGAGAATTGCAAGCAGTAAATGGTTGTCAAGTAAATAGATGTCAGGTTTGGTCATCAATGAAATCACCATTGTGTTTTGTCGTCAGTCAAGGTGTGGTCATTAGGTGGTTGTTGGGCAAATTGTAATGTCTCTTTTTTGACGAAAAGCAACAATTTAAAAAAAAATTGTAAACCTTTTTTGGTAAATTTCTAAATAAATAACTTGAAATAAACTCTAGATAATAACATGCAATTAATATATGCAAAATTGATCATCCAATTAGAATATTGATTCAATAAGCTTATTACAAATTCATTATGGCAACCCTAACTTGAAATAACATGAAAAATCAAAAGATTGAATTTTCCCCTTGTTGGGTGAATATTTTGTCATCAACTAACTAACGACAAAATGGGTATATCAACCACAACACAATGAGATTTAAACAGCAAAATGGGTGTAGTTACCACAACATAATGAGATAAATCTCTCTTCTTAGCAAGGGGAGGTTCCCTATAAACTATAATATACTAATATAAACTGAAAATAGACTCAGGGGTGAAATCATACCATCCATCTCTCTTTTTTCAGAGATGATGTTCACAAAATAAAAGATAATTCTTGTGTAATTACTGAAGGCATTTCTCTTCTTTCAAAAATTATGTTCATCAAACAATAAGAATTCTTCCTGGCTAGTAACTGGATCCACAAGAAACCCACGAAAGCACAGTCTTTCGTTGTTTCTCCTACTGATTTAGGACAAAGTAACACAGTAGTATGAAGTGTAGCATAAAGTCTCCAACAAAAACTACAACAGAGTAAAAGATTACGAAGGATAAGGGGAGCTCAAAGTCTCTCCAATATCTTGGAAAATAAAACACACGCACTAAAGACCATTGTGACAGCACAAAGTCTCCCATAGTCGACTTTAGGACATCTTCCAAATTATTTCCACTTGTTGCTTATTTGATTAAATGGACAAGATTGTATTTAGGAAAAAGACATAAGAATGATTTCCTAGATAACACAAGCTATTTCAACATAAAGTTTGAAAGATCACTTGATTTTTCATTCACTTGATAAAATATGATTAACAGTCTAAGCTCAAAGCCTCAAGAATGCCTTTCAATTTGGGCAGAGTTTTGCTTCTAATAACTGAGAGATCTCTCTTCTTTAAAATGAGAGATTACAATATATAGCATCTAAAGAAAGACTTTGGTGCTTGTTTTCATGAAACGGCCCATGTTGCATTGAATGCATTGGAAATTCTATGAAGGGGCCATGTTAGAATAGGTTATCAGTCTTAACTTTTGGCATTCTAAATCATCTCAAATGTCTCCTCCGAAGCATGGGTTGCCTAGTTTTATTTATGATGTTTACACATCTGTCCACTCATCTTTACTCAAATGAAGAAAAATAGGTCGTGCCATTGAATACTTGCGCTCTTTGATATCCACTTGGTGGACTGCTCCACCTACTGGAATAACTCTCTTGTAGATATTTCTAGATTTCTCCATAACTTTCCCTCTTTCTTTTCTACCTTTTGTCTCTTCCTGGTGATCTGATCTCTTGGGGCTATCTTCTTGCCTTCTGTTGGCTTCTTTGGCTCCTTTCTCAATATATCACTGAGTTTGTCCTCGGGTCTGCATTATTTGAAAATCAACAGTTATTTCATCACCCTGAATTTGACATCTATGGGGACGTCATCGGTCACCTGAACCATTTTGAACCTTGAACCTTTGAACCTTTTAGAGTTCACCGGTTCAATGGTTCAACGGTTCAAAGTTCAATAGTTTGACAGTTTGGCAGTTCAATGTTTTGTAAAGAGCCGCATTCACTTAGTCTTCTTTAGGAGTTCAATGTATCATTGAACCAATTGTTTGAACAATTTGGTTGAACCCTTTTATGGAACCATCTGCTTGAACCATTCACTCAAACCTTCCGCTTGAACCTTTCAAACCTTGAACTCTTTGAACCTTTGAACCTTTCAGAGGCAGAGTTCAACAGTTCAATGGTTCATTCCATATCATTGAACCCCACCATTGAACCTTTTTGCAATTTTTTAGGAAATGCCTTACGTGTTTTAATATTTCTCTTTATGAAAGCCCACCTTTTAAACCTGCAATTTCCTTAGCCAAAAAGGCTTGTGCAATTGAATAAATTGACTACTCAAAACATTTTGAGAAAGAAAGAGACCATTTTGGGCTACAAGACCGAAATGGTCGACATCTTGTCCACAAAAACAAGTGATGAATTTTGGGAACAATAGCTAGCTCCAGTTGGGAAACTTCCATCGATTGTATTTTGAAACAATCGAAGGGAGTAGAATCTAGACTCTAAGTGCCTTCATCTATGCCATTGGGATACGGAGTCATGCCATCTAAAAAGAGAAAGATGCCAAAAACCAAATGAACATGAAATAAATAAAGACTATACAAATGTACAACTAGACTTATATGATACTTCAAGGATTGAAGTGCTTTAGATGCTGCCCACTATGAGGCAATGAAAATGGCATTTCATCCTGATATTTTAGAAAGAAACTATTTTCACCATTTAATTGATGAATGGCAAATGGACCTCTCCATAAGGAATCCAATTTTCCATGCATTCCTTCCGATTCTCTCTTCTTGTCCCACAACAAGACTTGATCTCCAATCTAAAAATCATGAATCCTTACTTTCTGGTCGAAGAGTTTCTTTACCAGACTTTGATGTGCAGCAATACGGTCCACCACCATAGTTCATTGCTCATTTAGTTAAGTCAAGCACATGATCCTCTTGTCGATAAAATCTTCAAATGTTTGATCTTCGACTGCCTTTGCCAACTTCAGTGCTAGTAGTTCCAGGGTGATTGGTATCTCTACATTCAAACCATATAGAAGTTGAAATGGTGACATACCTATCACCTTTTTGGGTGTAATCCTATCCACCCATAAAGCGTCAAACAATGCTTTATGCCAGGTTCTCTGATTGTCATCTACCAGCTTTCTGATAATGGTCACCAGGTTCTTGTTGCTTGATTCTACTTGACTATTTCCTTACGGATAATAGTCAGAAGAGTGGGAGAGGATAATCCCATAATAGTAGCAGAACTGGGTAACCTCATGAGAAGAGAAACATGATACATTGTCTGTTACAATCTTGGTTGGGACTCCAAACTTAAAAATAATATTTTCCTTGAGAAAATTACATACTACTTCTGAAGTAGCATGCTTGACTAGAATGGCTTCCACCTACTTGGTAAAATAATCTATTGTAGTGAGTATATAGTTATGTCTAGCACTTGAGGATGGGTTCACGGTGATAATGAAGTCAATACCTCATTGATGAAAAGGCTCTTAGATCACCATAGGCTTGAGAGGTAATGCGTCCAACTTGGGTTTCCCAATGAATTTTTGACACAGCTCGTATTTATGCACCCAAGTGTATGAATCTCAAAATAGAGTAGGCCAATAGTACCTGGCTCATAGAATCTTATGGGCAGTCACAGGTGTAGAAAAATGTCCTCCACAAGCCAAATTGTGGAAAACCTCCAAAAGTTTGCTTTGTTGCACTTTATCTATGCAATGAAGAAATACCCCATCAAGGCTCCTCTTGTACAAACTATTATCCCACAGGACAAAGTTAGCAGCTTTCAACTTAACAACCCTCTTTTTTTTACGAGACAAGTGGGCAGGATACTCACCATAGGTAAAGAAATGAGAGATATTAGAATACCACCCATTCATAGTGGTGACAAAGAGAACTGTAGGCATGTCTTCAACCTTTGTTTCTTCATGCCCTGCTTCCTCGAGTATATTATCAGCAATTAATTGGCAGAGACATCTTCCTCACACAAGCTTCATAGGTTTGACAACAAGATCAAACTCCTGATTTTAGCAATCTAATTGCCCCTTTTAGTTCCAAACTCCTATTGAGTTAGAATGGACTTTACTATTGTATCATGAACTAGAGCAATAGTGTGTGAGTTCATGATGTAAAAATGAAAGTGTTTTACCATCTTAACCACAACATAAACATGCTTCTCCATTTTTGAATATTTTAGCTCATGAGTTTTGAGAGGACAACTCATGAAAGATATGGGGACTCCACACCTTCTGTGTTCTATTGAACCAAAATGGCTGAAAGCATGTGTTCAAAAGCATAACTATATATTATGAAGTCTTTGGTATAATCTGGACAAACGAGAATTGGGGCATGAGCGATAGCTTCCTTGATATCTTGAAATGCTGACTTGCCTTCTTCAGTCCAGAAGAAAGTAGCTTTATCTTTCAACATGTTGACAATGTGGTGAGTCTTCTCTATGAATTCAGGAATGAACCTTCATAGAAAATTCACCTTTCCAAAGAAAGAGTGGACTTTAGTCTTACTAGAAGGAAGAGCAAGCTCTTGGCTAGATTTGAATCTTTTTAGGTTGATCTTTATGCCTTCTTAGGATACAGTGTGATTGAGAAGTTTCCCTTCTGCAACCCTAAAAATTGATTTCTTAGGATTGAGAGAAATGCCATTTTGTCGACATCATTCTAACACTTATTGTAAATGATGCACATGATCAGGACGATGTTTGAAAAAGATAGTCAAGTCATCAAGATATACCACAATGAACTTCCCCATTTCATTTCTAAAGGCAAGATCCATCGCTCTCTAGAAGGTGGCACCAACATTAATCAAACCAAAAGGCATTTTGTGATATGCAAAGGTGCCCCAAGGTGTAGTGAAAGCGGTCTTATGTTGGTTTGCTTCATGAACTTCCACTTGATTATACCTTGAAAAAACATCTAACATTGATAACATCTCTGAGTCAGTCACCATCTACAGTAGCTGATCCATGATGGGCAGGGGGTAGTTATCTTTTAAAGAGGATTGATCTAGATTTCTAAAATCAACATAGAGGCAAATTTCTCCATTCTTTTTTCTCATAGGGACTATGTTCACAATCTAGGTGGAATGATGTATTGGAAAAATTATCCTTGCATTTCACATTTTTTGGATCTCAGAAAGAATAGTGCTTAATATGCTAGGGTTGTACTGCCTTTGTTTATGCTTGTGAGGCAATGACCCAACCTTGAGAGGAATTTCATGCCGAATTTCTTCAGGCCTGAGAGATTTCAGATCATCATAAGAGTATGCCAAAACATCAATGTAATGGCAAATGAGAGTAATGAATTTGAGTTTTTCATCAGGAGTGTTCCTGATGTTGACCATTTTGGGATTATCTTTTGTACTCAAATTTACTTGATCAAAATCTTTGGAGGAACTTGAATCCATTTGTTGCTTCTTGATAAACCTATCATGCTTATCTAATAACTTCTCAAGAGAAACTAACCCTTTGGGAATTTTATTTATTTTGAGCTGAAGGAACTCTTCACGAGTTTTTAATTTGTTTCAGGAGCTAATTCCCGCAGTGGAGATTCACTGCCTTTAAAAAAAATCTCCTCAAAGCTATCCATCTATTCTAGAAAAGCAATGATTTGGTTGTCCTCATTAAACACTTGCCAATGGTTGGCATTATTAGGTACACTTGGTTGAAAGACCAGTTCAATAGTGTACTTGTGCCCTTTAAAATCTTGGTGAGGAACCATGAGAGTTGCAGAGACAGCCAATGAATCTGCTCAATAATTGAATTCTCTAGGCATCGCATAAATACTGAAAGCCTCAAAACTTTCAAGGCAGTCTCACACTAGATTGTGATAATGTCACAATCTTTCATTCTTAGTTTGATACAGGTTCCTCACTTGACAAACCATTAGTTCAACATCTCCTCAAGCGTGAAGAAGCTTACATCTTTAGTTTGAGTAGCTTTCAATCTGAGTAACAAAGATTCATACTTGGCAGTGGTGTTGGTATTGCTGAATTTCAACTTATACGAATAGGGGAAAATATCTCCTTGCAGAGATATCAAAACAATTCTAGCTCCAGAACCGATAGAAGAATTGCTGCCATCAAATTCTAGAATCCAGACATCATTAAAATTTGATCTCCTTTCAGACTTCTCTTCATTAGAGAGGGAAGATCTTTTTTTATCTGAACTATGCTCCACCAATTCTTCTGACGTCTTGTCTAAATCTTTTGGATTGTCACTTATAGAACTTTCATATGATGAAATAGAAACATCTTCTGTGGATAGAAAATAGTTACCCATTCCTGAGGATTCAAACAAAATTTGAGCTTCAGGGGCTGATGTTTGGGTGACAATATATTCTGATTCCTTCTCAGGAAGCAGCGTTTACATGATGCCCTTGATAGGTATCCTCGTCTCAGATAGGTCCATGTTTAATTCTCCACCAACATCCTTGCAAAAAATGTAATCCAAGTAGAATGCCATAAGAAACTGGAACATCAGCCACCAAGACTGTCATTTTAATCTTTTTTTCTGGGAAGGCTACAAATGCAAATTGGGCATATTTGATTTGACCCAAAAGTGGCACTTGCTTATTTTTCAAGGAGAAAAATCTCCCAAAATATTTAGTCAGAGTGAGACCGAGAGAGTCTACTACCTTGGCAGGCATCACATTGTCAAAGGCACTACAGTCTATTATGCAGTTGTTTAACTTATGACCATTAATCAACAGGGAAACATAGAAAGGTCCTATCTTCCTAAGGGCAATAGGAGGAGTAATGACAAGATTGTTTTGGGTATATGTGTTCTTTGGGGGATTATGAGTCACCTTTGAAACATTTTGTCCTGCAAGGATGGTTTTGTTCTTGATGCATTCAACTAGCCTATCCAACTGCTCAGGTTTGGCTTGTAAGTATTCAAACTCAGACATTTGGATCTTGGTCTTCCTAGTATGGTCGATTATATCAAATGACTAAAAATAATTAGAAATAGAGGAAGGAAGTCCATCATTCTGGATTTGGTAGGGTGTGGTACTGGTCTGAGTAATTGAAGCATAAGGTGCAGGGTTATTTGAGGTACTTACTTTTTTATTGATCACCAGGTCCTTTGATTGGAAAGGCAGTGAAGTCCCCCATTTAAAAATTAAAATTACTGGTTGAGATTCTTCCCCTATTTTTCCCTTATCAGCTTGTTGAGTTGACTAGTTCTGGGACCTAGTAAAAATAGCGTATGATCTATCAAACATTTCTCTCTTACTTCTAGCTTCATCTTGGTAATTCAAGAAACTAATGTTGGAGTTGCCAGCTAATTCTTCTTCACCTTCTACAAAGAGATCAGTGTCATCTTCTTCATCCAACTCAGGTTAGAAAGAGAAATCATATTCAGCTTCATGATAACCAACTGCTGAGTTAGTTGGTGTTGCTTCAATGGCAAGCTTCCCCTATGCGGGAGGGAGATGATTTGGTTGCCCTTGATTCCTGGCATCATTACCTTGGTATGACTAGTTGGGAAACGTCCTCCTTGGTATATCTTGATAAGGAGGGGCAGATATCCCTTGTGCCATTTGCTTTTTCAGAGCTAACAATTCATTTGCTAGCTTTTGCACCATAGGATCAGTGGTGCCTATAGAGAAATTTTCAAAAGATGAAGAAGATTTATTTCTGTTAGGAACTCTTCTTATATTTCATGCCAAGATAAGATCATCTTCAACTTCAGTGGCCAAAATTTGAGCTGCAGTAAGATCTATGTGGCCAACCCACCTCAACAAGAAACTCACTTCAGGGAGCTGAGAATTGATGAAAAAGCACTTAAGATTTTCTGGTGTCAGCTGAGCAATTTTAGGAATCTTGTTCCTCAGCTTGTCAAATTTAGCAATGAAGTCTCGCATGGGTTCATGAGGCTCCTTCTTCATTTGCATAAGCTAGGCTAACAAGGCATGTGCATCCTGTGAGTTTGAACCTAGCCTCAAACTTGGCCTTGAGAGTGTTCCATTCAGTTACTATTTGTGCTTGCATATGATAAAACCAGTCTGCGGTAGTACCTTGCAACGTTTTCACAAATAGTCTGACCACTATATCTTCAAATTCAATGCCTATCACACCACAGGCTATGCAAAAAGCTACAATATGTTTATCAGGATGAACTCTCTTATCACCATAGAACTTGAAAAAATTATTTCTTGAACTATGAGGTAGTTCATGTAAAGGTGGGGTTAGATTCAGAGGGCCAAAAGTGTTACCCCAAGGGCCTTGGGCTACCATGATATGACGATTGAAAGGAGGGATAAAGAACCTCTATAGAGTATGTATAGACAAAGCTCTGCTAGCAGAGAAAAGAGAAGCTTTCCCTAGTATTAGGGACCTGACGTCTGTAAGAGGAAAACTCCTGGTTCACTGAAGGCGAGATTGTGGAGGAGAAAGGTCAAAATTATTTTGTTGCACAAACTCGAACACAGGATCAACAATACCTTGAGATTTTTGGCTTTGTGTATACCATGAATCTGCTAGAGTGTGGAATGGAAAAGAACTAGAAATGCTTCATTTTGAAGCTTGAGGCTTCAAATTGTGCATTCTTCCCCAGCAGAGTCACCAAAAAGCTATTGGGTGAATATTTTGTCATCAATTAACTGACGACAAAATGGGTATATCAACCACATCAAAATGAGATTTATATGGCAAAATGGATGTGGTTACCACGTCATAATGAGATAAATATCTCCTCTCAGCAAGGGGAGGTTCCCTATAAACTATAATATACTAATATAAACTAAAAATAGACTCAGGGGTGAAATCATACCATCCATCTCTCTTTTTTCAGAGATGATGTTCACAAAATAAAGAAAAATTCTTATGTAGTTATTGAAGGCATTTCTCTTCTTTCAAAAATGATGTTTAGTAAACAACATGAATTCTTCTTGGGTAGTAACTGGATCCATAAGAAACCCATGAAAGCACAAAGTCTTTCATTGTTTCTCCTACTGATTTAGGACAAAGTAACACAGTAGTATGAAGTGTAGCACAAAGTCTCCACTGAAAACTAAAATAGAGTAAAAAATTACGAAGGATAAGGGGAGCTCAAAGTCTCTCTAATATCTTGGAACATAAAACACACAGACTAAAGACAATTATGGCATCACAAAGTCTCCCATAGTTGACTTCAGGACATCTTTCAGATTATTTCCACTTCTACTTATTTTATTAAATGGACAAGACTGTATTTAGGAAAAAGATATAAGAATGATTTCCTAGGTAACACAAGCTATTTCAACACAAAGTCTGAAAGATCACTTGCTTTCTCATTCACTTGATAAAATATGATTAATAGTTTGAGCTCAAAGTCTCAAGAATGCCTTTCAATTTGGGTAGAGTTTTGCTTCTAATAACTGAGAGATCTCCCTTATTTAAAATAAAACATTACAATATATAACATCTAAAGAAAGACTTGGGTGCTTGTTTTCATGAAACAACCCATGTTGCATTGAATGCATTAAAAATTCTGTGAAGGGGCCATGTTGAAATCAGTTATCGGCCTTAACTTTTGGCATTCTAAACCATCTCAAATGTCTCCTTTGAAGCATGGGTTGCTTGGTCTTTTTTATGATGTTTACATGGCTATCCACTCGTCTTTACTCAAATGAAGAAAAATAAGCTGTGCTATTGAATACTTGCACTCTCTGATATCCACCTGGTGGACTGCTCCATCTACTGGAATAACTCTCCTGTAGATATTTCTAGATTTCTCTATAACTTTCCCTCTTTCCTTGATACCTTTTGTCTCTTCCTGGTGATCCGATCTCTCAGGGCTATCTTCTCACCTTCTGCTAGCTTCTTCGACTCCTTTCTCAGCAGATCACTGAGTTTGTCCTTGAGTCTGCATTATTTTAAAATCAATAGTTATTTCATCGCCCTGAATTTGACATCCATGGGGACGTTATTGGTCGCCTAAACCATTTTGAACCTTGAACCTTTCGGAGTTCACCGATTCAATGGTTCAAAGTTCAACGGTTCAATAGTTCGGTGGTTCAATGTTTTGTAAAGAGCCGCGTTCACTTAGTCTTCTTTAGGAGTTTAATGTATCATTGAACTAATTATTTGAATAATTTGGTTGAACCCTTTTTTGGAACCTTCTACTTGAACCATTCGCTCAAACCTTCCGCTCGAACCTTTCGAACCTTGAACTCTTTAAACCTTTGAACCTTCAAAGGCAGAGTTCAATGGTTCAATGGTTCAATGGTTCATTCCATATCATTGAACCCCACCATTGAACCTTTTTACAAATTTTTAGGAAATGCCTTAAGTGTTTTGAGATTTTTCTTTACGAAAGCCCACCTTTTGAACCTGCGATTTTCTTAGCCGAAAAGGCCTGTGCTATTGAATAACTTGACTTCTCAGAACATTTTGACAAAGAAAGAGACCATTTTGCGTTGTAGGACCGAAATGGTCGACATGTTGTCCACAAAAACAAGTGACAAATTTTGGGAACAACACCCCTAAAACCCTAGTTGTAGATGTCTCATGAATAGTGTGACAATATCAAACCCTAGTTGCAGTTGTACAATAACATTCAAAATGGTACAATATACCTCAAACCCAAGTGACTAACTCAACAAAGTGAAACCCTACTATAAAAAGTTAACACCTAGGTATGGCATGCTTAAAAATTCAAGGCCACGTATAGCATGCCCTAAAATTCAACAACCAAGTAGGACATGACCTAAAAAATCAATACCCAACTGTTAAAAGGCTAAAATAGTGGTCAAAATGCAGGTAGAATGGTACAACCAAACTCTAGGTGCAACAATTTGCCTTGGAAGTGTGATGCCCTTGATTTAGCGACAATGATTTACCTTGAAAGTGTGATGCCCAGCCTTTGGGCAATAGGAAAACACTATTTTGTTGCTATGAAACTGCTGACCATTTTTGCCCAATAGGGCAAAAAATCGGTCAACTTCTCCCCCTGCTATTTAAGGCCAATTCATTTTTTGATTTTGCACAAGTCCAGAAGTTTCCATGGACTCTGCAAGTGCTTGGTTCGAGCTTCAAGTTCTTCAGCTTTGGTTCAATCAACTAAGTTCAATGCAGAGTTCAATTGGTAGTTCAACCAAATTGGTTCATTTGGTTGGTTCAACGCGCTGGTTCAACGCTTTGATTCAACTCAATGGGTCAACGGCTTTCGATTCATTGGCAAAGTTCAAAGGCTCAGTTTAATCATGCTCAATGCGTAGTGTTGAACCGTTGAACCGGTTCAACGCTTTGGTTCAACATGATTGGTTCAAGCGTCGGTTCAACAAGCAAAAAAAGCCTGAAGGAAATTGCCAAAGTGATAACATCCTGGAAGCCGTCAACTTTAAGGACGCAAATTAGCCATTGGTTTTCAAACTAAAAGAACGCCAACCATGGAAAAGGCCCAAAAATGTAGTGACCCACTAGAAGATAGCCTGAGGGCCGAAAGAGCCATAAAGAGACAAGATAGGGAAAACACAAAGCACCAAGCATGGAGCAGGCATATAGTCCAAGTGGTGAAGGGGAGCGTTGACTCAAGAAATTACTCTAGCAGGTGACACAGTGCCTGTGAATTGACCATGAGAAGGCACGAATGGCCAACTGTGCACCCCCTTTTCTCCATTTCATATTTATGAGCAGACAAGCTACGTAGGTGCCTTCAAGGAGCAGTCTCGGTCCATGAGGAAACAACATGGCCATGTCAAGAAAGCACCTGAAGTCAAAGCCAGGGCTGAGATAGCATTAATGTTTTGAATGGCTTGCTCTTCCCAATGCTTGCAAGGCACATGGGTCACTTGTAAAAGGGGTGCCAAAAGGCCTCCTTCCTTCTCCTATATATTGGAGACTTGTCATTTTTGTAATGATCTTCCACATTTGTAAGGTGTAGCCCTGGTAAAATTTCACCTGAATCAATAAACGCATTTTTTACCTCTATCTTGGATAGATATTTCTGAGTATGTCTCGAGTGTTAGTTTGTGTTTAGTCATTATTTCTTAATGCTTTCACAGGTTCGACACCAACATACCTATTGTCTACAAGGTGCCATTTCTACAACTGACAAGGTGAGCTATATTTGGAAGTGCAGAAGCAAAACAAATTACTACATAAGTGTGCATTTCACAGCACCTTTGGTGATCTCTATTTTATGTATTCTCCATTAGAGCCTCCCTGCCATGTTTCTTGCAGCCTGGCCCTTCTGCCAAGTCTGAAGTGTATGTATGTGTTTGTCTGGTTTTATAGTGTGAATGTGAGAAGGTCACTTTATTTTGGTGCATTGCCTCTTTTAGAGTAGGTTTGTTTCCTGTAATCTTTCTCCCTTTTCATCCCCCCCATTATATATATATATATATATATATATGTATATATATATATATATATATGTACTAGCACTTACTAGAATGAACATGATGCATCAAAGGGAGCTAGCCCTTATCTAGAGACTCTCCCCTCCAGCTTCGCCGGTCCCACAGGCGAGAGGGGAGTTTCTATTGTTGCGTGTGGAAAGGTAGGAGCTCGGCCTCCTACCCACGGGTGCACTCCACTGCGTCAACAGAAACCTTTCTAATAAATTTTGAAAATTGTTACTCACTTTCAAACACTATCAATTTACGTTAGAAGTGTGATGCCCAGCCTTTGGGCAATAGGAAGACACTATTTTGTTACTATGAAACCCTTTTAGTCAATTTTGAAAATTGTTACTCACTTTCAACCAACATCGATTTGAAAATCTCTTATTTATTCATGCAATTGTAACCCTTAAATAGGGTTACCTCTAAAGGTTAGAGGTTTTTCGTCCTCAAACCTATTTGCAATGAAAGGTTTTCATCCTTAAAAGCAGAAGTTAAATCAATTTTGAATCCAATCGCGAATAATGAATCCTCCTTAATATTACCTCCTTTGTCCTTTTATAATTTCACTTTTTCAATTCACCCTAAAAGTAATTAAAATTACTCTTAATTAAATATTCATGTTTTTATCCTCATAATAATTACTTTTAGTCATGTAATTTGTTGTCCCCAAAAACAAACTTCTCATTTTTGGGACAACATGTGAACTATTTTGGTTCAACAAACCAAAATAATCTCTTTCCTTCTCGAAATTTGTTCCGAGCTTTCAAATTCCTCATTTTTCAAGCTTTTTCAATAAATGGACTAGCAGGTTCAACAGGTTCAAAGGTTTCTGTAGGCGAGTTCAGTCAAAAGAACAAGTTTCCAACACTCGGTCATTTTCAGGATTGGTTCAATGACTTGGTTCAATCAAAAATGTCCATCAGCAAGCATCTAAGCAAGGATTGAACTATTGAACCGTTGAACCTTGAACCATTTTGGTTCAGCGGGTTCAATGGGTTCAAAGGTTCAATGTCATCAATAATAGTTAAGCGCTTTGTCAAGGTTCAAAGTTCAACCACTTCAAACTTCCATGGCTTCAAACACTTGACGAAAAATAAAGGCTTGAACTGTTGTGTTGGGTGAATATTTTGTTGGCCAGCTAACTAGTGACCAAAATAGTTCCTATCACCACAACATAGGGAGATGGGTCATCCTAGTGTGTAGGTTTACTACATCAATAGGGGACAAATCTCTCCTCTCATTAAGGGGAGGTTCCATATTAAATATGCAGAGGCTATATACTATAAATATAAGCAAAAAGTAAGACATATGGGTGGGATAAACCATCCATCTCTATTTTTTAGAGATGCTGCTCACAGATAGAGGAGAAATCCAGGGTGATTGGTGAAGGTACTTCTCTTCTTTTAGAAGTAACATTCAGCCAAGAGCTAGATCCCTTCTTGGATAGTATAAATCTTGGTGAAGCGACAGAAGGCACTTCTCTTCTTTCAGAAGTGCTTGTTCTTGCAGACAACAGGAATCTTTCTGGTAGGATAAGTAACAGAGTGCCAAGGGTGTAGCAACCAACAATTTAAGATGTAGCACAAAGTCTCCACCTTGACTGCCCAAGAGTGAGATACAAAGAATAATGGCAGCACAAAGTCATCCCAAGGTCCTTTACACAGAAACAGAAAATAAAAACACACACTAAAGATAATTGCAGACAGCACAAAGTCTTCCACAACTGACTTCATGACACCTTCTTGATTACTTCTACTAGTTCTGCTTGTTAGATCAAATAAACAAGAATGCTCTTAGGAAATAGACATAAGAATAATTTCTTAAAATAGCACAAGCTATAACAACACAAAGTCTGCAAGTCACTTACTTTTTCATTCAAATAAAATAATATGAACTACAATCTGAGCTCAAAGTCTTAGTATTCGCCTTTCAATTTGGGCAGAGTTTTGCTTCTGGTAACGGGAAGATCTCCCTTGTAACAATGAGAGATTACAATATATAGCACTCCAAAAAAGACTTGGGCACTTATTTTCATGAAAAAGACCCATGGTGAATTGAATGCCTTCAATGCGTCTTCAGTTCTGTCTGGAGGGACCATGCTGGGAATAGTGCATTACCATAACTATGGCATGTCCATTTCTCTAATATGTCTCTTCTTAGTATGGACTGTCTGGTCCTTTTCTTGATGTCTGTGCAGCTTTCTAATTCGCCATTACTTTATGGAAGAAAAATAGGCTTGCATCCTTGATTTGGTGCGCTCAAAAGTCTACTTGATCCACTGTTTCACCTACTAGAAATAACTCTTTTGAAGATATTTTTGGTCCTTTGGTCTCGCTCCTCTCTTCACTGCTTAAGCGCTTCTTTGCTCTCTAATTGAACCATCACTTTAATTGGACTTGCCTTTGGAATCGTCCGTGTTGCTTCTTTGTCCTTTATAGCCCTTCTTGTCTAAGTCTTTGGGGGGGTCCTTTCTGCATCTTTGACAAGTGGCAAGTTTTGCTGTTATGAAATTCATTAGAAACTTACAAAAAATGGGATCCACGACACGTCTTGCCCAAGCAACTTCAAAAGGGGAACACAGATGCAAACACTTATCACGTTCTGCTAAGTCATAACACGTGGCAGCTTCCGCTCTGCTTTGTCTTTTTTCATCAGGCATTTTTTTGCGGGCTTTTCTCTTCAATTGGGCTTTTCCTTCAGACAAAAGTCTGAAGGAATTCCTTCGGGCTCTGCCTTAGTCATTTTCCCACGGAAAATAATTTTGAAAGAATTCTAACGGCTCTTTCTCTTAATAATTTCCTTCGGACAAAAAGTATGAAGGAAATGTTCTCTGTCGGCCTTTGAACAAACCCGAAGGAATTCTATCTTTTCGATCAGTCGCTTGGTTCTTCCTTTGAGTTCTGTGCTTTATTTGAATTTCAATGGATATTCCCTTACTTTAAATTTGACATCCGCGGGGCTGTCAATGGTCAATAGCCGCTTGAACCATGTTGAACCTTAAACCTTTAAACCCGCTGAAAGTACATTGGTTCATTGGTTCATCGGTTCATTTTGTCTCTTTTGTTCCATCGCTTCTTGGTTCAATCGCTTTTTTGCTCCTTGATTGAACCATCCGTTGAACCACCTGTTTGCTGCTTCTCTCTTTGATAGAGGCTACCTTTGATTTAAACCCATGAACCATTGAACTTTGAACTCTTTCAGTTCAAGGTTCAATTGGTTCATTGGTTCATCCTTTTGATTTGGTTGAGTCTCTTTGATACCTTTGAACCAAGCACGTTGAACCAATTGGTCATTGAACCTGTTGAACTGATGAACCAAAATGCTTCAAGGTTCAATGGTTCAATAGTTCAAGCCTTTGAAACTAGTTAAGTGCTCAGAGCCGTGGAACCTTTGAAACAGTTGAACTTTGAACCTCTTACAAAGTGTAGCTAGCTCTTGTTGATGATGTTGAACCTCTGAACCCACTGAACTCGTTGAACCAAAATGGTTCAAGGTTCAATAGTTCAATGGTTCAATCCTTGCTTAGATGCTTGTCGATGGACATTTTTGATTAAACCAAGGCACCAACCCAATCCTGAAGATGGCGAAGTATTTTGATTGAACTCACCTGCAGAAGCCTCTGAACCTGCTAATCCCTTTATTGAAAAAGCTTGAAAAAGGAGGAATTTGAAAGCTCAGAATAAATTTTGAGAAGGGAAGAGAGAAATTTTGGTCATGTAGGACCAAGATAGCTCATATGTTGTTCCAAAAATGAGTGGCATTTTTAGGGACCAACATGTTGAACTGTTGAACCTTGAACCACTTTGGTTCAACGGTTCAATGGGTTCAATGCGCTTGGTTCAAAAGATCAAAAAGACAGCCAAATAACGAAGAATGAACTGATGGAACCATTGAACTATTGAACCAAAAGGTTCAACGAGTTCATATGTTCAAAGGTTCAACCAGTACGATGAAGATCAAAGAGCTTAGAAAGAACAAGGAAGCAATGGGCAGGGGAAGAATCAATAAACTGATTGAACTGAAAGAGTTCAAAGTTCAATGGTCATAGGTTCAAAAGTTCAAAGGCAGCCTCAATCAAAGAAAGAAGCAGCAAAAAGGTGGTTCAACAAATGGTTCAAAAGGAGAAGGAAAGCAATTGAACCAGGATGCGATGGAACAAAAGAGACATAATGAACAGATAAGCCAATGAACCAATGTACTTTCAATGGGTTCACAGGTTCAAGGTTCAACATGGTTCAAGCGGCTAGCGACCATTGACAGCCCCGCAGACGTCAAATTTAAAGAAAGGGAATATCTGTGGAAATTCAAAAAAAAAAGTGCAAAACTTAAAGGAAGAACCAAGCAACTGATCGAAAAGATAGAATTCCTTCGGATTTGTTCAAAGGCCGACAAGGAACACTTCCTTCAGACTTTTTGTCTAAAGGAAATTATTAAGTGAAAGAGCCATTATAATTCTTTCAAAAGTATTTTCCATGGGAAAATGACCAAGGCAAAGCCTGAAGGAAATAAGCCTGACCAAAGGAATGCCCAAAAGGAAAAAGCTCGAGAGCGAAACGCTCCAAGTGTCATTGTCCGTGTGATTGCTAGACTACGCGAAACAGGCCACATGTCCCTTGAAAAGCTCGACGGAAGCCGCCAAGTGTTAACATCCATGGTCTCTCCCTTTCATTTCATAAAGACTGTGGTGGGTCCCGGGTGAGTTGATAAAGTAAGCGAAACATGCCACGTGTCACTTGTTGAGATCAGCAAAAAGTGGTCAAAGCAAGTGGGAAAGACACAAAGGAATTACTAAGGAGGATGATGGATTCAAATGCATTTTAAGGCCAAAATGCCAAAGGGAAGAACCAAGCGACTGGATGAAAAAAGAGATTGAAGACTCAAATTGCTACAGGGGAGAGAGGAATGAGACCAAAGGACCAAAAATATCTTCAAAAGAGTTATTTCCAATAGGTGAAACAGTGGATCAAGTAGACTTCTGAGCGCACCAAATCAAGGATGCAAGCCTATTTTTCTTCCATAAAGTAATGGCAAATTGGACAGCTTTGTAGACATCAGGAAAAGGACCAGACAGTCCATACTAAGAAGAGACATATTAGAGGAATGGACATGCCATAGTTATGGTAATGCACTATTCCCAGCATGGTCCGTCCAGATAGAACTGAAGGCGCATTGAAGGCATTGACTGCAACATGGGCCATCCCATGGGAAAGAGCGCCAAGCCTTGCATAGTTTCCTTACATTGTAATTTATCTCATTATGTGAAGGAGACTTTTTATTTTTACAGGAGCAAAACTCTGCCCAGTTGAAAGGAGAATACTGAGACTTTGAGCTCAGATTGTAATTTCATTTCATTTTATCTGAATGAGAAAGCAAGTTATTTATAGACTTTGTGTTGTTTTGGCTTGTATCATTTTAGGAGATTATCCTTATGTATGTCTTCTGAATGTGCTCTCATCTATTTAATTTGGCAAGTAGAATTAGTGAAAGTAATAAGGAGGGTGTCCTGAAGCCAACTGTGGGAAGACTTTGTGCTTTCATAATTGTTTTTAGTGTGTGTTTTTCTTTTCTTTCTGTGTTGAGGATTCTGGGATGACTTTGTGCCCCCATTATCCTTTGTGTTATACTCTTTGGGCAGTTGAGGTGGAAACTTTGCATTCCATTTCATCCTGCTGGTTCTTATTCTTTGTTACTAGTTACTATCCTACTTGAAAGAAAATCCTATTGTTTCCTACAAGAACACTTCTAAAAAAAGAGAAGTGCCTTCAGTGTTCTCATCAGTATTTTCTCCTCTGTTTATTAATATCATCTCTGAAAGAAGAGAGATGGATGGCATATCATACCCCTGAGTGTTATTTTCTACATATTTATAGTATATATAGCTCCTGCGTATTTATAGGGAACCTCCCCTTGATGAGAGGAGAGATTTATCCACCTCTGATGTAGTAAACCTGCACACTGGGCCGACCAATAACCTTTGCTATGGATGATAAGACCTATTTTACTCAATCAGACTGTTGACTAACAAAATATTCACCCAAGGGCTCGAACTGCCATGATTAGATTATTGAAAGCAGGGATCACAAATTTGGGTGAAGAATGGATAGGCAAAGCTCTGCTAGCAGCAGAAAAAGAAGCTCTGCCTTGTGTTGGTGGCCTAGTAGGGATAGGAGGAAGACTCCTAGTTCATTGAAGGTGAGGTTTTGGAAGAAACAACTAAAAATTACTCTACTGCACCAACTCAAAAGCAGGGTCAACAACACCTTGAGATTTTTGGTATAACGTGGAGTTGCCAGATTGCAGACCAAAAAATGGAAAAGAGCAGGATCTGCTTCATCTTGAAGTTTGAGACTTCAAACTATGCGCTCTTCCCCGGCAAAGTCACCAAAAAGATAGTTGGGTGAATATTTTGTCAGTTATCAGTCTGATTGAGCAAAATAGGTCTTATCATCCACAACAAAAGAGATTGGTTGGCCCAGTGTGCAGGTTTACTACATCAAAGGTGGAGAAATCTCTCTTCTCATCAAGGGGAGGTTCCCTATAAATACATAGGAGCTATATATACTACAAATATGTAGAAAATAACACTCAAGAGTAGGATACACCATCCATCTCTCTTCTTTCAGAGATGATGTTAATAAATGGAGGAGAAAATCTTGATGAGAATACTGAAGGCATTTCTCTTCTTTCATAAATGTTCTTGTAGGAAACAACAAGATTTTCTTTCAGGTAGGATAAGTAACTAGTAACAAAGGATAAGAACTAGCAGGATGAAATGGAATGCAAATTTTCCATCTCAACTGCCCAAAGAGTATAACACAAAGGATAATGGGGGCACAAAGTCATCCCAGAATCCTCAACATAGAAAGAAAAGAAAAACACACACTAAAAACAATTGTGAAAGCACAAAGTCTTCCCACAGTTGGCTTCAGGACACCCTCCTTATTACTTTCACTAATTTTGCTTGCCAAATTAAATAGATGAGAGCACATTCAAAAGACATACATAAGGATAATCTCCTAAAATGATACAAGCCAAAACAACACAAAGTCTGCAAATAACTTGCTTTCTCATTCAGATAAAATGAAATGAAATTACAATCTGAGCTCAAAGTCTCAGTATTCTCCTTTCAACTGGGCAAAGTTTCGCTCTTCTAAAAATGAAAAGTCTCCTTCACATAATGACAAAAATTACAATGTATAACAACTATGCAATGCTTGGCGCTCTTTTCCATGGGATGGCCCATACTATAGTCAACGCCTTCAATGCGTCTTCAGTTTTGTCTAGAGGGATCATATTGGGAATAGTGCATTACCATAACTATGGTGTGTCCATTCCTCTAATATGTCTCTTCTTAGTATGGACCGTCTGGTCCTTTTTTTGATGTCTGTGTAGCTGTGCAATTCGCCATTACTTTATGGAAGAAAAATAGGCTTGCGTCCTTGATTTGGTGTGCTCAAAAGTCTACTTGATCCACTGTTTCACCTATTGGAAATAACTCTTTTGAAGATATTTTTGGTCCTTTGGTCTCATTCCTCTCTCCCTTGTAGCAATTTGAGTCTTCGGGCTCTTTTTTCAGCCAGTCACTTGGTTCTTCCCTTTGCATTTTGGCCTTTAAATGCATTCAAGTCTGTCATCCTCCTTAGCAATTCCTTTGTGTCTTTCCCGCTTGCTTTGACCACTTTCCACTGATCTCAACAAGTGACACGTGGCGTGTTCCACTTACTTTATCAACTCACCTGAGACCCACCATAGTCTTTACGAAATGAAAGGGAGAGACCGCGAATGTTAACACTTGGTAGCTTTCATCGAGCTTTTCAAGGGACACGTGGCATGTTTTGCGTAATCTAGCAATCACATGGACGATGACACTTGGAGCGCTCTGCTCTCGGGCTTTTTCCTTTCGGGCATTCCTTTGGTCAGGGTTATTTCCTTCGAGCTTTGCCTTGGTCATTTTCCCATGGAAAATACTTCCATAGAATTTCAACGGCTCTTTCACTTAATAATTTCCTTCAGACAAAAAGTCTGAAGGAAATGTTCCCTGTCGGCCTTTGAACAAATCTGAAGGAATTCTATCTTTTCGGTCAGTCGCTTGGTTCTTCCTTTAAGTTTTGCGCTTCTTTTTTTTTGAATTTCCACAGATATTCCCTTTCTTTAAATCTGACATCTGCGGGGCCGTCAATGGTCGCTAGCTACTTGAACCATGTTGACCTTGAACCTGTGAACCCACTGAAAGTACATTGGTTTATTTGTTCATTCTGTCTCTTTTGTTCCTTCACTTCCTGGTTCAATCATTTTTTTGATCCTTGGTTGAACCATCCATTGAACCACCTTTTTGCTGCTTCTTTCTTTGATTGAGGCTGCCTTTGAACTTTTGAACCTATGACCATTGAACTTTGAACTCTTTTAGTTCAAGGTTCAATCGGTTCATTGATTCTTTCTCTGCTCGTTGCTTCTTTGTTCTTTTTAAGCTCTTTGATCTTCATCGTACTGGTTGAACCTTTGAACCTATGAACTCGTTGAATCTTTTGGTTCAACGGTTCAATGGTTCCATCGGTTCATACTTCGTTATTTGGCTAAGTCGTTTTGATCTTTTGAACCAAGCGCGTTGAACCAATTGGTTGTTGAACCCATTGAACCATTGAACCAAAGTGGTTCAAGGTTCAACGGTTCAAGCCTTTATTTTTCGTGAAGTGTTCGAAGCCATGGAACTTTGAAGTGGTTGAACTTTGAACCTTGACAAAGCGCTTAACTATTGCTGATGATGTTGAACCTTTGAACCCATTGAACCTGTTGAACCAAAATGGTTCAAGTTCAACGGTTCAATGGTTCAATCCTTGCTTAGATGCTTGCCGATGGACATTTTTGATTGAACCAAGTCATTGAACCAATCTTGAAAATGACCGAGTGTTGGAAACTTGTTCTTTTAACTGAACTCGTCTGTAGAAGCCTTTGACCCTGTTAGTCCCTTTATTGAAAAAGCTTGAAAAATGAGGAATTTGAAAGCTTAGAACAAATTTCGAGAAGGGAAGAGATTATTTTGGTCTGTTAAACCAAAATAGTTCACATGTTGTCTCAAAAATGAGAAGTCTGTTTTTGGGGACAACATAATTAATATTGTTTTTTAGTCCTTTTTAATAATAATACACCTAAGTGTCATTTTTCTATATTATAACATAAAGTAACTTTGGATAACTTAAATGAATTATTATTAAGTTATTTCTCTTATTAATTCCCTTTAGCTTACAAAAAATAAAAATAAGCTTTGGTCCCTTGATTTATTTAATTCGAAAAAAGGGACATTAGAGTTCGCCCTTCCTAAAATTGTTTGTCCTCAAGCAATGTCTAAATCGTTCTGCAAATACCAAGATCCCAAACCAATCTTTATGTTTCCATCATTCCTACTTCCTACTTGTGATGTAGTGGGCTTATGTTATGCTACTGGAAGCCCTGCACCAGGGGATACTTATCCAACTGCTTCAGTGAGTGAATCCATGATAGTTGAATCATGAGTCAGTTGGGATCTAGAAAAAGATTGAAAACCATCCCTTCTTCAGCTTGAAAATTTAAAGAAGCATAAACCCCCTTACAGCCCTTGACATCAAGTCGAAGATCATAAAACAACTCTTTGTAAGTCAATTTATAATTCACACCAAAGTAATCTATGTAATTTTGAAAAGGCTCATTTGTTGCCTCTCTTAACAATATATTTTCTATCCAGCTAGATTGTAGGACTTCATACGATCCCTCTACTTCTGATTCCAACACTGTATTCTGCTGAGTTTGATCCTATAGTTGACTTATTAGCTCATCTCCTTGAAGTTGTAAAACATCATTCTGCAACTTCTTTTCCTGCACACTAGTAGAAGATAATTTGCTGCTAAGAATCTCTCTCTCTCTTCGCATTCCATGCAGTTCTTCTTTTGTTGTTATGTCTTTGTCTACATCTGATAAGTCTTGTTTGAGATGAATATTGTCATCTTTCAATGAACACACATCCAAAGTTATTTGAGAGCAACATTTACAATGCCCACGTCAACAATAAGTATTTTTTCATTAGAGAGCGGGGTGAGACAAAATAAGGCAGTGAAAACACTTGACTTTTCAGCACTCATTCTTCCAGCAATTCCAACCTGCTCCCTTGCATGAATATTGAATGATATTGCTTGCAGAGCTCGTGGTAAAAATGGCATATATCTCAAGGTAACCATGTTGAATTCAACATGTCATTCCTTTCACCAATTTGGATCAACACATAAATTTTTCCTCCATTTACTTAGGAACAAATTCCATGTACTGTTGCACCCTTTCTACTGAAATTATTTCCTTTTCAGTTTCTTCAAAACTTGTCAGGAGACCATTCAATAATGAAATAATCGATATTGCATATGAGAGTGTTAATCCCATCAGGATATTGTGATAGATTTAAAAGACAGCCTTTTGTAATGACCAAGAACAATTGTGATGTTGATAAAAGGAAAAACAAATGCTGCCAACAATTGCAGGCATATAGAGAGCCAAAGATTTGTTGCAAGTTCTAAATACAAAATCTGTTGATTCAACATGACATATTTATGATTTTTAGAGGGAAAAAATGGTTGTCTTGAAAATGATCTCATGGTTGAGGTCCCATGATAGCTTTCGTAAAGGACGCATAAATTGGCGAGTAAGACACAATATCCAATCTTTGCATTTCACATGATGTTGCTCTATCATATGCCTACAATTTGTTGTAGATATACCCAAGTGGAAACAAGAGTAAGAAGAACATCCACTATACTAAACAGAGAACCACAATAATGCCAGTAAGGCTGTAAAAGTTTGTTAATATAATATTGGAAATAAAAGGAAGGGAGTCGCCAATCATATATTGTGTTCTGAGTAAAATATGTTCATCATCCGCCCCTAGGATTGTGATCGAAAAATGATACCGGTGCATTGATAACTTTATTTAATAGGATGCTGTGTATATGAATAGCGGCACATAGACCTTCAAAATCAAATGAGAAAGCTCTAGCTAGGGTAAATAAAGAATTATAGGTAGCAATTGTTGTGAGCACACCCATGAAGAAGGAAGTGGATTGTATATCATGTGGATTTTTCAATGTGTTGTCAACCTTGTATGGCAACCAACAATCATTTCCATTACGAGACAACTGCATAAGAAATGTAGAAATCAAGATAGTAATGATAACTAACCAGCTTACAAATGTTGCATAATTTTGATACACATGATATTGGAATCTTATTTCCTTGCTTCTTCCTATAAAAATTTTGAAGTATTTTTCGAAGAACAAAGGTCCATAATTTCTTGTCTTTCACACACAGGCTGGATTTCAATTTTTGGTTTATTTTGTGAAGTTTACCCATTTGGGTTGATAATGTCAACAGATTAATTATTCATTTCATGATGTGACAGTTATAAATGATGAATGAAATTCTGTATAGAAACCAACCCATTTTATGGTCCCTTTCTCCATGACTATGACCATGTACGCCATATGAATAGTCTGCCAACTCTAGCATAAAACACTCTTTGCAAATCCTTCACCATTTTTTATGATTGCAGAACCATGTTCAGCTTTACCAACTTGTAGGTTGGGTTGTTCATCATTCATATAATTCTTACTGTTGTCTATTTCATTAATCAATTGAGCCCATTCAGTGAGATTACTATAAGTACCTAGAGGATGATCAACTCCATATAAAATTTCTTTTGTTATTACAGTTTCCATAACATGATTTTCACAATCAGGGTGACTATAAAAAAACTTAAGATCTTTTCCCTGATCACTCTTTAATTATGGAACCATATTTGTAACAATACCCAAGTTTCGTAGCACCAAACTCTTCCATGGATAAGTTTTACCCTGGGCTGAATTACTCATATGCAAAGTTGGCTTACAATCACCCTTAATGCATACACAATGCTTAAAATCTTTGCTATTTTGCTTACCACCTTTCAACATCAAACATCTCACTACCCCAACCATTGTGACTATCTCCATAACATTGTCTTCAAGTGAATAAGTTGGCTCCAAGGACTGATCTATGAATCATGATCATTGATCCTCCATAAGTTCATTAGAATGCACAACATACTCTACATGATTCCTTATGAACTTCCTTTCTATTCAAATGCCTGTGATGAAGACTTCACTATAAATAGTAATATTGATCTCATCAAAGCCTTTACCCTTATTGTATCTCAAAATATCACCCGGATCCCATATGTAACAACAATTTTGAACTTGAATCAAATAATTTATATGCCCTATGCTGTAAGTTGTATCATTGACCCTATCACTAGTTTTAGAATGCTTTCCATGATTACAAGGATCTTGAAATGGCGTAGTATGGAGTAAAAAATCTAAAATATTACCATCCTTTTCATACCTTGGGTTATAATCAAAGTGTTTAATTTCCTTTGCTGAATTAGAATTTGTTGAGATACCCTCAACACCTCCATCCTTATGATTCAAAATTTCTGAGTTAGGATCAACATTATTCTCAATTTCATGCTTATCATCATGGTTATCTTGAAATTTAATCATATATGACAATCACTCACCTTTTGAAAAATTGTTGGGAGGATCATGGATTGGCACATCTATTTCCATCTTCAGCTCTTTGCATTCAATGAGTGATGCCGTTTTCTCTTTGATTTTCTATAGGTGTTTTCCTTGAGTGGCTATCAACTTAGCTTCCTTAGCTATCTTTAGCCATTCATCACACCTATTTTGGGTCCTCATTACATCCTCAACACTTAACTGCATTGTGGTTCATTTATTTTCAACCACATTCTTTGGTTCCTTTTTAGATAAAATCTCCTTGCTTTTTCTTGCATGTTGAATTCCTTTTGCCCCTCTGTAGGTTTTTTAGGTTCAAATTTTGACTTTCATGTTTTTTTAATTCCTAGCCATGCCCTTGGATCCTTATAGTATTCTTGCATATCTTGTAACATCTCTAACATGGATTCTTGCACTGTCCTTGTGATTCACATGCTAGTAAGATCACTACTCTGTACCAATGTAATATCTCTTTCAGGATAATATATGAATTCTGATTTTATCTCCCTCAATTTTGAAAATTCATTCAAATACTAGAACAATACATGCAATATAAAATACCAACAACTTACAAGTGTTCTCTTTATTTTAGTCAATTACATACATATAAAACATTCGGAAAATAATTATGGAAGATACAAAGAGCATAATAAAATGAGATATTAGTTTTCCCTAATTTTTCCACCAAACCCTACCCTGGAACAACATAAAAGAAAAATCTTTCCTTGAAACCCTAGCTGGGAATGTCCTAGAACAATATGACATCATAAAAACCCTAGTTACAATAATATGATAGCCTTTAAATGGTATAACATCCCTTAAAAACCAACAACTAGCTCAACAAAGTCAAAGCCTAGCAAGGAAAAGTAGACACTTATGTATTTTAGGCCTAAAAAGTTAATGATAAGGTATGGTAGGCCCTAAAAAGTCAACGACCAAGTATGGCATGCCCTAAAAAGTTAATGTCTAACTGTTAAAAGGTAGATACAATAGTCAAAATGTAGGTACAATTATACATCCAAACCATAGGTGTAACGATTTGCCCTAGAAGTGTGATGCCCAACCCTTGGGCAATAAAACAAGCCTGTTTTTTTCTAAAACCTTTCTAGTAAATTTTGAAAATTGTTATTTATTTTCAACCAACACTGATCTAAAAATATTTTATTTATCCACACAATTGTAACCCTTAGATGGAGTCACCTTTGAAGGTTGGATGTTTTTTGTCCTCAAACCCATTTGCTATAGAGGATTTATGTACTCAAAATAGAACTTGAATCAATTCTGAATCCAATTGTGAATAATGAATCCTCCTTAATGATTGCCTCTTTTTTCCTTTTATAATTTTAATTTTTCAATTTATCCTAAAAGTAATTAAAAGTACTCATTATTAATTATTCACTTTTTCACCTCTTTTAATAATAAGATAGCTAAGTGTTATTTTTCTATGTTATAACATAAAATAACTTTGGACAATTTAAATAAATTATTATTAAATTATTTCTCTTATTACTTCCTCTTAGCCTATGGAGAATAAAAATACGCTGCAGTCCCCTATGGTATCAGATTTTTTTTAATATTTTATCAAAGTTCTGATTTTTTTGTATTTTTTCTGAATAGCAATCCTGATATAAACCCTAAATAATAATAAATCGCTAAAATATACAAAACTAAAAATAACCAACTACAATTTTTATTCAAATATGTTGAACATGAATTTATTACATCAAACCCTGCTTTGAAAATGCATAGAAAATATGAAAACTGAATTTTTATTGAAACCCTAGTTGAAAGAGTAAGTCTAGATGTACGGGACCCTATTGGAAGGTACAACAGATTGTTAGTAGTAATAATAAACCCCTATGAGTCTGATGTTAGCAAAATTTTCTCCAAAAAAAATGAATTTGAATCATTGCCCCTAGGGCAAGGGCATCACACTTCCAAGGCAAATCACTACACCTAAGGTTTCATTGTACCATTGTACCTACTTTTTGACTAATGTAAATGCCTTGTAATAGTTGGGTGTTGACTTTTGGCATGTCATACCTATATGTTGACTTTTTAGGGTCTTCTATACTTAGCCATTGACTTTTTAAGACGGTCATACCTAAGTGTTGACCTTTCTACACTTACATAGCTAGTCACTAATTTTTAAGGATTGTTGTACCATTTTGAAGGTTGTCGTACTACTGCAACTAAGGTTTGATGTTGTTATATTGTTTAGAAGTTATTTTCAACTAAGGTTTTTAGGAAAAATCTAATATTTATGCCTTTTGATGTTGTATTTTTTCGAGACATTTTCAGCCAAGGTTTTAAGGAAAGATTCCAAATTTATATTATTTTAGGTTAGGGTTTGGTGGAAAAATCAAGAAAATATAATATTTTGATTTTATTATACTATTTATATCTTCCATAATTATTTTCAAAATATTTTTTTATGTATACAATTGATTGAAATAAAGAAATTATGTAATATCCCTTTCAGGGTAGAATATGAATTCTTCAGTGAATTGTATACATAAAAAACATTTTGAAAATAATTATGGAAGATATAAATAGTATAGTAAAATCAAAATATTATATTTTCTTGATTTTTCCAACAAACCCTAACCTAAAATAATATAAATTTAGAATATTTCTTTAAAACCCTAGCTGAAAATGTCTTGATGTTGTTATATTGTTTAGGAGTTATTTTCAACTAAGGTTTTTAGGAAAAATCTAATATTTATGCCTTTTGATGTATTTTTTTGAGACATTTTCAGCTAGGGTTTTAGGGAAAGATTCCAAATTTATATTATTTTAGGTTAGGGTTTGGTGGAAAAATCAAGAAAATATAATATTTTGATTTTACTATACTATTTATATCTTCCATAATTATTTTCAAAATGTTTTTTATGTATACAATTGACTAAAATAAAGAGAACACTTGTGAATTGGTATTTTGCATTACATGTATTCTTCTGGTATTTGAATGAATTTTCATAATTAAGAGCAATAAAAAATAGAATTTATATTCTATCTTGAAAGGGATATTACACAATTTAATGGTGGTGGTAGTCAAACAATGCATGGGTGTCAAGTTATTTATCATAGTAGACATCAGAACCTCTGGATCAAATTGCTACACAAGTTCGAGTAAAAACACAAGTCAAGCAACTGCACAACTTAGTTGCAAATTAAATGAAATAAAAAACATAAGAATAATATAAAAAAGAGTTTTAGCAAATATCCAATACCATGAATAGTTGAAGAACATAGATGTACAAATATGTGAGTATATCTGTAACTCCCCCTAGAATAGTGGTCAAAGTCCTAAAATAGGAAAGTGACTCCATACCTAGAATAGCCGATCAAAGGAGTAACTCCCACCAGTTAATTAGGCCAACCAAATATAAATCCCAGTGACATGTACACCTAAGCAAACATATCCCATAAGTGTAGGAAAATTCCAAGTGAGGTGGAATAACCCATGTGACAAGTGTAAGAAATAACCACAATAAGAAATAAGTGAAAAATAAACACCCTATACTAACACCCCCATAAGCGTAACATCAGAGTATTTTACTAGATAAATAACACCACCATCAAGCATCTTATCAAGCTCTTTATTGATAGTATCTTCCAGTAAAGGGATTAATCTTCTTATTTTCTACCTAATAGATTTATAATCAAGTTTTATAGGAATATCATGTTTAATAATATTCATATCATAACCCTTTGAGTCTTTATAAAACCAAACAAAAATATCAATAAATTCTTTTAAAATTTTAAGTAATTTAACCTTCTCATCAAAAGTGCATTATATTCCCAAATAAATAAATTTAGGGTTGCTTTCAGTCCTAAGATTAATATGAATAGTTTCTTCAATTACTCTTCTAGAAAGTTCTTCAGTCCATGAAATCCTAAGTTGATCATTCGAAGTAAACATAGGTTCCGGGCTTACTAAACCAATCGGTAATTCATTAGCATTTCGTTGTAAGTAATGTCTATAGTTCAATACATAATCATCATAGTCAAAATAATTGACTTTAAAAAAAGAATCAATATGTTCATCATAGCTGAAAACCGACCAATTTTCATTTAAATCATGAATTTTAAGTCTGATTTTTTTAAAATAAAAAATCAATAGTAGGTTCACTTTCACTTAGAGTAGGATTAAAAATAAAAACAATGAGATTTTCAAATCGAACATTAAATTCTCTAAGTATATAAGTGATATTAAAAGTTTCAAAAAATTTAAGCAAAGCTCAAACATTTTGAGCGTATCAATGAAGATGAGTTTGATTTGTTTTGTAACCTCTCCTAACTTATCTAACAATCAACTCAAAATATCTGAAGACTTATATAACTATTTAATATTTAGTTCAATCGACTGTTCTAGATCTAAGTATAATGATTCGAATTCTATTGTATTATTAATATTATCAAAATATAATTTATAAGCATAACGAAAAAAAATTCTTAAAAGAGAAATAAACAAATTCTAGCACCATTACCATATTGCAAACAATTTCCATCAAAATATAAAGACCATAAACTATCCCTTGAAAAAGTATTTTCTTGTTATTTTTCAGGTTCATCTAAGGTCAACAACTCATAAGTATTAATCCATATTTCCACATAAACAACTGTAAGAGGTAAAGAATCAATTCTATCTTCTCTTCATATAAAAGCTATCTTATTTCCTACTAGAACCCAAGTTGTATCATTTCAAACAAAAACACTAGTGTTTGACCAATTTGTTTTTAAAGTATGGCATAATTACTAGGAATATCCAAAATTTGAACATTAGTTATACACTTAATTCTTTCATCATGTGTAATTTTAATAACAAGATCACAAACTTACCACAACTCTTAATTTGTCGTGAATCAAAATTTGCATGTTTCTTGTTATCAGTTTCGTATGAAATTCCTAATTAGAGAGCAATAAACTTTGGCATTATATTCTTTGAAGCACTAGTATCCAGAATACAATTATGTATGATTTTATCAATAATTTTAACTGATACATAAAAAGATAAAATATAATCAACCTGAGGATCATATATCTGAACAAAAACAACAAATTTAGATTGTTCTTTATTTTTATTTTCTTATTGAAATCGTAATACATACTTAGAATTTGGGTTTTTAATAGCATCATTGATTTTATCGAACTATCATGGTAAATTAGCAGTTTGTAATAATAAAAACCCTATTTTGATAGTAGCCAAATCATCTATAATATTATAACCTCCTACATTTGGATGATATATATGAATGTTATTCTTGGGTTTATGAGGATATTAAGGATTATTAAATCAAGTAGATAAATAATTATTATGTTAGGAACTAATTGTTGCATTATCAGACGTAAAATTATTTTGCATACCTTTGCCTTTATCAAGATTTTTAGAAGAATATTGCATGTTATTTGTGTTATCTTTCTGATCAGAATAATCATTTTGTCTTGTATTGAAAGTATAAGTATTTGTAGATTTACCTTAATCTAAAGGCTTGTAAGATCCACACATATTTATATTATCAACAAGATTAATGAAGATACTCTCTTTTCCTTGAATATACCTTTTAAATTTATACACAGTGAAACAAGTTCTAGGATTGTGATCTAACCCAAAAACACTACAATAATGAAGCTTTTCTTCGGTTTTACTCTTTTGAGGAAAAGAAGATTTACTTGACGAAGATGGATTATCATGAGTTGTCTTTTCATGATGACCAATCATTATTAAGACCGAATGATTTTTTAAAATTTTGTATTATCAGACAAGTAGTTTTATCATGAAAACAAAGACATTTTAATTTCTTTTTATACTCAATATAAAAATTTGTAATTTCATCATAATTTGTAATATTTTTATCTTTTAAAATCATTTTATACTTTAAAGGTAAAAAAACATTACAAAAATATAGTTTAGACAATCTTTTCAAAGGTCTAACTGTTGGCCATTTTTGGCCCACATACTAAAGCTTTGAAGCAAGCTCAATGTGGCAAAGATGAAGAATCCGAGTAAGTCTTCATGGTTTCAAGCCTTCATAGGATCAAGCAACAGTTCAAGTCCAAGCCTAGAAGATCCCACAGACTAAAAGGGCTAAGTGCAAAATCTCTTATTTGGCTAGGTCTTTACTTGTTCATTCTTTCAGACTCTGTATGGAGACTAAGTGAAAGGTAAATTCTTTCGAGCCTAATTTTAAGCTAAGTTTCAGTTTCCTTTCAAGAAAATTATCGGCACAATTTTTCAGAAGAAATATTTTCTTTTTCGGCTAAGTGTTCTTTCTCTAGAATTTTTTTGCCTTAGCTTTTAATTCAAATATCAAGAAATTATTTCAAATATTTTGTTTGAAACAATTTCTGAAAGGTACTTTTTCAGTTCCTCGAAGGAAATGGCACTTACAAAATTTCAAAAGATATCTTTTCTTGAGGAAGGTTCTTTTCAAAAAAACCAAAGGGTACTTTCCTTTTAGAAAGGTCATTTTCAAATTGTCGAACGGTCCACTTTCCTTTCGGGAGGTCGCTTTTCCAAAGCCAAAGGGTCAAAACACTTTTTCTGAAGGATCATTTCCATGCTGAAATGTTACATTATGCAGCAATTCTGAAGGATACTTTTTTGGAAAGGGCACTTAGTAAAAATCTTGAAGACTTTCTCTTTCGGGAAAAAGCTCCAAAAGTAAAAGTCCCAAACAAACCTAAATAAATTTGGCCCAAAGAAATAAGTTCAAAAAAATTGTCATAAGGAAATAAGATCTGGAAAAAGGGACCAAAAGATTAATGACATTCCCATAAATTTCAAATTCAATCATAGAATATAGTCGTTGAGATTCAAATATCTCAGTGATGGTTGTGTGGATGTCAAATACGTTTGTGTAAACATCAAATACAGGAACATGTACGTCAAAGTGAAGCCTCATGAAATAAATGTTTGGGTTCAAAAAATAAGATCCACGACTCATGTTCAATCATACAGAAGATCCAACGATGAGTGGTGATTGATAGGTTAATAGTCTTAAACAAATCAATGCCATGCATTCAATCAGAGATTTAGATCAACGGTGAGTGGGAGACAGAATAGGTCTTTTAGACCTGGTATAGATCAAAGGTCAGCAACTCATTGATGAAAAAAGACCAGGCATCGAGCAGAGTGTCGTCTATTATAAATATAATAAAACCAATAATTTAGATTAGTTTTCAACCTACAGTTAATTCAGGTTCAGGTCCCAAAGCATAGAGCAGGTTGTGATTAATGAAAAGAGCAGCCTGAGTCATGATTTCAATAAACTGTCATTCAAAGCACACATGGCTGGATCTGTCAATTTTAATATATGAGGACCTTGTCCTCATAATGAAGCTAAGTGGAAGGTATGGTGAGATTCACAAAGCAAATTTGGGAGATTAGAGAAATAGTTGGATCATTCAATAATGATCAAAACCTTCAAAGATGTTTTCTCTTTGAAAGGATCATGACTCACCATATAAAAACAAACTCTTGTCCTCTAGTGCACTTTTCTCAGCCAATGAGAAGAACTTGAGAAAAAACTGGAGCTATTGAAGGATAAATGTTGATGATGGACTTGTCTTGATTGGACAAAAGGATGATGGGGCATCCCTCAAAAGGTGGAGCTCATTCAATGATCATGGACAACATGCCTCTCTCCTTTCTCTCTCTATTTCTCTTCCCTCTTCTATATATCCCATTCTTTTCATTTGGTAGAGGGTTTTCCAATTTAAATTTTTCAGAGACTAGTTCTCTCTAATTTGGAAATTTTAGAGGAACTGGGATACTCTTTGAGATATTACAAAATATGCTTAGCTTGACTATACTCGACCCTACCAAGCATTGGTAATAACTACCTCTTTATGCAATAAAAGATTTGTTTTGCCTACCTCTTGCCCTGGATTTGTGTCTATTGAGTTGCACACTATGGCATTATGTGAAGGAGAATCTTCCTCATCTATGGTCCTCCTTTGTGACCTTGTTTAGGGAGTTTTTCAATGTTCTTTGTAGGTATGGTTGAGTGCTCTTTCCACCATTGATGTGAACTTTCAGTGAGTCTTATAACTCCTCTTTGTTTGCATTCATTGCTTCCTGAATCTCCTCCATGAAATATTAATACAACCAGATTGATCTTGAGGTTGTGTAAGTTAGTATTGTCCTCTGTAGAACTAGTGTGGATTCAAGCTTATGGAGGCTTCACATTTTATTTTGGTGCATCACCTTGTTAGCTTTCTTAGGAGCCCTTATCCCCTTTCTAACCCTTTTCTCCATGGAGCATTAGTTTAGCTTTAATTTTAGGTGATCTACCAAGAGGAAGCCAACCTTCTCTGGAGGTTCAACCTCACTACAAGATACCCATAGCTTGAGGTTGCTCCAATATTGTAGCTGGGAGTTAGGTGGGTTGAAATTCTAGCCTACAATAGTTAATATCACTCTCGGTGGGTGGGACTATGTTGTTCACTGAGTGAAGATTTTTAGTGTTCTCTTCATCCAATCAACCTTTGGAGGCATGTGTGCAAACACCAATGGTGACTCCAAGTATTCATCAAATGGTATAATCAACCCAAGTGCCTAATCATCATTATTTAGTATGTTCAATCAATCATCTTTTGATCAACATGCTTGTTCTCTACCTCAACATCACACTTATCAAGATAACAATGTTTATGTGTTCCCTCCAAGTGGCCCTCAAAAAACTTATCAGCCCTATCATGGCCTTTGCCCTCCTCCCACTCCTATGTATGACCAAGATCAGTCTTCTTTGCATTCAAATCAGTCCTATAATTCCCCTTAGTACGACTATGTTTATCCTATTTCATCCTTATTAGGATTCAAGAAAGCATTATCACATTATATTGAGTTGATAATGGAGATTGGTAGGGGTTTAGAACTTTCTTTAGTCATCCCTATTCATGTTATACAAGAGGTAAATAATGTTCTTCAGTTGGTTAAGGATAAATGGTCAGTTTGTGAGGATGAACAATGGGCAGTTTGTGAGAGGGAGAATAAGGTGTGGTTGAGAAGCATTGTCCAAGATTTAAGAAGTGTGTTGATATCTTACGAAAATCAGCATGCTCATTTAGATCAGTCTTATGTGTCCTCTCCTTTCCAAGAGCCAATCAGTTTGCCCTCTCCTACCCCAATGCCCATTCCCACTCAAGAGCATGAATCCCTTCCATCATGGATCTTCTCCACTACATTTGACCCTAGCTATATCATGCCCTCACTTGTGAGACCAACATTTTCTATAAATAAAGAAAAGGTGCCTGCTCCCTACTCATTTCCCTCATGAAAATCAGTTTAGAAAGGCACAAAGAAAGAGGAGGTGTTGGTTGAGACAATCCAAGAAGTAGTCTTGGAGGAGTTAGTTGTGCCAAAAGTAAATCAAACAACCATATCTCGGCTTAACGAACTTGATGTACAAGAGTTCTAAGACTCTCTATCCTTTTCTCAAGAGCCACCAAAGAGACCACTCAAAGTACCTAGTTGGAAAGACACTCTCTCAAACTTCAAGCAAGGTGAACTTTTTCACCCTCCCACCATCTCCCTCTTGGAGAAAGGGCCTATTTTACAAAGGATAGAGGAATATTTTTTAGTCTCAAGTGAGTCTCGAGAAGATGAGGTAAGTGTGTATGAGGAAGAAATCATGATAGGCACTCCACTCCAAAAAAAAGAGGAGAAATCAAGTTTGGACCAGCTATTGTGACATGGCTTTGGCTTTGATGAACTAGATCTTGAAGGCAGTATTGATGCCTTCATATTTGAAGGGGTATACACCTAGAGTGTAGTTGAGAGCAAAGGAGATTTTGATTGGTCTTAAAAGCTTCCATTTGGTGTGATTGCAGATGAAGATGAGGAAGAAAGAGAGAAAAAGGAGGATCAAAATGAGATATCACATCAGCTATACCATGACTTCATGGATCAGGTATAGGTTCTAAAATAACCTATGACTCCTCCAAATCTTGAAGATGAACTTGTCAATCAGGTTGAATAAACTAACCAATCTCAAGATGAATTATCCTTTGAAGGCAGTACTGATGTCTTTAAGAATAAAGAAGAATGGTCAAATTCAAAACCACAAAAACATGACATGTTGGGCCTTAGATGGATTGATGAACTACCGTATGGCCCATTTAAAATCAAGTAGAGCAAAGATGGTGTTGAAATTGGCATTGTTTCGGATGACCAAGAGGAAGCTACCTTTTGGGATGACTTATAGCTTTTTTTCCTAAGCCTAGACGATAAACCAAGCACCAGTTCAAAGGAGCCATCACATGTTGTGCTTGATTTAGAGTACAAAATTGAGCCATCAAAAGAGATGATTGAAAAAGCCCCTATAGTCCAACATGAACCAAGTTTGGAGGACAAGAGCTAGTATGTCTACATCAGAGACAAGTTTATTCCATTCCATCCATTAGAGAGCACATCAAAAGGATTGACCATTAAGTTGTTTGGTTCACCAATTCTAGTACCTCCAAAGCAAGGTATTTTTCATATTGGTTTGTTACAAGTTAATGGTATTCGTAGTTTTCCATTTGACCGAGGAGGGGGGTATTAGTAAATTACAACACTATACATATTAGGATAGATTTCATGCTTTCCTCCAAGTGCCTTGTGCATATTTATTTTCTATTCTATTTTTTTCCTTTCCTAAGTGCCTTGGGCACTTTGTTTTTTTTTATCCTTGTTACTTCAATGGGATTTTACAGATAGGTTCAACCTTGTCAAAAAGGTAGTGACTCTATGCCCAATGGATTGGATGAGGCAATGAGCTAGTTTCTCAAGCATAGCAGGCATGGTTCCCTGTGAGTCTTCAAAAATGTTGGCCATTTTTGGCCCAAATACTAAAGCTTTGAAGTAGGCTCAATTGTAAGGTTGTGGAGCTAAAAGCTTCAACCTTGTGCAAACTGAGGAACAGATGGTTGCTGAGTTCTACAAGAACCGGCGTCGGCAGCAGGACCGACGTCGGCAGGGACCAGTGAAGAATGCCACCGGCGATGGCAGGAAGTCGGCCGACGTCGGCAGAACCAGACAAGCAGGGACCGACGTCGGTCGCCTGTGTGTTCCAGAACTGCCCGTTTCACGGACAGTTAGCTAAGTGAACGAAGAGTTTGCATGTTGAGACCAGTTAGAGTCTTGTGCTGCGAGGACTATTGTCTAAATTAAGAGTCTAAGTTATTGTTTGAGTTAGGGATCTATTTATAGACCCATTGGCATGTATTGTATAAGCATGAGATAGAAAGGAAGAGTTCCTTCTAGTTGTAAGATCTGTGAGTTGCAGGTTGTTGCAAGCTCATTGAGGATCTACATGTAAGTTTGGTCTTTGAATTGCAGGTTGCAGGTTCATGAGAGATCAGCTTGAAGTGCTATAGAGTGCTTGATGTACCGGCAGGGTTATTACTGACTGGTTGGTGAGGTGAACACCAATTCTGTGTGTGAGTTGGTTGTTGGGACCGTTTTTGTGTAGGAGAGTGTGTGTGAGAAGAATTACTGAACACTTGAGGTGTGGCGAATCTCTGTAAGGTGAAAGAGTGTGGCGGCTCTTTGTTGTATTCTTTTCTGTTAGTGTTAATACAAGATAGTGTATTGTCTCTCATATTCTGTGCTATTGGTGAATTCTAGTTACTTGTGTTTTTGGGTATTTCCGCATATTCAATTGCTTATATTTGGTAATCATACTGTGCTCTTTCTGAGGAGCAAGATCCCAACTAGGAGGTGGAATCAGAGCATGTTTGTTGTTCTAGATCTCCCCTGACAACTGGTATCAGAGCCTGGTTGTAGGTTCTTAAGCCTGATACCATCAACTGGTATCAGAGCCTGGTTGTAGGTTCTTAAGCCTGATACCATCAACTGGTATCAGAGCCTGGTTGTAGGTTCTTAAGCCTGATACCATCAACTGGTATCAGAGCTTTAGGTTGGGATACTAACAGATTGGTGTAGATCTGGGTAGTGTGTTTTGATTACAGGTTACTCACAGGGTTTCTGTTTGAGTGGGAGTTGAGCAATGACAGAAAGTAGTCAACTACGAATGGAAAAGTTCAATGGCAAGAACTACCAATTATGGAGGATGCAGATTGAGGACTATCTGTATCAGAAAGATTTGTACTTATCGTTGGGTGGGGTTGCTAGCAAACCCTCGGATATGAAAGATGAAGAATGGGAGGTTCTTGATCGGAAGGCTCTGGGATCTGTTAGATTGAGTCTTGCATCATCTGTGATTTCCAGCTTATCACAGTGTAAGACAACGGTGGAGTTGATGGAATCTTTGGCAAATTTATATGAAAAACCCTCAGCTTCGAATAAGGTATTTCTTATGAAGCGTTTATTTAATTTGCAAATGTTGGAAGGTGGATCTGTTCATAGCCATCTTAGTGATTTCCATGGTTTAGTAAACCAGTTAAGTTTAGTCAATATTGTATTTGATGATGAAATAAGAGCTCTCTTAATCTTGTGTTCATTACCTGAAAGTTGGGAAGGTTTGGTAATGGCAGTTTCTAATACTGTGTCTCCTTCAAAAGTCTTAAAAGTGGATGATATTGTGAGTGTAATCTTGAACGAAGAGATACGTAGGAAAAGCACAGGTGAATCATCTGGAGATGCTTTGAGTGTTGAAGGAAGAGGAAGGCCAAGAGAGAAGATAGAGCGTGGGAGATCAAGGTCGAAGACGGGCAAGAGATCCAAGTCCAGGTATGGCAGAATAACCTGCTGGAAATGTGGAAAGCAAGGGCACTTAAAGAGAGATTGCAGATCGGGTACAGATCAGCATGAAGAACATGAAGAAGAAGCAGATGTTGCAGGTTACATTGCACAGGATGCTCTGGTATGTTCTTTGGATAAAGTAGAATCTTGGGTATTAGATTCTGGTGCCTCTTTTCATGCATCCCCACATAGGGAATTTTTTCATGAGTATGTCCAGGGAGATTTTAGAGAAATTTGTGTAGGGGATGGTAAGTCTTGTCAGATTGTTGGCAAAGGCAAAGTGAAGCTGAAACTGCAGACAGGTAACACATGGGTGTTAAAGGAGGTCATGCACGTCCCAGTTCTGAAGCGGAATCTGATTTCTGTTAGAAGCTTGGGTGAAGAGGGTTGCACAGTAACTCTCACAGCGGACTCTTGGAAGGTTACCAAGGGTACACTTGTTGTAGCTAGAGGTAAGAAAGTAGGTACGCTTTATCTATCTACTTGTTTTACTGATTCTCTTTTTGGGTTATCTACATCAACTGTAGATTCGGAGATGTGGCTTGATAGGCTTGGTCACATAGATATGAAGGAGATGCTGGTTCTTGAGTCAAAGGATATGCTTTCGGATTTGGAAGGCATGGATCGTGGTTTCTGTATGCAGAAGAAGAAGGTAAGGTTTCTTGAGGAATCCGATGTTAGTGACAAGAACAGGAAAGCCTTGGTTTTCAAGGAGAAAGTGACGGACAGAGTTCAGCACAAGATGCAGAGGAATTCTGAGTAGAGCAAGGGTGTTTTGGACAAGGGTTTGATCCAAAAGGAGCTCGTGGGAAAAAGTCAGGTCTCACAAGAAAAACACAAAGACCGACGTCGGCAAGAAAAATGGCGTTGGTGTCCAGACAGAGACCGATGTCGGCTATGTGCAGCCCGACGTCGGTGACTCGGGGCAGACAGAGACCGGCGTCGGCCAGGGGAAAACGACGTCGGCAGAGAGGCAGTCGCAGGGAACCGACATCGGTCGGCTGTAGACTGAGATGTGACCGGCATCGGTTACTGAGACGAATTTTGGGTGGACAGCAAGCTGTTATGGAGTCTCAAGCGCCCATGTGGAGGACCGAAGGTGTAAGTAAGTTCTTAAATTCGTCATTTCCCTTCTTTACACTACTTGTTGCTCACTTATGGCATAGGACCAGGAAGTTATTGAAGAAGCAGAACAGGTAGATCCAGGAAACAGTGGGAGCTAGGCATGGATGAGGATGTGATTCCTTGGAGGAGAACCAAACAGGGGTTTTGGGTAGTGTTGCCAGCTGGAAGTAAGCACTGAGAGACGAATGGATGTTAAGGATAAAGAAGAGCGGAAATAGATACGTGAGATGGAAGATCAGGGTATTTGATCTTGTATTAGCTGCAGAGCAATGGAGGTTTGTTCATTGTGTTTCTCTTTACCAGGTTGGATAGTATTAGCTACACTATCCTATTTCTGTATGATGTGCTTGTTGCAGGGTTACATATACAGGTATTGCTGAACTAAAGGTAAAGCTAGTTCAGGTGTTTGTCATGGAGAATCTGGGAGCAGCAAGATTCTTTGGCAAGAGTGTGTTCCAGAGACATGGTAGGTCATATGTTGACTTTGTTTCAGGATGATTGTGTGAAACCGGTTTGCACGCCGATGGTTAGACAGTTCATAGAACAGGGGTCTTGATTCACATAATGAGGTTGAGTGCATGGTATGTACTAAACCTGAGTGTTCCCAAGCAGTGGGAGTTATCACAAGTTTGGAGTCAATCCGGGAAAGTAATACTGAAGGGCAGTTCAGTGGGACCAGCAGCAGGTGCACATGCTATGCAGGGTCAAGTTTTTTTTCTACATGGTTGTAGATGCGGATGTGGCAGGTAATTTGGATGACAGGTTTTGCACCACGGATTTTGTGGTGGTTGGTCTTCAAGGGTGATTTTGAAGATGGATACATAGCTAAGGTAACAAATTAGACGGTGTACAGGTACATGTACAGGTTGCAGCTGTTTATCTCCAAGTGGAAGATTGTTAGGTTGTGGAGCTAAAAGCTTCAACCTTGTGCAAACTGAGGAATAGATGGTTGCTGAGTTCTACAAGAACCGGCGTCGGCAGCAGGACCGACGTCGGCAGGGACCAGTGAAGAATGCCACCGGCGACGGCAGGAAGTCGGCCGACGTCGGCAGAACCAGACAAGCAGGGACCGACGTCGGTCGCCTGTGTGTTCCAGAACTGCCCGTTTCACGGACAGTTAGCTAAGTGAACGAAGAGTTTGCATGTTGAGACCAGTTAGAGTCTTGTGCTGCGAGGACTATTGTCTAAATTAAGAGTCTAAGTTATTGTTTGAGTTAGGGATCTATTTATAGACCCATTGGCATGTATTGTATAAGCATGAGATAGAAAGGAAGAGTTCCTTCTAGTTGTAAGATCTGTGAGTTGCAGGTTGTTGCAAGCTCATTGAGGATCTACATGTAAGTTTGGTCTTTGAATTGTAGGTTGCAGGTTCATGAGAGATCAGCTTAAAGTGCTATAGAGTGCTTGATGTACCGGCAGGGTTATTACTGACTGGTTGGTGAGGTGAACACCAATTCTGTGTGTGAGTTGGTTGTTGGGACCGTTTTTGTGTAGGAGAGTGTGTGTGAGAAGAATTACTGAACACTTGAGGTGTGGCGAATCTCTGTAAGGTGAAAGAGTGTGGCGGCTCTTTGTTGTATTCTTTTCTGTTAGTGTTAATACAAGATAGTGTATTGTCTCTCATATTCTGTGCTATTGGTGAATTCTAGTTACTTGTGTTTCTGGGTATTTCCGCATATTCAATTGCTTATATTTGGTAATCATACTGTGCTCTTTCTGAGGAGCAAGATCCCAACTAGGAGGTGGAATCAGAGCATGTTTGTTGTTCTAGATCTCCCCTGACATCAATGTGGTAAAGATGAAGGATCCAAGTAATTCTTCATGGTTTCGAACCTTTACAATATCAAGCAGCAGTTCAAGTCTAAACCTAAAAGTCCCGCAAACTATAAGGGCTAAGTGCAAAATCTCTTATTCAGCTAGGTCCTTACTTGTTCATTCTTTCGAACTTTGTATGGAGACTAAGTGAAAGGTAAATTCTTTCGGGCCTAATTTTAAGCAAAGTTTTAGTTTCCTTTTGAGAAAATTGTCCGCATAATTTTCTTGAAGGAATATTTTCTTTTTCGGCTAAGTGTTCTTTCTTCGATATTTTTTTACCTTAGCTTTTTCTTCAAATATCAAGAAATTGTTTTGGACATTTTGTCTGAAACAATTTCTAAAAGGTACTTTTCAGTTCCTCAAAGGAAATGACACTTACAAAATTCTAAAAGATATCTTTTCTCAGGGAAAAGGTTCTTTTCAAAAAAGTCGAAGGGTACTTTCCTTTCAGAAAGGTCATTTTCAAATTGTCAAATGGTCCACTTTCCTTTCGAGAGGTCACTTTTTTAAAGCTAAAGGGCCAAAACACTTTTTTCAAAGGGTCATTTCCATGCCGAAATGTTGCATTATGCAACAATTTTGAAGGATACTTTTTTCAGAAAGGACACTTAGTAAAAATCCTGAAGACTCTCTTTCAGGAAAAAAACTCCGAAAGTAAAAGTCCCAAACAAAACCTAAAGAAATTTGGCCCGAAGAAATAAGTTCAAGAAAATTATCTTAAGGAAATAAGATGAGGAAAAAGAGGTCAAAGGATTAATGACTTTTTCACAAATGTCAAATTCAATCATAGAAGATAGCCATTGAGGTTCAAATATCTCAGTGACAGTTGTGTGGATGTCAAATACAGGTACATAGATGTCAAAGTGAAGCCTCATGAAATAGATGTTTGGGTTCAAAAAATACGATCAACGGCTCACATTCAATCATACAGAAGATCCAATGGTGAATGATGACTGACAGGTTAATGCACTTAGATAAATCAATGACATGCGTTCAATCACGAATTTAGATCAATGGTGAGCAGAGGACATAATAGGTCTTTCAGACCTAGTATAGATCAAAGGTTAGCAACTTATCGATGAAAAAAGACCAGGCATCGAGTAGAGTGTCATCTATTATAACTATAGGAAAATCAATAATTTAGATTGGTTTTCAACCTATAGTTAATTCAAGTTTAGGTCCCAAAGCATAAAGTAGGTATGTCATTAATGAAAAGAGCGATCCAAGCCATGCTTTCGACAAACTGCCACTCAAAGCACACACAACATGGCTCTGTCAATTTTAAGATATGAGGACCTTGTCCTCATAATGAAGCCAAGTGGAAGGTATGACGATATTCACAAAGCAAATTTGGGAGATTAGAGAAATAGTTAGAGCATTCAATAATGATCAAAACCTTTGAATATATTTTCTCCTTGAAAGGATTGTTGATGCAGTGGATTGCACCTGGGGCAAGGAGGTTGAGCTCCTGCCTTCCACACGCAACAATGGAAACTCCCCTCTCGCCTATGGGACCGGCGAAGCTGGAGGGGAGAGTCTCTAGGTAAGGGCTAGCTCCCTTTGATGCATCTGATTGGTTCCAGTAAGTGTTAACATATACATACATATATATATATATATATATATATATATATATATATATATATATATATATATATATATATATAATGGTGGGGGATGAAAAGGGAGAAAGATTGAAGGAAAACAAACTACTCTAAAGGAGGTGATGCACCAAAATGATCCGAACTTCTCACACTCACACTTAAAATCAGACAAACACATGCATACACTTCAAACTAGCAGAAGGACCAGGCTGCAAGAAACTTGGCAAGGAGGCTTTTAATGGAAAATATAGAAAATAGAGATTCACCAAAGGTGCTGTGGAAAGGCACACTGTATAGTAATTTCTCCTATTTCTGCACTTCCAAATACAGCTCTACTTGTCAGCTGCAGAAATGGCACTCTATAGACACCAGGTATGTTGGTGTTGAACCTGTGGAAGCATCAAGAAGCAATGACTAAACACAAACTAACACTCAGACATACACAGAGATATCTAACTAGGATAGAGGTAAAATTCATTTATTGATTCATGTGAAAATTTTCCAGAGCTACACTTTACAAATGTGGAAGATTTTTTCTCAAATGAGAAGTCTCCAATATATAGAGGAAGAAAAGAGGCCTTTTGGCACCCTTTTTACAAGTGACCCATGGTAGGCACTGTGTCAACCACTGAAATAACTTCTTGAATCGACACCTTCCTGCATTACTTGGATTGTTTAGTCTGCTTCTATGTGATGGCCATTCTGCTATCAGGATTTGAATTTATGAGCCACACCGTCTGCCTGCACTTTGTTCTCTGGGCTCTTTGTCCTTTTCTGCTCCTTCATCCCTCAGGGGCAATCTTCTAGCAGGTCGCTGCATTCTTTGGGATAATTCCATGGTTGGCGCTCGAGCATTAAAAAACCAACGAATTTTTTACTGACTTAAATTTGACGTTCGCACACCTATCGCCCTTGGACTCTCCTTCGACTTCTTGCTTTGCCCCTTTCACTAAGAGCACATCCGCCCTTGACACGTGTCATAATCCGCAACTTGGGCACCTAGAAGACACTTTGAAATGTGGATGTTGACACATGGCAGCTTCTACCAAGCTGATAATGGGATGTGGCAGCATCCTCTTACATTAGAGGGCCTTTTGAGAGTCAAGCAGAAGTTGACACGTGGTCACTTCCGTAGAGCCCTTTAGCTAGCTTAGAGAAATTTTTGGGCCCTTTTCTGGTTCTTAGCGAACGCTAACACTTGGCACGCTCTGCATAGCTCCTAACAACTCATTCAGGCCCACCACAGTCTTCTTTGAAGCCAACAGGAGAAACCCATGGATGTTACCACCTGTCGACTTCTGTTGAGCCTTATAGGGGACACATGGCACGATCTGTTGCTCCTTAAAAAGCATGTTGAAGTCCTCCACAGTTGCCACTTGATGCTTTCCATGCTCTGGCTTTCCTAGTGTAAAATTTGATGCTTTTCAGGACGTCACCGTCCTTGGCAAAGTTCATCAATACTTTTTCTGTGGCTTTTCTACTTTGCGGGCTTTTGTTTCGGGCTTTTTTCTACAGACAAAAGTCCACAGGAATTGGCTGCTCTTTTCCTTTTCTTCAGGCTCTTTTAAACTCTCTCTGCCCTCTGTAAGGGATTCTGGACTTTGAACTACCCTCTGGCTGTAGGGCAGACCCTTGAACCAAGCCATTGAACCAACCCGTTGAACCAAAATTTGGTTCAATGGTTCAATGGTTCAAGACTGTGCGTTGAGCCAATTGAACCGTTTGCTTTGAACTTTTTTGATGAACTAAGCACTAAACTTAGCTGATTGAACCAAAGCTGAAGAACTGTCGATTAAACCAAAGCTTGAAATGAAGCGATGGTTCAATGGTTCGAAGATGCCGACCTTCCTTGTGAATTTCTTCAGACGAAAATCCAAAGGAACTTTGTAAAAACTTGCCCTTTTCGCCTGTTTCTTCAACTGCCAAAAGAAAACTTGCAGAGTCCATAGAAATGGACCTACAGAGTCTGTAGAAAACCAAGCTCTGCAGAGTCCATAGAAATTACCAAATTCATGCAAAATAAAAAATGAATTGGCCTAGAATAGCAGGGGAAGAAGGGGACCCATTTTTGGCCTGTTGGGCAAAAAATGGTCAACAAATTGGCAACTCCTAGGGGAAGCATGCCTACTATGCTTAGAAGCCAGTTGCCTTAAAAATCCATTGGGCACAGGGTCAGATTATAACTTAAAGATCAGCAATAGCTTTGATAAATCTAGAACCAATCACGCAGATTCACCTCAAAAGGAAAATAAAAACACACACAAGGCTAAGAAAACTACTTATGCAAACAACACTTAGGGAAAACAGGGAAAGAAAAATGAAAACAACCTAATATATACAACTAACCAGGAATGTTTGCCTCCCTCCTGGATCAAAGGGAAAATTTCTTAAGTCCCCTTCATGGCAAGAAGACTTATGGTGCCAGGCAAGTAGCTAAATGAAAAGGAGAGCTGGTGACCTGCTCCTCTTGCCTGTCACCTGATTTGTCTTGTACCTGAGTAGAGATTCAAACATGTTTCCAATGTATACGTACTCTGTTTGTTCTTCAAAAGAATTATTCAAAACATGAACAAGAGATTGCCCATGCTCCTCCATGTCACTTAAGGTGATCTCCTCCTCATTCGTACTCATGGAGTCTCCCTGGTCAGTCATAAACTAAGCATAAACTATATCAGGCAAGGCCTGATAGCTTTCTTAGAGGTTTGTGGATGGAGTGTATTCAGACATAGAATTTGTTATTTGGTCTGAAACGTCCATCACATGTTCACTAAGGAGACCTACTCTAGACTCCAATTATGCAATTCGCCTATCCATATCTCCCTGGAAAAGCCTTTCCTGGAAGTCACAATCATCATCAAGAGCAGGAGCAGGCCCATCTTCTTCAAGGTTTTGAGCAAAACCTTTCTCTTCCTCTTCCTTTTTGCCCCAAGATTCCACTGTTTTCTTCCAACTCATGATCTTGGGACTGAAATCTTGCTCCTGTGAACATGCAGCAACTTTATCCTCTTTAAGGTCCTGAGTTGGTTCATGATGTTCCTTCTTCCAGCTCAAAATTTGGAGATCATGTTGAAAGACTTGAGGAGGTTGGGGAAGATTTGGGAGGGTCTACTCATGTACAAGAAGTGCTGTCTGAAAAGAGGCGTGCTAAAAATCTAGGTGCACGGGATTGAGGGTAGGATCGATTGATGCATCGGATGAGTCAGAATGAGCAAGTGCCATCTGATAGAAAATATTTGGCACACAAGAGGGAGTTGTCTCTAGAATAGGAGAGGGCAGACCTTGGGCCAAGATTTCTTGATTTTCGTCCCTCCACTTTAGATTGGTGTAAGGGGTGTCTTTTGGCATCGGATCCTCTACAAAGTCTGAAAACTCCATCTCTCTTTCTCCAAGCAATCTCGTCTTCTTTTCTAATTCCTCAATCCGCTTGGCTAGATCATCCTCATTTTGTACCTCTTGGAGCTCGTGGGAATCATCATAGATATGGGGAGTGCATGAAGATTGCCATGAAATGCAAGGAGCTTCATAAGGAAGGGTGGGAGGGACTTGAAAAGGACTAACCTCATTTTGTACCTCGCACTCTTGGACAATGTCTTTCTCCTTCTTGCAATTCCATGACTCAACCACTTTATTCCAGCTCAAGCAATTCAGACTGGGCATCTCCTTTGGGGGTGATGGGGACACAATGTGAGAGGGTAGTGAAGATTTAGATTCCACTTCCCTCACTGCCAAGATGGACTGTTGCATCTGAAGGTTTGCCAATTTGATCTGTCTATCAAGATTAGCCTTAAACACAAGATTTGTTGTTTCGAAACTCTCCTCAACATGATTGGGAAAAGGACTTTGACATGCTTGACTTGGCTCATAAGCAGGGGTTTTATATGAATGATATGATGATTGGGGCAGCGAGTATGCAGGTTGATAGACTTGGTAAGGCTGCCTCTCATGAACACTCAACTTCTCTTCCAAAGATGCAATCAAACCACTCACATCCAGCATCTCACTTGTAAACCTGTGCCAATTGGCTCTTTCAATAGGAGCCCATTCCTTCTTAACCTGATCCAGTGTATTCCTCACTTGATGGATGATATGACCAGGAATTTCTTGGCCACATCCCCTTCTGGTGTCAAGATCTATTGCATACTTTTTGTATCCGAGCAGTGCTCATTTGAAGGCAAAAACAAGTTGATTGGCAAAGAGACTGGGTTGAGCAGGAGAAGTGACACATTGAAAATACTGGTCATAAGGCTAATATAGCTTATGGCAGGGTTGAGACTGGCCATATTGAACCTGATAAGGATCAACATAAGGCTGGTAAGGATCATAGCCATGCTGGCCAAGGAAAACAGGGTCCATGGCTCTGAATGATGGGGGTATACATACCAGAGTATTATTTCTTGATGGTACGGTACCAAAACTGCTTAGCCAGTTGATTTAACTCAGAGTCGCCATTGGTGTTTAATGCAAAAGCCTCCAAAGGCTGGTTGGTCGAAGAACACACCAAAAATTCTTCAACTCTGTGGACACAATTTGTCCTAGTTGGTCCCACCGGGCATCCCAAAAACTGTTGATGCAGTGGATTACACCCGGGGCAAGGAGGTTGAGCTCCTGCCTTCCACACGCAATAATGGAAACTCCCCTCTCGCCTGTGGGACCGGTGAAGCTAGAGGCGAGAGTCTCTAGGTAAGGGCTAGTTCCCTTTGATGCATCTAATTTGTTCCAGTAAGTGCTAACATATACATATATATATATATATATATATATATATATATATATATATAATGGTGGGGGATGAAAAGGGAGAAAGATTGCAGGATAACAAACTACTCTAAAGGAGGTGATGCACCAAAATGATTCGACCTTCTCACACTCACACTTAAAATCAGAAAAACACATACATACACTTCAAACTGGCAGAAGGACCAGGCCGCAAGAAACTTGGCAGGGAGACTTTTAATGGAAAATACAGAAAATAGAGATTCACCAAAGGTGCTGTGGAAAGGCACACTGTATAGCAATTTCTCCTATTTCTGCACTTCCAAATACAGCTCTCCTTGTCAGCTGTAGAAATGGCACTCTATAGACACCAGGTATGTTGGTGTTGAACCTGTGGAAGCATCAAGAAGCAATGACTAAACACAAACTAACACTCAGACATACACATAGATATTTAATCAGGATAGAGGTAATATGTGTTTATTGATTTAGGTGAAAATTTGCTAGGGCTACGCCTTACAAATGTGGAAGATTTTTTCTCAAATGAGAAGTCTCCAATATATAGAGGAAGAAAAGAGGCCTTTTGGCACCCTTTTTACAAGTGACCCATGGTAGGCACTGTGTCAACCACTGAAATAACTTCTTGAATCAACACCTTCCTGCGTTACTTGGATTGCTTCATCTGCTTCTGCGTGATGGCCATTCTAATGTTAAGATTTGAATTTATGAGCCACACCATTTGCCTGCTCTTTGTTCTCTGGGCTCTTTGTCCTTATCTGCTCCTTCAGCCCTCAGGGGTGATCTTCTGGTGGGTCGCTGCATTCTTTGGGCTCATTCCATGGTTGGTGCTTGGGCATTAAAAAACCAATGGCTTTTTTATTGACTTAAATTTGACATTCGTGCACCCGTCGCCCTTGGACTCTCCTTCAGCTTCCTGCTTTTCCCCTTTCACTGAGAGTGCATCCGCCCTTGACACGTGTCATAATCTGCAACTTGGGCACCTAAAAGACACTTTGAAACACAGACGTTGACACGTGGTAGCATTTGCTTACATTAGAGGGCCTTTTGAGAGTCAGGCGGAAGTGGACACGTGGTCACTTCTGTAGAGCCTTTAGCTACCTTAGAGAAAAATTTGGGCCCTTTTTTGGTTCTTAGCGAACGCTGAAACTTGGCATGCTCTACATAGCTCCTACCAACTCATTTGGGCCGACCACAGTCTTCTTTGAAGCCAACAAGAGAAACCCACAGATGTTGCCACCTGTCGGCTTCCACTGAGCCCTGCAGGGGACACGTGGCACGTTCTGCTGCTCCTAAAAAAGCATGTTGAAGTCCTCCACGGTTGCCACTTGGTGCTTTTCACGCTTTGGCTTTCTTGGTGTAAAATTTGATGCTTTTTGGGATGTCACTGTCCTTGGCAAAGTTCATTGGGCCTTTTTTCATGGCTTTTTTGCTTCGTGGGCTTTTGTTTCGGGCTTTTTTCCCATGGATAAAAGTCTATGGGAATTGGCCGCTCTTTTCCTTTTTTTTGGGCTCTTTGAAACTCTCTCTGCCCTCTGCAAGGGCTTCTGGACTTTGAACTACCCTCTGGCTGTAGGGCAGACCCTTGAACCAACCCGTTGAACCAAAATTTGGTTCAACGGTTCAATGGTTCAAGATTGCACGCCGAGCCAATTGAACCGTTTGCTTTGAACTTTTTCGATGAACTAAGCGCTGAACTTAGCTGATTGAACCAAAGCTGAAGAACTGTCGATTGAACCGAAGCTTGAAATGAAATGATGGTTCAATGATTTGAAGATGCCGACCTTCCTTGTGAATTTATTCAGACGAAAATCTGAAGGAGCTTTGTAAAAACTTGCCCTTTTTGTCTGTTTCTTCAACTACCAAAAGAAAACCTGCAGAGTCCGTAGAAATGGACCTGCAGAGTCTGTAGAAAACCAAGCTCTGCAGAGTCCATAGAAATCACTAGATTCATGCAAAAAAAAATGAATTGGCCTAGAATAGCAGGGGAAGAAGGGGACCGATTTTTGGCCTGTTGGGCAAACAATGGTCAACAAGGATCATGACTCACCATATAAAAACAAACTCTTGTCCTCTAGTGCACTTTTCTCAGCCAATGAGAAGAATTTGAGAACTAACTAGAGCTATTGAAGGATAAATGTTGATGATGGACTTGTCTTGATTGGACAAAGGGATGGTGGGGCATCCCTTGAAAGGTGGATCTCATTCAATGATCATGGACAATGTGCCTCTCTCCTTTCTCTCTCTATTTCTCTTCCCTTTTCTATATATCCCATTCTTTTCATTTGGTAAAGGGTTCTCTAATTTGAAATTTTTAGAGACTAGTTCTCTTTGATTTGGAAATTTTAGAGGAATTGGAATACTCTTTGAGATATTGTAAAATATGCTCAGCTTGATTAGGTTCGACCCTGCCAAGCATTTGTAAGAATTACTTATTGATGCAATAAATGATTTTCTTTTCCTACCTCTTGCCTTGGATTTGTGTCTATTGAGTTGTGCATTATGGCATTGTGTGAAGGAGAATCTTTCTCATCCATGGTCCTCCTTTCTAACCTTGTTTAGGGAGTTTTTCAACACTGTTTGTAGGGCTGGTTGAGTGCTCTTTCCACAATTGATGTGAACTTTCATTGAGTCTTATATCTCCTCTTTGTTTGCATTCATTGCTTCTTGAACCTCCTCCATGAAATATTAATGCAACTAACTTGATCTTGATGTTGTGTAAGTTAGTATTGTCCTCTAAAAAACTAGTGTGGATTCAAGCTTATGGAAGTTTTCCATTTTATTTTGGTGCATCATCTTGTTAGCTTTCTTAAGAGCCCTTATCCCCTTTTAAACCCTTTTCCCCATAAAACATTAGTTTAGCTTTAGTTTTAAGTGATCTACCAAGAGGAAGCCAGCCTTTTCCGAAGGTTCAATCTCACTACATGATACTCACAACTTGAGGTTGCTCCAATATTGTAGTTGGAAGTGAGAGAACCTCAAAAGCTCTCCCACAAGGGTGCAATTCTAGCCTACAACACTAACATCACGTGAGATCTTTTGTCACAGTTTAGTGAATCTACCAACAAATCATTAAATGGTTTCTCTTGGAGAGATATATATATATATATATCAAAACAAAGTTCTAACCATTCTTCAATGTCATTCCAAGTACAAATAACACTAAAAGGAAGACTAATAAAAGCTTGATAAGCTTTTCCTTTTAATGTTTGAAAAAAAAATTTGAAGAGACACTTTTTCATTTACAATACCTAGAGTTGCACAAATTAATCCAAAAACATCCACATAATCCTTTCATGATTCACCAGGACTTCCAAAGAACTTAAGAATATTAAGACCTTTTAATGAAAGAAGCTCATCTAGATGAGTACTAATATTAATAAGATTTTCACAAATCCAATGATTCACAAAAGATTAAACTATTTCATTGTCAAAATCTGTCTCATTATATGTTATTTTAGTTTTATTTCTAATGATTTGGAATCCTGAAATCAAGTCTTACATTTTTTTTTTTTTTTGTTGAATTTAAGGTGGTTGTTCTCCCATTAGAATTTTTAATAGATTCAACTACTTGACCACTAAAGTTGTAGTAAGATTAGTAGGAAAAATACTATCCTCAAGATGAAACACTAGAGGGAAGACTAAGAAAAGCTTAATAAGTTTTTCTTTATAACATTTGAGAGAAAACCTTAAGAGACACTTTTTCATTTACAATACCTAGAGTTGCACAAATTAATCTAAAAACATTCAAATGATCCTCTCATGATTCATCGAAACTTCTAGAGAACTTAATAATATTAAGACCTTTTAATAAAAGAAACTTACCTAGATGACTACTAATATTATTAAGATTTTCGCAAATTCAAGGATTCGTAAAAGTTCAAGCTATTTCATCATCAAAATCTGTCTCACTAACTGTTATTTTAGATTCATTTCTATCGATTTAGAGGCATGGAATCAAGTCTTAAGCTTTTTGTTGTATCTGTTGAATTCAAGATGGTTGTTCTATTAGAATTTTCAGTAAATTGAACTACTTGACTGGACTGGTTTAAATTTAAAGTTGTCTTAGGGTCAATAGAAAAAATACTATCCTCAAGATGAAAAGAATCAGAAAGAAATTGAACTTCACGTTGAGAATTAATAAACAAGATTTGTTCTCTTTTGTCTAATTCGTTGTTTAGTTTCCCAAATATGGCACTATGTTTCACATGAAATACTTGTCTCTATCTCACTGATGTCTACTTCTTCATTTATAACTTCAATTATGCGAGGTAGATCATAAGATCTATTATACCACGTAAAACAAGTTAGATTAAACATAATATCAACTTGATCATCAACAATGTCAATTGAAATTTGTTAATTAGAGGAGGACCCCCAATAGTCATGGACAAACAATGAAAAATAGAAAAAAAAAATTACGTCAATGAATCAACTATTTTGCCTACCACGAAGATTAAGATATAATAATACCAGTCTAATAGTAAGGATCTAATAGGTCACGAATGATCTTATAGATGTGCAAGGGTTTTTTAAATGTTTTAGAAAATAATAAGTCAAATAATTTACAATACTCCATTATAATTAATAAATCAAATATCTCTTAAATCCAATGAAAGGAATCAGATTACAATTATATAATCTAACCTATCCAACAGAGAAAGTCTATGAAAGAGACAACCTCTTGAAAGAAAGATCTCAGATCCTTCGTATTTCTATTTTATCAATCAGTTTATGATATTTTGATATTGATGTTAAGTTTAAAATAAATCTAAAGAAAATAAATAAAATGAATCAAAAGATAAAATAAAAAACTAGAAATAGAAATTGAATAGTGAAATTGAAATAAAAATTAACATATTAATTTAGATAACAATCTATCGAAAACTACAAATGAACTATCAAGAAGTAACCTACAAACAAAATACAATCAATGTAAATTACCTTAATCTAATCTAAACTAATGATATAATCTTAAGTTAACTAAAAGACGAATTTAAAAACGAACAAAATATAAAGGTTAACCTAAACACTCGAGTAAATCTTAAACAAAGATTACGAAATCAAATAAATAATTACATCAAAACACCTAATCTTAACAAGAGAAGATTAAATAAACACTCTAAATTAATAGAGTTATAAGAAATAAAGGAATGAAAATTTAAATCTAAGACATAAACATAAATAAATTAAAGAAAGACAACACTGAAATGAAATCTTAATTAACAAGAATCTAACACTTAAAAACAAAATGAAACTCAAATCTAAACAATATGAACTAATTAAAACTAAAAGAAATAATCAAATAAATCAAGAAATCTGGGACTAAACAAAAAGAAAAGAAAAATTAATTTAAATAAGATTAATCAAAAAATAAAAACAAATTTCAAGTTTTAGAAAATAATTGTCTTAGCAAAAAAAAGAATAAGATTATATTGAGAAACCAATTTTGGTATAAAATATCTTTGAAATGACAACTACTACAATTTGAAAAAATCGATAAAATATCGCACATGACGATATAATCATTATTATTTGAGACAAGTACTTCAAATTTTACACATAGAATTGTATATCGGCAATCATCATAAAATATTTAGACTTAATAAACTTTAGATGATCGATTTATAAATTAAACAAGAAATTTAAATATCCCTATGTCAATTAAATGTATTATTTAACCATCAAAAGATGTATTATTGGTCTATCTATAAAAATTATATCATCTCAGAGAATATTTGTGTAATGTTTCTCCCCTTGTAATGTAACTTTGATCTCTTTTTAAACAATCTCCATATGAGATGATTTAGAAAATAAGTCATAACTAACTCTAGTTAGTTATTTGTTAACTGTAATTGACTTAACAAAAATCAATTAATTAATTTTATAACTTAATTTTAAGTTTAAGACCTTAATAAAGTTTTAAGATTAAATTAAATAATAGTAGACCAAATACAACTCTAAATAGGTGGGGGCCATTAGTCATTACAATAATTAAATAATTATTTAAATATACCCAACAACATAATAACTATATAACAACTAAATTAAATTAAATACTATAAATGTTAATGACATATGCAATTAACCATATAATCGATTAATTATATAATCAAAATAAACTATATTGCAATAAAATATCAAACTTTTCATCATGCATCTAAAGCATAAAACATCCACAATAAAAAATATCAAAATATCACCAACAACAAATTGAAATATTAAGTTTTAACCAAAAAATAATTTAATAGCAACCACTCATCATCTGTATCTGAAAATACTTCAATCAAAGGATAGCCTTTATTATTTGAAACCAAAAGGTAAAATATATGAATTCAAATCCATGTAACTTTGTTCTTAATGAATTTTATATATTTTATCAAAATAAAGCTTTGATTTCAAGATAACAACCACAAAGTTGATTGCAACCTTATAACATCTATAAAAAAAAATTCATAATCACTATAAAAATCAAATAGTTATTGAAAATTTCAACTTTTGAGTCAACCAAAATATTTGATTATGTTCATTTATACCTATCATTTTGCAACTATTTGAAAACTCAAACATGCAAAATGAATTCGAGGCCTCAAACATATCATACATGTTTTACCTATCTAATCAATGTATCACAACCACCTAAAAATAATTTCAAACATGATACATCTTGAATAAAATCGTGCCAAATTTCACTATTTTCACATAAAATAATCAAAGTGTTCATTGTTCAAACCAACTTTGTTGCAATCTTATAATGTCCATGATATCAAACAAACTTATATCATCAAAGAAATGCAAAGATTCATTGTACCAACATTCTACCAAAAAAAATGTCTTAACCAAAAAAGTATTTATGCATGATCGAATAATCATTTTGTATACTCGAACCTTCGAAATTCTTTCATAATTATATGTTCTATATAGGTAGAGTTCAATGATAAAATCATTGAAACTCTTCATCATATATCCATTATATGCTGCTACAACCCAAATACAACCTGATAGTGAACCGAATGAGGACAAGAATTCAACACAAAAACAACTTATGAATACCATAATGCAAACAAACTACATGAAAAATAGTCATTTTAATCAAATTTGCATCCATCTATAACCCCATCAAGACCTTCATATGACAATATGACTATATGTAGATAAACAACTTAAACATAACCATTCACAAATTCATTTCGCACCATCATAGAAAGAATATTTATACAAAACGTAATCATGGCTTTGAAAACTTCTCTCGTTGACTACTATAATCGATTCTCAAGCAACTTATGCTCAAACGACCTCTTATCATGAACCAGAATATGCATAAAGGAGGAATGACCAATATATTATACTGAAACTCAAATATTTATGCCAAATTATATTAATGAAAACAAAGACAACTATTCTTTCCATCGCGTTGTCTCAAATACTTCATTCTCAATTGTATTTGTTCATCTCATAATCCATCTTAACAAGCAAACAAAAATATATATTTTAGATTTCCTTCAAATCTTATCACCCAAAAAAACCTTTTGAAGGATACCGTTAAATACATGTACATGCAAACTTCAACCATGAATCAAAAGATTTATGGACTTTTTACAAAATTATCATCAAATATAGATACAAATCCTAAAACCCAAAATCGATATTAATGAAAACCTTCAAGTTTCTAAATATCTCTCAACTAAAAACAACAATACTTGGCATGCATCATTTTTTCATGAAACCAGTGTTTAAAACCCAACTCAAATGAAATTATAGCTATTCGAAAACAAACTCAAATACATACGAGTTGTGCATTTCCCTCCCATAATGCCATGCAAACAAAATAGTAAAACAACAAATAATATGTCGACATTATTGTTTGAACATTCAAACAAACTACAACTTTCCATGAAAATAACAACTATAATATGACTAACATACCTTGCCTCTACAAAAACTAGATTTACAAACTCTTTTCAAGCTCAATCATTTCCTTTCCTTCCACTCACAGAACTTTGCTTTCGCCTGAAAGCTTGCAAAATGACTAACCAAATGCAAAATAACTACCTTTTGTACATGTAGAGCTTGTATTAACAACTCACACCTACGTGTCCAATTTTAATTAGTCGTGAACTCTGTGATCAACTAGTTTAGTGGCTCAACCAAGCTAAACACGTCATCACCAATTTAGTAATCACTAAATTCCCTTCCAGATATTCCGTCAACGCATCAAAACCAATGGAAGTACCTTACTATTCAATGAAATGAAGTCTCTAGGTTTCAAACGGATCCTAAATAAATCCCCCCCCCAAAAAATAAAAATAAAAATGCACCAATGCATTAACTCACACTACTTGAACCCTCCACAATGGCACCACCATAATACTCAAGTGAAATTCAAACTCGACTTCAAACCATGGTCTCAATTATAGTTAATGTGCATTAGCATAGTCATAAAGCATCCATTTAATCACCTTGACCATTTGTCTTGCTAACAATATCATTGTGTAATTTAATCTTTAGATTTAGCACTTAGGTCTAGGTACTCACATAAACTTTAAGCAATCAATAAAGTTTAACATATACGATACATTTAAATCAAACATGTAACCTTATAACCAATGCATCTTTAGAAAATAGTCATTACTTTATAAATGAATATGATATCAATAAAATCTAACACTATCAATCCTGTCTAGTAACCTTTCATGGGTTTGAAAGTTAAACAAATGAACTCAAATGCGACTCTGCACAAGAGAATTTTGAATATGCATCTTTAAACCCTTTCATTAATCAATCTATTCATGCAAAATAGAAAAGATAATGTGATCTCTTCATATATATCAAAATCAACGAATAAAATTGCTTTTGCATCGCTTATAACTGAAAATAGACAAAATGAAAGCTTACAACTATCACTGCTCAAACAAAATCAAATCGCAAACAACTATCACTTTGCATATCTTAATCATATAAGTACTAACATTTTTTTCATTAGTCACCACTTATGCTTTCGAAACCACTTGTTAACATTCAAGTAAAAATTTCATTAAATGCAATAGCCACTAATGATTGTTTAACATAAAAATGCATATTTAAAATGAAAGCAAATGACTTAGACCCCCATAAGTAGTTTTAGTTTTCATGACCTTAAGTCCTTAGTCTGGCAGAATGTATTAATATTTTCAAATTTTTAGAAAAAGAGTTGGGTGCCAAAAATAGGCATAGCATACTCTTCTTCACCTTCCTCTGCGTGGTAGTAATCTTTACCTTTACATCAACACTCTTTTTCTTGCATCTTCACACATTCTACCTTCTTCATCCATCATCTACCCATTGCATGAGCAAAATCCATCCACCTTCACCGGCCACATATCTTTCTCTTACTCCAGTCCATCACTAAAATCTATGACTTCATGCCACTTCTCTTTCTTCTCTTTCCTAATGCTTTTATGTGTCAATTCTTCCTCTATTGCTACACAACACATTCCAACAATTCTGCAATTATATGCATTTCTTTCCTAAGTAAGAGTTGATCTCTTACTTCTTCCACTTCCTCTTCAACCCTTTCCTGTTTAGCTCGCAAGCCAAAGGTTTCATCACAACTATGGGCATCAAAAACACTACCCATCCTCTCTATTGCCAATTCTAGAATGCTCCTAATGTCATTATATTTTATTGTTCTCATTGCAACCTCAAATAACTCTACCACTTCTGCTGCCCTCTGCTTTGTCACTTCAATCTGCATGATGACTTCAAAAATTTCACCCACCTCTATAATATCTGCATCCACTTTTGCACTCCAAGCACTCAAACATCCACTCAATCACTTTCATCTCTTTTGCAATTAAGAGATGGTCTTCCTCTTCTCCTTGGTTGAATATAGGATCTTTATAAACTACCATTGAAATTGTTGGTCCCCAAAAATGTGACTCGTTTTTGGAACAACATATGAGCTATCTTGGTCCTACAGGACCAAAACTTCTCTCTTCCCTTCTCAAAATTTGTTCTGAGCTTTCAAATTCCTCTTTTTTCAAGCTTTCCAGAAATCTACAGACTCTGCAGGCTTGAATCTACGGACTCTGCAGGCTTGAATATATGGACTCTACAGGCTTGAATCTACGGACTCTGCAGGCTTGAATATATGGACTTTGCAGGCTTAAATCTACGGACTCTGCAGGCTTGAAACTACGGACTTTGCAGGCTTAAAACTATGGACTCTGCAGGCTCATTTCTACGGACTCTTTCAAGGCTCGAGAGAAAACTTAGAGAAAACTACGGACTTGGTTTCTACGGACTCTGCAGGCAAGCCCATTTCTACAGGTTCAAAGGCTTCTGCAGGGGAGTTCAATCAAAAGAACCAGTTTCCAGCGCTTAGTCATTTTCAGGATTGGTTCAACGCCAAGGTTCAACCAAAGCGTCCATCGGCAAGCTTCTAAGCAAGAATCAAACCATTGAACCATTTTGGTTCAACGGTTCAATGGGTTCAACAACCTATTGGTTCAACGCTCTTGGTTCAAAGAGATCAAAAAGACAGCCAAATAACAAAGAATGAACAGGTTGAACCGTTGAACCAAAGATGGTTCAATCGGTCGGTTCAATCGGTAGGTTCAAGGGGCTGCCCCACGGCTGAAGGAACAAATGCCCCTGCAGAGGGCCGTGAATCAAGTCAAGTGCCCTTGCGGAGGGCCGCGAGCCAAAACCAACAAAGTGGACTCTTTCGAAAAAATGAACAAGGCAAAAGGCAAAGTAGAGTCCTTCGGACTAATTGTCCGAAGGAATTCACTCGGGAAGAGAGCCCGAAGAAAGCAAAGGAAAAGCCCGACTGAAGAGAAAAGCCCGTGGAAAAGCGCCCGATGGAAAAAAACAAAGTGCAGCGGAAGCCGCCACGTGTCCATTATAAAGCAGAGCGGAAGCCGCCACGTGTCATCTTCTGCAGGACCCCCAAAGGTTTCTAAAGCTTCTATAAGCTAAGCGGAATACATCACGTGTCCTGTTATGACTCAGCGGAACGTGACAAGTGTTTGCATCCGTGTTCCCCTTTTGGAGTTGCTCAGGCAAAACGTGTCGTGGACCCCATTTTTCGTAAGTTTCTAATGAGTTTCATAACAACGAAACTTGCCACTTGTCAAAGACGCAGAAAGGACCCCCCAAAACAAGAAGGGCTATAAAGGACAAAGAAGCAACATGGACGATTCCAAAGGCAAGTTCAATTAAAGCGATGGTTCAACCAGAGAGCCCAAAGATTTAAATTGCTACAAGGAAGAGAAGATCAACGCAAAGGACCAGAAATATTTTCAAAAGAATTATTTCCAGTAGGTGAAACAGTGGCTCGAGTAGACAGACTTCTGGGTGCACCAAATCAAGGACACAAGCCTATTTTTCTTCCATAAAGTAATGGCAAAATTGGACAGCAGTGCAGATATCAGGAAAAGGACCAGACAGTCCATACCAAAGAAGAGACATGTTAGAAGAATGGACATGCCATAGTTATGGCAGCGCACTGTTCTCAGCATGGTCTCTCTAGACAGGACTAAAGGCACATTGAAGATGTTGACTGCAGCATGAGCCGTCCCATGGAAAAAAGTGCCAATCCTTGCGTAGTTGATATAAGTTTGTAATTTCTCTCATTTGTAAAGGAGATCTTCCCCTTACAGAAGCAAAACTCTGCCCAAATTGAAAGGCATTACTAAGACTTTGAGCTCAAATTTTAGTTCATATTTCTTTGATTAAATGAGAAAGCAAGTCACTTGCAGACTTTGTGCTGTGATAGCTTGTGCTACTTTAGGAGATTGTTCTTGTCTGTCCTCTGAAAGCATTCTTGTTTATTTGATTTAACAAGCAGAACTAACAGAAGTAATCAGGAAGGTGTCCTGAAGTCAGTTGTGGAAGACTTTGTGTTGTCTGCAGTTGTCTTCAGTGTGTGTTTTCTTTTTGTTTCTATGTAAAGGACCTTGAAATGACTTTGTGCCTCCATTGTTCTTCATATCTCACTCTTGGGTAGTCGAGGTGGAGACTTTGCGCTACATCTCAGGCTGCTGGTTACTCTGCACCTTTGGTTACCAGTCACTTGTTACCAGAAAGATTCTTGTTGCCTGCAAGAACAAGCATTTCTGAAAGAAGAGAAGTGTCTTTTGTCGCTTCACCAGGATTTCTACTATCCAGGAAGGGCTCTGGCTCTGGGCTGAATGTTACTTCTGAAAGAAGAGAAGTACCTTCACCAATCACCCAGGATTTCTCCTCTATTTGTTAGCATCATCTCTGAAAAAAGAGAGATGGATGGTTTATCCCACCCCTGTGTCTTACTTTCTTCTTGTATATATAGTATATAGCCTCTGTATATTTAATATGGAACCTCCCCTTGATGAGAGGAGAGATTTGTCCCCTGTTGATGTAGTAAACCTGCACACCTAGACGACCCATCTCCCTATGCTGTGGTGATAGGAACTATTTTGCTCACCAGTTAGCTGGTCGACAAAATATTCACCCAATAGTTTTTGGCGACTCAACTGGAGACAGTAATTTTGTGTAATTTGGAACCTCAAGTTTCAGATTAAAACATCACCTGTGTCTTACCCATTATCATTATAACCTTATCCATGCATTCTGTTGTGGAAGAACGAACTACTCCAGTGCTTTCCCATTGTTAATTTTTCCTCCCCAGCCTCGCGCAACAGTTTTTGGCGACTCCGCTGGGGATGAATGTGCAATCTGAAGCCTCAAGTTTCAGATTGAAGCAGTTCCTTCCCTTATCCATTATACAGACTCTGGTGACTCTGTTCCATGTCTTACCCATTTTCATTATAGCCTTACCATCTTCCTCCGCCTCCATTATTTTATCTGGTCTGCAAAATCAGAGCTGCTAGAAAAGAATGCGCAGTTTGAAGCCTCAAGCTGAAGCAAGGCCAGTTCTTTTCCATTTTTGTTTTGCAATCTGGCCACTCCACCCAGATTTATTATCCATATTTTTCATAATTAAATCATGGCAGTTCGAGGCCCTTGGGGTAACTCTTTTGGCCCATTCAACTTGACTCCACCTCTGCATGAACTTCCACGCAACTCAAAAAAGAACTTCCCCAAATTCTTTGGAGATGAGAGAGTTCACCCTAATGAACACATTGCAGCGTTCAACATAGCTTGCGGTGTGATAGGGGTAGAATTTGAAGACGTGGCAGTCAGGATTTTTGTGGAGACCCTACAAGGTGCTGCTGCAGACTGGTTCTACCATCTACAAGCTAGATCAGTGATTGACTAGGATACAATCAAAGCCAAGTTTGAAGCCAGGTTCAAGCTTGCAGAGGATGCGAATGCTTTGCTGGCCCAGCTCACTCAGATGAAAAAAGAACTTCATGAGCCTATGAGGGATTTTATTGTCAGGTTCAACAAGCTGAGGCACAAGATTCTCATGGTCGCCCAACCGACACTTCAAAATCTTAAATGCTTCTTCATCAACTCACAGCTACATAAAGTGGGTTTTCTATTGGGACGGGCTAGACACATAGACCTTGAGGCTACTCAAGACTTGGCTACTAAGCTAAAAGATGACCTTATCTTGGCAAAAAAAATAAGGAGAGATCCTAACAGAGGTAAACCCTCTTCATCTTCTGAATACTCACCCACAACCACCATTGACCCAATGGTACAAAAGCTGGCAAATGAATTGCTAGCCTTGAAAAGGCAAATGGCACAAGGTATGTCTTTTGCTCCTCTATATAAAGATATACCAAGAAGGACATTCTCCAATTAGCCATATCAAGGCAATGTTGCCAGGAATCAAGGGCAGCCAAATCGTCTTCCTCCCCCACAAAGGAACCTTGCCCTTGAAGCGCCTCCAACCAACTCAGTAGTTGGATATCTGGAAACAAAACATGTTTCCTATTTCCAACCTGAGTTCGAGCAAGAAAATAGCATTGATCTCTTCAGGGAGGATCTAGAAGAATCAACTGACGACTCTCACATTGGTTTCTTGAATTACCAGGATGAACCCATAAATGAAGGTGAAGCAGTCGAAGAATCATACGCAGTATTCACCCGATCCGAGAATCAGTCAGCCCAACAAGTTGATAAAGAAAGAACAGAGGAACGAACTCAGCCTGCAATTCCAATTGCCAAGCAGAGAACCACTCTGCCTTTCCAGTCAAAGGACCCAGTGATTGCCAAGAAGGTTAGTACATCAAACATCTCTGCACCTTTTACTTCAACTTCGCAGATCAATCCTCCCCCTCCCAAAAACCAAAAAGATGAACTCCCATTCTCTCTTCCAAGTCCATCTTAGTCATTTGACATGATTGATCATGTCAAGAAATTCAAAATTCAAAAGACTGAGTTTGAATCCCTGCAAGCCAATCCTGAGCAGTTAAACATTGGTGAAGAGCTAGGTGTGGACCTGTCTGAGGCAAAGATTGTGGTCACCAAATGTCAGCCCCTGCTACTCAAATTTTTTTTGAGCCTTCAGGCAGGAGTAATTACTCTTTGACCACAGAGGATGCTCATGTCTCAGCTGATCAAAGTCCTGTAGCTGGCAATCCAGGATATTATCCAAACAAGACATCAAAAAAATTGGTAGGGCGCAATACAAATCAAGAAGGATCTTCCATCTCCCATGAAGAGAAATCTGATAGAAGATCAGCTTCTGATGATGCTTGAATCCTAGAATTCGATGGCAACAATTCTTCCACTAATGCTGGAGCCGAAACTGTGTTGATATCTCCTCAAAGAGATATTTTTCCTTCATGCAAGTTTCAGTTCAGCAACACCAACAACACAGCTGGATGCAAATCTCTGTTGCTCGGATTGAAGACTGCTCAGGATGAAGATGTCAAACTCCTTCACACCAAAGGAGATGCTGAGCTGATGGTTTGTTAGGAGTTTGATGCTGACAATCAAAGCATTTGCTAGACTGAACCAGCAGAACAAGTTATGATGGTGGACCATATTGCTGTATTCCGAAGTCAGCAAAAGGAACTCTTCGCAGAGAGAACAAGGAGTTATGGTTTTCAGTTTGAAGACCACGTCCTGCCATGGGGCAAGAAGAAGAAAGAGCCAAGAGGAAAACGCAAAAAATTGGTTTTCTGGGGGAGAGCTCCATTCGCCCATCACCGTTTCTAGGGACATAATGGTTTCCTGCTAGTTTATCAAGATGGCATCCCCTTTTTTTTGCCTCACAAGGAGCAGCATCTGAAGTACTTCAATTCTTGAAGTATCAGATAAGTTCACCTGTACATATGTATATCTGTATAGTCTTTAGTTCTATTTTGTTCTTTTCATTTTTATTTTTGAAGCCTTTCTTTTTGGGTAGCACGACTCCGTAGCCCAATGGCACACTTCAAGGCACTGGAGATTCTGGTTTCTACTCCCCTCAGCTGTGTTTCAAGTTTTCATATGAAGGAAGTTTCCCAACTGGAGCTAGCTGTTGGTCCCCAAAAATGTCACTCATTTTTGGAACAACATATGAGCTATCTTGGTCTTACAGGACCAAAACTTCTCTCTTCCCTTCTCAAAATTTGTTCTGAACTTTCAAATTCCTCTTTTTTCAAGCTTTCCAAAAATCTACGGACTCTGCAGGGTTGAATCTACAGACTCTACAGGCTTGAATCTACGGACTCTGCAGGCTTGAATCTACGGACTCTGCAGGCTTAAAACTACGGACTCCGCAAGCTCATTTCTATGAACTCTTTCAAGGCTCGAGAGAAAACTTAGAGAAAACTACAGACTTGGTTTCTACGAACTCTGCAGGTAGGTTCATTTCTATAGGTTCAAAGGCTTCTGCAGGCGAGTTCAATCAAAAGAACCAGTTTCTAGCACTTAGTCATTTTCAGGATTGGTTCAACGCCAAGGTTTAACCAAATAGTCCATCGGCAAGCTTCTAAGCAAGAATCGAACCATTGAACCATTGAACCTTGAACCATTTTGGTTCAATGGTTCAACGGGTTTAACGACCTATTGGTTCAACGCGCTTGGTTCAAAGAGATAAAAAAGACAGCAAAATAATGAAGAATGAACAGGTTGAACCGTTGAACCAAAGATGGTTCAATCGGTCGGTTCAATTGGCAGGTTCAAGGGGTTGCCCCACAACCAAAGGAACAAATGCCTCTGTGGAGGGCCGTGAATCAAGTCAAGTGCCCTTGCGGAGGGCCGCGAGCCAAAACAAACAAAGTGGACTCTTTCAAAAAAATGAACAAGGCAAAAGGCAAAGTAGAGTCCTTCGGACAAATTGTCCGAAGGAATTCACCTGGGAAGAGACCTTGAAGAAAACAAAGGAAAAACCCGACTGAAGAGAAAAGCCTGCGAAAAAGTACCCGATGGAAAAAGACAAAGTGCAGCAAAAGCCGCCACATGTCCATTATAAAGCAGAGCGAAAGCTGCCATGTGTCATCTTATGCAAGACCCCCAAAGGTTTCTAAAGCTTCTATAAGCTAAGCGGAATATGTCACATGTCCTGTTATGACTCAGCGGAACGTGATAAGTGTTTGCATCCATGTTCCCCTTTTGGAGTTGCTCGAGCAAAACGTGTCGTGGACCCCATTTTTCGTAAGTTTCTAATGAGTTTCATAACAGCAAAACTTGCCACTTGTCAAAGACACAGAAAGGACCCCCTAAAGACTTAGACAAGAAGGGCTATAAAGGACAAAGAAGCAACATGGACGATTCCAAAGGCAAGTTCAATTAAAGCGATGGTTCAACCAGAGAGCCCGAAGATTTAAATTGCTACAAGGAAGAGAAGATCAACGCAAAGGACCAGAAATATTTTCAAAAAAATTATTTTCAGTAGGTGAAACAGTGGCTCGAGTAGACTTAGACTTTTGGGTGCACCAAATCAAAGACACAAGCCTGCTTTTCTTCCATAAAGTAATGGCGAAATTAGACAGTTGTGCAGATATCAGGAAAAGGACCAGACAGTCCATACCAAAGAAGAGACATGTTAGAAGAATGGACACGCCATAGTTATGGCAGTGCACTGTTCTCAGCATGGTCTCTCCAGACAGGACTAAAGGCGCATTGAAGACGTTGACTGCAACATGGGCCGTCCCATGAAAAAAAAAGTCAATCCTTGCGTAGTTGATATAAGTTTGTAATTTCTCTCATTTGTAAAGGAGATCTTCCCCTTACAGAAGCAAAACTCTGCCCAAATTGAAAGGCATTACTGAGACTTTGAGCTCAGATTGTAGTTCATATTTTTTTGATTGAATGAGAAAGCAAGTCACTTGCAGACTTTGTGCTGTGATAGCTTATGTTACTTTAGGAGATTGTTCTTATGTCTGTCTTCTGAAAGCATTCTTGTTTATTTGATTTAACAAGCAGAACTAGCGAAAGTAATCAGGAAGGTGACTTGAAGTCAGTTGTGGAAGACTTTGTGCTGTCTGCAGTTGTCTTTAGCGTGTGTTTTCTTTCTGTTTCTGTGTAAAGGACCTTGGCAAGACTTTGTGCACCTATTGTTCTTCGTATCTCACTCTTGGGCAGTCGAGGTGGAGACTTTGCACTACATCTCAGGCTGCTGGTTACTTTGCACCTTTGGTTACCAGTCACTTGTTACCAGAAACATTCATGTTGCCTGCAAGAACAAGCATTTTTGAAAAAAGAGAAGTGCCTTCTGTTGCTTCACCTGGATTTCTACTATCCAGGAAGTGATCTAGCTCTTGGCTGAATGTTACTTCTGAAAGAAGAGAAGTACCTTCACCAATCACCCAGGATTTCTCCTCTGTTTGTTAGCATCATCTCTGAAAAAAGAGAGATGGATGGTTTATCCCACCCCTGTGTCTTACTTTCTGCTTGTATATATAGTATATAGCCTCCGTATATTTAATAGGGAACCTCCCCTTGATGAGATGAGAGATTTGTCCCCTGTTGATGTAGTAAACCTGCACACCAGGATGACCCATCTCCCTATGCTGTGTTGATAAGAACTAATTTGCTCACTAGTTAGCTGGTCGACAAAATATTCACCCAACAGAAACCACCTCATTTGTGTACTCCACATCTACCTCATGTTTTGTAAATGGAAGATCTTTACATCGGCATTATGTACTCTCACTTGCATATCTCAAGATGAAGGAAAAACACTCTAGATCTGTTGTTGCACCATTTTCAAACAGACACATATTGCACCACTTTTACACCTCAAGATACGTTGTTGTGCCACTTGCAAACCTGTGCATATCACTCTCTTGTGCACTTCAAGAACTGTTGTTATAGCACTCACAATCCTACACATATCTCTCTAGTGCACTCTGCTTGTTCTCTTCCCACCTTTGCAAATAATGGAGAACGCAAACCTCGATCTCTCAATCCAAGAATTGTTTTCCTTGTTTTGATACCAAATGATGCAACCATGTCTCGGAATCTCAATTAAGAGATGCCTTCTACAACATAGCCCACAATTATGCAATGGAAATGTAATAAAAACAATTTTATTTTATTACTTCAAACAAAGATGTACAAACACATCAACCAATCGCCAATGATACAACCTTACAATCCAAAAATGAACAACCTCACAAATGCTCACAGGGTTTCAATTAAAAAAACAACACTGCAATGAGGTTCCAAACAACTCAATCCCTTTAGTCCATCCCAAATATGTACATAGATCTAATTACAATACTCATGCAACTGCACTATAGTTTGCTTCTCTAATCAGTTATCAAAAGCCTTCTACAAATATAAGGATTTATTTATATAGATATGAATCCACCTACTTACATTAATTTCTCTCAACAATCCACTAAGGCCTCAAATATTAGATGCCCCTAATACATCAAAATGCACTACCATCATTAAATGCACGTTACAGTTCCAATGACCCTTAACATGTCACCATGTGATGTATTACTAACTTTGTTATTTCCAATGTGACGATATCCTTGGTATATCTTCTGCCTTTGCCAAAAATTGCAACTAAGTGCTCAATGACTCATGATCAAATGTACTACTAACTAAAGTTAAGACAAAGATACATGTTTAACACAGATAACTGCGATGCTTGTGCAGTGAGACACGATGACAAAAGAAATTCATCAAACATCATTAAAGTAAATCTGACCTTATATCCTTGCCAGATAGAATCAGATCTTTCAGTAACTCAAAAAAGTAACATGTCATTTTCAAACACATCGTAGGTTGTCGAAATATCCAAGGGCTACACCATTGCTTATTATTCCTAAGCTACTAATGTTTTTGGTTGATGCAAGATTACACATGAACCTGGATGCTCTTACATCAAATGCCACAAAGATGCCTTAACAATTTCCACTCAACCAGGTGTACTTGTTCCTGTATTTTCTTCTCTCATTTTAGCAATTTCTTGATTTTGGATTTATATAAACATTGATTCACTTGCAAATGTTTCCCTTATATTTGTAGGTACAAAGGCTTTCTTATTTCAAATACATGAGCATGGATGATTGTCCCAAGATATTCATTACTTTTCATGGTGTTTGTTCCAAAATCATCATGATTTTTTAGTGGCTATTAAGATGCACTGGATTCCAAGGAGTGCAAGCTTGTTTTTTATACGTAGTAGGGGTTGAACTCTAAGAGTAGGTGATCTCTCTTTCTTTTTGACTTTCATATCATTATCATTTCTATATTAACTTTAAGAATTCTTAGAAATTTCAATCACAACATCTACATCCCTCCCAGGTACACTTGTTTGTTTTACTTTAATATGTATGCACACATGCACATCAGATTGGAGCATTATGTAGACACCTAATTTTGGTCTGAGGGTATTTTTAGATCTCAGTTTGCATTGTTCTAAAGAATTTTGATCCAAGCAACATTTCAAGTAACAATTCGGATGACAATTCTACCCCAACTGGTGGCAGAACTTTTGGGAGCCATAACTTTTGCACCATAGTTTCGTTTGACTCCCTGTTTGAACTGTTGGAAAGCTAAAAATGAGGGGAACGCCGTGAGATAGCACAAAACTCTGCTCGATGGGTTTTGACCCCCAAAAATCAAATGAAAGTGTCCCAAATTTCAATTTTAGTAGTGCAGTCTAAAAATAGTAAGTTTATAAAAATAGTAATTCCTCGAATTCTATATTATTGTAAATCGTGGAAGTTGAACCACTTAATCTCCCTCGATATTGGTGACCTTCCACATCCTCCTACCTTCAAAATGTGTATAAATGAAGATGTAACTAGAAATAAAAATCAAACATCTCTTCCTAGAGATAGGCATATGTTGTATCTGCAATTTTTTAGCAATAAAACATCTCTTCTTAGAGATAGCATTATTATTTATGTGTTCGTAAAATATTTTTCAATCAAGACTTTTGAATTTTGGATCAGTGGTATTAGAGCGGTTTGTCTTTAGAGTGTATGATCCTGAGGATGAGGTCAGATTACAGGAAGCTTGGGTGGAAAATAATAGAACCATCAGACTATCCACATGTTCGCTCCAAATGACCTCAAAAGGCGGACAACATTGAGACAATCGATCTTTTCAAAAAAATGATGAATGAAGCCCTCCAATAACAACAAGTGCAGATGCTACAATAATTCGCCCAAATTCTCCAACAAATCTTGATGAAAATTTTTGGCTCCTCATCTGCACCCCCACATCCTTTCAGTGCCCCAACACCCTTCAAAGTTTAGGTGAACTTTGATATCCCTATATTTGAAGGCAAAATCAATGCTGATGCAGTAAAAAATTGGTTGGATCAATTGTCTTCCTTTTTTTTAAAAATAAATTCACCAATAAAGAGAAGATCACTTTTTCTCTTTTAAAAGCATCATTCCCTGTCAAAAATTAGTGGGAAGTGTATAAAAAGAGATTTAGTACGGATAATATTGGTCTTGAGGTGGAACCTACCTGAGACGATTTCATAGAAGCTGTAAAAGAATAATACCACCCCATTGGAGCATATGATGATTTGTATATAGAGTAGCAACAACTTCGCTAAAATAAGGAACAATCTATTCAAGATTACACTGACATTTTTTATTCTCTATCTACTAGATTAGGCATCCAGAAAAGTGAGAAACATAAGGTTCTCAAATATCGTGATGGACTATAATGGTATATACAGGGGGAAATAAAACTCTTCAATTTGAAAATCTTTGGTGAGACATATAAGTTTGCGGTGAAGATTGAGCAGAAGCATGGAAGAATGAATACGAAGAATCAGCATTCAAAATAAAAAAGTGATAAAGAATGTCAAACACAAGGCCAAAATTGGAAGCAAAAAGAAAAGAAGACTGAAAAATGGTGTGATTACCACAGATATGGAACTCACTCTAAAAAAGAATGTCGAGCCATCAAGTCCATATTTTCTGAGTCACAATATTTAACATCTACTGTTATGTCTCATACACACCTTGCAATCAAAGAGGATGAAGAAGAGATTGTAGATGCTGAGCCCAATATCATTGTTGCTTCATCACAGACCCACGAGGAGAGGTCAGACGACAAAGAAAGGTTGTTTCACTCTAAGTTATGGGTGAAAGGTAAGCCTCTACATTTCATTCTTAATAGTGAGAGTCAAAAGAATTTAATCTCTGTTAATGTTGGGAAAATTCTAAATTTGTCCATGAACCCTCACCCAAAGCCATACAATATTGGATGGTTGAGTTTAGGGAGAAACCTCTATGTCACCCACCAATGTCTTTTCTCATATGCAATAAAACTTTTTCAAGATGAGGTCTTATGTGATGTGGTCAATCTGGATGTTTGTGATGTACTCTCTGATCAACCATTCATATATAATCGACATGGTATATATGAATCAAGAACTCAAAGGATCACCCTCACTCTTGGAACACGACGCTACAGGGTACTAGAGATACCACTTTTTACATCTGTCTCTCTGATTAATGGCAAGAAATTCGATCTCATAGTGGTCAAGCCACATAAATCCAAAATGATCGATGTTACATCCCTGACTACACAAACAACACAACAGAAGCAAATAGATACCAAGCTGAAGAAGTTCATGGCCTTCCATCTACAGACTGATGCTCAGACAGAAATGGTGAACAATCGGGCCCTGCACAGCTCCACAAAACACAGTCCATTCCAAGTATGCATCGAGAATCAAATCAAAACACAACTACCACACTTGATGACAAATTTTGATGCAATGGGGACTATTGCTTCTCAAGGAGGGAGAAATGATTCGAGCAATATTTTAGATGACAATTCGGGTGACGGTTCTATCCCAATTGGTAGCAAAACTTTCGAGAGCCATAACTTTTGCACCATAACTCCGTTTGACTCCCTGTTTGAACCGTTGGAAAGCTAAGAATGAGGAGAACGTCGTGAGATGGCATAGAGCTTCGCTCGGTGGGTTTTGACCCTCGAAAACCAAATGAAAGTGCCCCAAATTTTAATTTTAGTAATGTAATCTAAAGATAGTAATTCTTCAAATTTTGTATTGTTGTAAATCGTGGAAGTTGAACCACTTAATCTCCCTCGAAATTGGCGACCTTCCACATCCTCCTACCTTCAAAATGTGTATAAATGAAGATGTAACCCAAAATAGAAATCAAACATCTCTTTCCATAGATAAGCATATGTTGTATCTGTAATTTTGGAACAATAAAACATCCCTTCTCAGAGATATCATTATTATTTGTGTGTTCTTGAAATATTCTTCAACTAAGACTTTCGAGTTTTAGATCAAATTTTGTGTTTATTGATTATTAGTTCACATTAGGATTTGTTATAGCTTGAAATTGCACCCTTATGAGAGAGTTCTTTAGGCTCGCTCACTTGCAACTACAAGCATGGGGACAACCTCAAGTTGTGGGTATCCTATGGTGAGGTTGAACCTCTAAGTTTTTTATGAGGCTAGTTCTTCATGGGCTTCACTTCAGCTCTTGATCTCACACTAAAAACTACTATCAACTAAGAAAAAGTAGTAGGAGGATGACTGAAAAGGAAATATAAGGGAGGTGATGCACCAAAAAAAGTGATCCACTTGGTTTGGGAAAAGAGCCAACCACTGATGAATCCAAACAAGTCACAGGGTATTTTGGTTCTATCTCAAGGCCATAGACATGGAGCTTTTGCATGGAGGTTGGAGAGAAGCCTTATGCTTTGAAAGATAACAAAATAGGTCTAAGAAAGACACTATGAACTGGTAACACTTCAAAGGAAGCTCGACACACAGACACTTCATGCAACCCTGCACAAAATCGAGAGGATTAAAAGCAAGTTGCTAGAAGAAATCACAAGTGATGAATGACAATCATAAATTCTGCAAATGAAACCAAATGTGCACACTTGTTTTAATCAGAAACAGAAAAGTCTTCCTTATATTACTTCAAAAGAGCCTTTTACAAAGCGATTTTTGTACAATGATTATATCACCAATCTGGGGATGATTTGCTTGGCTCCAAGCCTCTATTTATATAGAAAAGGGGGAAGAGAAAGGGAAGAAAGAAGAAGTCGCTGATGGCGGGAACTGTCACATTATACTTCCTTGTTGCCCTTAAATGTGCCACTCAAAATCACTAGACAATACTCTCGAGGCCCTCTTGTCTTTAAGTTTTTCTTTGACGCATCTGAGAAGCCATGTTGTGAGTAGTTGGAATGTCTTTTCTTAGCATAACGCATTTAAGCGTCGAACGGTGATTGCAGGGAGTGAACTATGATGGATGAGAGCCTTCATAATTTCCAACTACCAGTCGCTTGGACTCTCCCGTGCTCATTGGTCATCCCTGTGCCACTTGTCCTTTACTAATTGGTCATTTTTGCTCCAGCTTATGCCATGTGGTAGCGTTTCATTCGTGGCATCATGATTCTCGCGTTGTTGGACCAAGCTTAAGTCCAGCACTTGGAGAACTTGATTTACTCTATGTAGAGTAATTTGGATTCTTTAATCTCTCCAACTTCGGACTTTTCCAGATCCTTTACTTATAAAGCCTTTTAAGTAGAGTACTTGGAGAAACCCGATTTACTCTATGTAGAGTAATTCGAGTTCTCTAAGCCTACTTACTTCGGACTTGTCCATCTGGAAGTCTTCTCACTTTGTTGTTTCTCAAGCCTTAAGACTTCGAGCTTTTCAAACCCGATTATTTTCAATCGCTAGTTGCTTATTCTGATTTTGACGTCCATTGGCCCGTCATTTCCTTTGGACACTTGGTCTCGGGCTTCCTTTTCGGCTTATTTCTTTTGGGCAAATCTCTCGAAGGAATTTCTTCAGACAATTTGTCCGAAGGAATTCCTTCGGACTTTTTGTCCGTGTCTATTTTCGAAAATCATCTTTCGAGCTTTTTGTAATAGACTTTCCCGAAAGGTAAGAGACCCTTCGGGCTTTCTGTAGTGTCCCTTTGGACTTCCGCGAATGATCCTCTCGAAGGGAAAGATACCCTAAGGGAATTTTGAAATGGTCCTTCCGAAGGGTAACATACCCTTCAAGAAACTTGCAACTATCCACTTGGAGAAGAAAAAGCCCTTCGGATTTATGAAGTGTACCTTCGGGTTCTTGAAAGACCCTTCGAAAAAGTTGATGAGGACCTTCAAAAAAATTGAGTGGTCCCTTTTGCCCTAAAAAGGCCCTTCGGCATTTTGAAAATACCTTTCGGATTTTTTGAAAAAGACTCCTCCCTTGAAGAACCCAAAAAGCACTATTTTTTAAGACCAAATCAAGTTTGTCAAGCCCTTTAACTTATTTCGGGCTTCTGACTGCTCACAAATTATGAAGTAATCAAATAGTGTTCCTTGGAGACCCTGAAATACACTATCCATGAGTAATTTGGGTTTGTAAACCCGAATTACTTCTTATAAAACATTTAGAAGTTAAGCACTGCTGGAAACCCGATTTTCACTGTGCCCTCAGAAACCCGAAGTTGTCACTGCTGGAAAACCCAAAATCCTCCCAAAGACATGCCATTTTCTTAACTGAAAGCTCCATCTTTCATACTTAAGCAAATTTTGATATGTGGGCCAAAAATGGCCAACAGGATCTTATTAGTATGTGGTTTCCATGTTCAGGGCCTTGTTTATTTCTCATTTCTCTTGTTTTCTCTCTCCTCTCTAGTTTCCTCTTTCTTCCTTTTATTTTTGTCTCTTTTTGGTTTTGACCAAGACCATAACAATATGATTCTAGTTGACCAAGATTATAGCAATAAAGTCATGGTTGATTAGGACTGTACCACTATGATCTTGATCCCTTTTGCTTGTAGGTCCTTTGAGCCTTCTGTTTATGTTCCCTTGGATTTAAGCTCTATTAGCATTTCTACCTTGTGTGTTAGCTTGCACACCAATAGGATCCTAATTTCAATTTGAGAAGTCTATAAATACCCATGTATTAGTGCACAAGAGAAGAGAGAATGAGTGACAAGAGTAGTTTCAAGAAAAGGTCAAGAGTGATAAATATAAGTCTAGTGTCTATTGAAAAGACAAATTTAAGTGTTCAAGCTGAATTGTCATTTAAAGTCTACATATTGCATCATTCCCATTTGCTTATGCTAGTGAAAAGACATATAAGGATTAGGGCTTGCATCCACGATTGCTTGGTGAACTACATTGAGTGTTGGTTTCCAATTTGTCTAAGAATAGGGGTCTGACTGTGACAACCCTGTCAATGACTACGTCATTTTTAAAGGTTTTGCAAATTATCTTGAGTTAATAAGGATTTTAAGAAAGGAGATCAATTTCCCAATGATCCGCAGCGAATTTTGGAAAAGCAAACAAGGATTTTGGATCCTAGAAATAGAGGATCATACTTATCAAATTTATTTTGGGAAAGAACACAGTGACAAAGAGCGTAGCAATGCGATCCTGGTTTGACTAGGAACATAGCAGTACTCCGCGACAGAAATTTTGACAAATATCAGCTTGCTTTGATATTTCTAGGTTTTGTTAGCTTAAGTTATTGGACTTGTTTCCAAGTTCAACTTTTGACAATCTACAAATTTGCGACAATTAAGTATTCTTCTTGAGACCTTGGCTTTGTACATTTTGATTATTCTAGAATATTTATTATAGCAATTAGGTCTGATTTTAGTGTTTTTGAATTGCAACATTGTTTATGGCTAGGTGTAATGTGTGTTGATGTGAAACTGCTTTCCCATATAATAGCGGTTTGCCTTATCTGCAATTTGATGAGTCTGATCAACATCAATGACTTATGTTGTAAGGCGCTGCTAACTGGTTGACTCTCTTAGACATCCTCCATTTCTATTCTTTCGTGACCACCAAGGACTGCAACAGGGTTATCAATATTGATGATGCGGAAAGGATATTTTTCCTTATCTTTACTCATCATTAGAACCTCCACTAACCCCTCAAACTTTCAATTCTTATATATCCAATTCCTTAGGGTCTAGGGGCTTGGAAAGTCACCCATGAACCTACAAATAAGGGTTGTTTCTTTAAGCTTCCAAATTCTTCTCTCCATTTTATCCAAGAGAATAAGATTTGGGTGGGTTTTCCATGCATTAGATAACAACTAGTTTCCTTTTTTACTCAAAAGAAAGGTCTTAATGTAGTACTTTGGGCATGGTAGTGGATAAAATTATGAAGATCTTCTTTAGAGGGACAACCCCTCGAGCCATTTGAGACGGTAGATCAAAAAACATTGATTTGGACTTGTTGGAGGTGAGGGATGTGAGGAGGCCATGTCCTCCTTAAGGGACAGCCCCTAGAGCCAATCAGTCAACCCTTGGCTGGAATGGGGGATATATTTCTGGTTTGGGTGCAGGAGGTTGGCTTCACAGGAGGAAGGGGCATGGTGGGGTAGGTTGTAGTTGGGAGCCTATGTATTACTATATTCCACCATCTTATATATATGACACCTATGCATACCTGATAAGTTGAAAAGTAGAGGATCCAACAAGGCAAGTGTTGTCAACCTGGAGCTGCACCCAGAATCGAAGACATGCATGAAATGACCAATCCTCTATTCGGTTGAAACAATGGGATCTTCTCATGAGGGTAGGTGCCTCAATGGCGAGAAGAACCTCCAGAGAAAACTGGTTCCTATAAGATGTATCAATGGATCTCTACTCTGTGCTGCGAATCTACCATGAAAAAGGGAGAAAGAAACTTGAAAGGGAAATCCTACCTAATAACAGTGATACACCAGAATGTTGATCCACTCTACTTGGAACCCTGAACACTGAATCAAACAAGGGAAAAAGAAGACCTTTGATTTCAATTGATCACTATGCATAAATATTTCATGAGAAGGTTCGATCCAATGACCAAAACATGAGGGAAAACGATGGAGAGAGGTCTGATACAAGACACTTTGCAGCGACCTAACATCCACTTACAGCTTCAGCAAAAGACATAGAACACTGAACATGACTTGCATAATATGATAAGCTAGCAACTAGGTACGAATTAGAATTTGGGAAGGGACATAAATCTACCACATATGCAAACTGTTGAATGAATATACACTATGCCAGCACTTGAAATATGAAAGTACAAACCTTCTATTGATTGAAGAGGTTACACAACTCATCAATGGCAGAGTCTAGTCTTGCCAAGAGAGGGATGAAAAAATCTAACGCTGAAAACCCATTAATATAGAGAATTACAAAAACAAAGAGATTGACGTTGAAAAATAGAAGAGGAAGATCAACTTAGATTAACTCAATACCAACTTTGCCTTCCAATAAAATATATCTTCTCTTTGTCTTTGCATGAAGTTCCTTGGTGTTTGAGAAATGGACGGTGGGTCTGTTGAAAGTCAACTTCTCCTTTGCATGGAAGATTACACCAATTGTCAAAAATAGACTCCTATTGAGCTGTCGGATCGAGAAAACAATCATTTTTCCTTGAAAATGGCACCAAACTTAGACTAAGAAACTCGGCTTGATGCTGAGTTGGACCTTCGGATGCATGATAATGACTAGTCAAACCATGGACAAAACAAATAGTCAACTGAAACTTAGCAATCCACCAAACATAGCCCTTGCTTGCATGAGAGACATATTTAGACTGAATAGTTCGCCGACTTTCCATTCTCGGTTTCCTTATTTCCTGTGCATGCATTTCTCTTGCATGTTTATGGTTTTTCTATTTCTTGGCTTTTCGTTGACTTCACCTTGTTTTTTAATTTTTGTGGACATTATTTTTTCTGTGGACCTTTTGGATTTCCTTCACCTTACCTTTTGATTTTCTTCGGAATTTTCGTTTGACAAATTTTTCCTGCGGACTTTTTTGTTTATCTCCCTAGCCTTTGTGTATTTTCTATCGGGTTTTATTCTCTCGGGCTTCTTGTTATCTGTGAATTTTTTGCGGAAAAAATGGTTGCCCCTGGGTTTAATCTCCGTCGGATTTTTGTCTTCTCACTTTCTCGCGAGCTTTGTGTCCTTTGAATTTCTACGGACTTTTTCCTTGCCAATTTTTTCAAATTAATCTTTGGCTGCATTTTGTTCGGACTTATGTTTTCTCACTTTCCTGCAGCTTTTGTGTCCATCGGATTTTTGTCTTCTCACTTTCCCGCGGGCTTTGTGTCCTTTGAATTTCTGCGGATTTTTCCTTACCAATTTTTCCGACTTAATCCTTTGGACTTTTGTCCACATATATCCTTCCTCCGATTCGTTTTCTCTTTTGCCTTTGTGTAATGTTCCATCGGGTTTTTCTTTGTCCCGATTTTTTTCAGACTTTTTGTCTGAAAGTCCAAAGGAATTAGTCCTTTGTCTTTATTTTGCCACCGGCAGAATGCCCTTCAGGTTTTTTGGAAAGGTCTTGCCACCGACCAAGTGCCCTCCGCAAGGGCTTGTATCCTTCCTCTGTGCCCTTCGGGTTTTTTGGAAAGGTCTTGCCACTGACCAAGTGCCCTCCGCAAGGGCTTGTGTCTCTCCGGAGCTAGCTTTTCGAAAGAATTGAAGGACACTCGGGTTTTTTGTAGGGAACCCGAGCTTTTTGTAGGGCACCTGGGCTTTTGTCTCCTTAATTCCTTCAAACAAAAGGTCCGAAGGAATTGAATACTTTGTCAATTGCCCCTTTGGAATTCTCTCGGACTTCTCCCAAGTCCTTTGAAAAATCTTTTCCCTCGGACAAAAAGTCCAAGGAAATTGTCCATCTCTTAGCCCGACAAAATTTTGAAAAGACAATACTTTGGAAAGAAAACACTTGGGAATAGTCGTTGTAAGTCTGAAAAACAAACCTGTATTCTGTAGGTGTCCGAAAGGAAACACACGCCTTCATTCATAAGCGAACCTACAGGCTTGTAGGCTCTTTCCTTGGCTGAGACCTTGCTGTAGATGGCTCCTTGGGTAGCTGTAGGTATGGATTTAGGCTTGATTGAACTTTGCAAAACCTTTTCCTTTTCATTAGTCAGTACCCGAAACTGATTCACAAGATGAACTGGTACCCATAAGACCGTCTTCCGAATCGTAAGGTTGACAATTTTTGTCCTGTGGAAGAATTGTCAACAGCAAGTTCTATAGTTGTAAAGAGGACAGTTCTCCATTAAATAGCTATGTAACAGTTATACATATGGTTATGAACTAAACAGTAACTACCATCTTATATATACAACTTCTGCAAATTCTAATTACTTTGTATCAACTATGTAGTGGACTGTTCTTTTCAAATACAAGGCTTGCCCTGTATTATAAAAAAATGGTTGCTATAGAATGACCGACAATCCTTCCTTGCCTGTAATGGACAACTAGTAACCACTCAGCATGACTTGTATGGTAGACAAGAATGGGTAGTTGCTAGTGACGATCCTCCAACTGGGCCTTTTTAATTTGGAATTCAAACCCTGTTGTATCTCTTCTATTATTTGGAATACATGGATTCTACACTACTTTACAAATATTAGCACTTTTTTCTTGTGCTAGTTATTGCACCCCGCAACAAGGAGGAAAATGCATTTCGTCTTGAATGTCAGGGTCTACAATGCATAAATCTTGCATTTAATTTTTCGTAAGTTCAGCATTGATTGTCCATCCATTTCTTCCACAAGTTCATTAGGCGGAAATTCAACTTAACTGCTGCTAAGGGCAGATTTGGAAAAACAATGCTAGACCAAGGTCAGGAGAGGAAGGATAGGGCCATTGGATGCATACAGACATTATTTTGGTACGCAAGAATGAACTATCAACAGAGAGAGAGAGATGCTTATTAAATGTAATTATTATTTACTTGATTACTGGTATAAGGTGATTGGTAGGTGAACTCGTTTGTATACTACACGATCAATCAGTATTTTTTGTACATTGAGTTTTACATTCAGCGCATCACTGCTATAGATTCAAACCATTCATATCACTGATCAATACAACACAATAAAATCACCACTGTTACCAAGACAACGGAAAGAATTGGATTAAAAAAAAGACATTTAAATAGGTTCACAATGCAACAAAGAGATGTAGACTTTTCTGTGACTCTGCTACAATGGAGAAAATGAGCCACCAGAAAACTGCCGATACATCTTGAGTAAATACTCTAGAATACATGAGCTCCGTACAGTCCCCAACTAACCATTTTGTGGTTTTATGCAGACTTAAATCAAGTAGGAAAACTATGATTTATATTCTGTGAAAAGATCACACATTTATAATTAGTTCATTTAATAGTTGTACAAGTATAGACCAATTCTGTTTCTCATTAACACCATACAGGTCTAAACAAACAATGATCTTAAGACATTCAAACATTTTAAGTGATTGCAATAGCCATGGGAACAAAATTCAACATCATAACTAAAAAATCAGGCAGCCTAAAAAGCCCATCACATCTACTGCTACCTTGACATGAAACATGAACAGAGACAGCCAATAAGGCAGCTTGGAAACTGTAATTCCAAATTAAATACGACTCAACCATTTAAATCCCAGAAATTCCTAATTTCCTGATAGTTTACTTTGTATTGTAGAAATATCTAACCCTCACCTCCAAGTAATGACAAAAATTCAAACATATCCTAACAAAAATGAACATCCATATTAGGCTCATTTCATTGAGATTTCATTGAAATGCTAGGCTTATCTTCAAAATGTCTCTTAAACACCTTCAGTACACTCTAGGAGGACCTCTCTCACCTCCCACAAAAAATGGTAGAAGTTACATATAACAACAATAAAGTAAAATTCACATTTCATAACATGGGGCAGCAAAAATATACCTCCTCAACCAAAAGTGAAATCATCAGGAGGAAATTGATCTTGATTTGTGCGAAAATTGAAATTGAAATCCGGCTCCCCATTAACGTCATCAGGAGGTATGTTTTCATCATTCTCATCACTTTCTTGCCAATATGTTTCCAGAATCTCTTCAGCCTTTGCATTGATTTCATTGTTACTGTTACTCTGCAAATTCTCAATCTTTTCAAGTCCTCCAGCATCATCAATGTACTGACAATAAAGATTCATGTCTGCAGTGTCTCCTAGTTGCCTTTCTGCTTCTCCAACTTCCAAAATATTCTCAAGCCCCTCAAGGCAATGTGTCACAATTTTTGGATCTTTACAGTCTAACAGATCGCATAGTGGTTTAATGCATCCTTCCTTAACCAAACACCTGCCATTTTAAACACAAGTCAATCTACATGGTGTACAGCACAACAAAAAGATTAACTCCAAATTTATGTGCAAATATAATTTTACAAACTAATTTAAACAAGTTTGTGTGTTCTTCAAAAAACAGAATGCAGCTGAGATGAAATAACCCGTGTCTTGGTTTGCCCCAGTGCTTCCTTATAAGGTACTCCGAATTGCAGCATACGTTACATAATGACTCTTAATAACTGAATTCATTAATCCGTTACAAAGGGCACTCTATACTTGCATAAGTCCGTTACATAACATCACCCAACGATTTTTTGAGTTCTTTTAGATGAGTGACTGCCCAGCTATTGACTAGATATCATCCCGATGCTCACACAATATCCTGCTAATCAACGGAGTGCCTTTTGTATATATTTCAGCCAAGATGGAAAGCTATTTGTTACTACCACCCCAAGTCATCAGATGTAAGAATGAAAAAACCCAATGACAAATGAAATTGAAACCAGGTATTAGAAAATAAGTATACAATATTGAGATGCTTGCTTGCATTGCAGTTTTTCTATGGTGCACAAGCACTCAACCCATACAATTATAACATTCGAATTTAGTGAACTATTGAGTGCATCATCTTGTAGAACAGAGTTTAAAATAAAGAATTACAGAATTTGTTCCCCTGCATCAGATAAATATAAAGGGCCTCGGTAAAATATCATTCCAATGGTTTATTTAAAATGTGGCCAAGTTATCAGCTAAAAGTGCTTCTTGTCCACATCTGTTAGTTGTTAGTTGTTAGTTATTAGAACATGTAAATTGCAAGCATGCAGCTACTTCTGATACTATCACTAATTTTATCCTTTACATGCATACATCAAGATGTCTGTACTTAGCATTGAATTTGAGGCATTTGGAAATTATACTAAAACACGAGCATTATTTTATTCCGAGGAAAAGTATATGTGAAGCTTTCTGGAGGCTAATCTCAGATATCAAAATTATCCCATAACTCAGTCTAGGGGAACATCATGCCTTCTTCATTCAAAGTTCTAGTTATTTGGATAAATGTTAAAACGAGGCACAGGATTATGAAAATAGAAGTCATGTTGAAGAAGGAATATTCAGCAGACTAGCTAGCTTACAATTCCAAATGGAAAAAATTGTATGGCTCCCAATTACCTGTTACACCTCTACCATGCATTTTGAGAATCATTAGCTTCCATTGCTTGTACACACAAAATCACGGTAGTGTACCTTTTATTTATTAATATGGGGTATAGTTACATACTTGATTTGTTCATTTGATGCAAATAAAGTGGCATTGGAGATTGCCCATGCCGCTTCTTTCCTGATGTCAAATTCAGCAGTTTGGAGCAAATGCATAAGAGGAGGAATAATGTTTGCTTCAATAACAGCCTGTAGACGAGAAGGTAAAAGAATCAATGAAAATATAAATCGGAAGATATTTCACAACTATGCTACAACTTGCATGATAAGAAACTCAGATTGAATAACATCATAGTTACAAAGAGACGTGGGGGTACGGGTACTGGTACGTGGATGGAGACGCCATTCAAATTAGGGTATGTGAGTAAATGAATAAGGGTACGGCTAAATTGTATGTAAATGCTGTCATAAAAAAATGTGGGTACGGGGACTGGTATGCAGTCCTTGTCCCTAAATTGGAGTTTCCTGGTAACTATGAATAACATAAGAAACTGACCTGTATTTGGTCTTAGTTGCCTGCTCTGATGTTCGAAATTGTCCAACATACTTCATGATATTTTTCAAGACACAATGTTTGAAATTGTGATTGTTTGTTATGAGTATTAAAAGATATTGAAGCAATTGATTGTTGATCATGGACTGAAACATAATCACGTCAAAGAAATGTAAGGTAAGATAATCTAGCAATAGAAAGAACAAAGCTATAATTCGTCACATTACATTTTCAATAGGCCATTTTATGTGTGTCATAAACTGGATAATGCATTGTAGTCAACACGTATAGGATATGAATGTAAAGTAAATTCAGGAACTGTTAACGGCTCCTTGGCTGAGTAGTCTATTCAGGGTTATTCAGACATTCAGAGGGATAATACATAATTTGTATTCATTCATCTATCTAGAGACTGTTGGCCATTTTTTGGCCCACATACCGAATTGTGCCCAGATGGATCCGGTTGCTAATAGATGAGCAGATGTTCTAGATGAAACGAATGGACCAGAGAGATTAACAGTGCTAACAAAGCTTTTGAAACACTTTAAGATTGCTTAAAGTGTATTTTATCAAATTCTAAGGGACAGGTTTGCAGAGCCAAGAAAAGGTTCTTGAGCAGTTTTCATGGCGAACCAAGCAATTCAAGCATGAGTTCATCAGATCTACGAACTCCATCAGAACTACAGACTCCATAAGTGGAACTACTTTGCTCAAATTGCCTTATAAGTTGCAAGTCTCAAAGGGTCAAAGTGTTTTGGGCCTACTTCCAGTGTAAAATTGGATTTTCCATGTGTTAAGTCTTCTTGCTCAAGAAACCCGAGTTACTCATTGCTCCTCTCTAGAACAAATCGGGTTTTCCGAGTTGCTTGTCTTATAAAGTTTTATGAGTAATAAGTTTTTCACCCTTGCAAACCCAATTTTCTCTTTCCTTTGCTAGTCGGGTTTTCGGCAAAGCTTGACTTATAAAGTTTTCACAAGTAATGCGGGTTTGAAAACCCGATTTGTTCTCTTCAATGTTAATTGGGTTTAGTAGGGTGTAAGTCTTCTTGTCCCAAGACTCCGAAGTGGTCTTCTACAGTGTCAATCAGGTTTTCCCTTCATGAAGACTTCGGACTTTCCGAGGCACATAACTTAAAAGAGCTTTATGAGTAATCAGTTGCAAAATGTCCAAAGTAATGGACCAGTAGAAGCCCGAACCGGTCATGGTAGTTCAATTCGGGTTTCCCAAGCAGCATGACTTCATAAGCAGGGAAGTAGAAATCAGGGATAAACCTGAGTACCGGCAAGTAAGTTGCGAATTATGGAAACCCTAGTCAGGCGAACAGTCCAAGTGCAAAAAAAAACCCTAAAAAGAATTTCTTCGACAGTTTGTTCAAGTGTTGGAAAATTGTCTCGGACAATTTGTCCGAGACAATCTTTTCGAAAGATATTCTCAGGCCGGAGGGCAGTTGTCAAAACCCGAGTAAAAAGTACCCTTGCAAATCTTCCGGGTGCCCTTGTCAAAAATTCCGAAGGGTGCATTTTAAAAAAAAGGTGCCGAAGGGCACAATCCTTCCGAAAGGTCTCTTTCAAGCTTTCCGAAGGACTTCATTCGTTTTTAAAGGGCTCATTCAAAAGGCCCAAAGGGTACCCTACCTTTCGGGAAAAGTCTTTGGCAAAATTCCGAAGGGGCAGGTGCCCTTCGAAAGGAACACTTGCGAGAGACCCGAAGGGTAGATACCCTTCGAGGAAATGGTGCGGGAAAAATCCCGAAGGAATTCCTTCGGAAAAATTGCCGAAAGAACAATCGCCGAAGGAAATAGAAAGACCCACGGAAAATTTTGCTGAGAAGTCGAAACAAGTAAAGCCACGGGAGGTTGAAGACAAATAGCCAAAGCCCAAATGAGTAAAGGCAAAGTGCATAAGGCAATACTCATAAAGGAAACCCAAATAGCCCAAACCAGGTAAAGTGAAAGGAGCCCGGATGAAAAAAGGGGCCCGAATGGGAAGGAAAGATGCCCGAAATGGTAAAATCAAAAGTTCCGAAAGGAAGTGTATAGAGAGTGGTCAACGAATCAAGGCTAAGGTCAAAGACAAGTGGCTAGCTATAGAGTAGACAAGTGGCATAGACGTGTTCAGCCGACAAAACTATTTTCCAGAAAGGGGCTATATATATATATACTGCCTATATATTCTATGTATCGACTATAGGAAAACCAATGTCTTGAATTGGTTTTCCCCTATAGTCAATAATTGATTGGGGTGGATGGGAAATCAATGCATACGCATGATTCCACTCTGACCGAACAAGTACTTCACTGTCCAAGGCATGGCATGGCTATCTAGGGCACGGCATAATCCAAGGATTTGATCTTCAAGGGCAGTTCAAGTGGACGTATAATCCCAAGATGGCAGATTGGTAGTTGGAAGCAGTAGTCAAAGACATCATTTCTGCCCAGAAACAAGCATGGACATCACGCAGAGTTGCCTTCAGCCATTAAAAAAAAGCTTGAGTGCAAGCGGCAGTAGTTCCAACAATCAACGACTTCACTCATCTTTCTTGGCTCTCATATAAAAGAGAATTTATGCTGCCAAGGGCTTGACTAAGCAAAGAGATTTTCAACATCATGACACTCTCCTCTCCATCCTTTCACGTAGCTCTCTTTTCTCTCTCCTCTTTTCTACTATAAATATGGGCTTTTGAGCCATGTAAAAGGATCCCTCGACTGGTGATAAGATTACTATGCAGAAATCGCTTTGTAAAAGACTCTTTTGAAGCAATACAAGGAAGACTTTTCTATTTCTTGTTAAAACAAGTGTGCACATTTGGTTTCATTTGCAAAATGTATGATTGTCATTCATCACCTACGATTTTTTTCAGCACCTTGCTTTTGATCCTTTTGGTTTTGTGCAGGATTGTGTGAAGTGTATGTGTGTTGAACTCTCTTTGAAGTGTTATCAGTTCATAATGTCTCCCGTAGACCTATTTTTGTTATCCTTCAAAGCGCAAGGTTTCCCTTCAACCTCCACGCAAAAGCTCCATGCCTATGGCCTTGAGATAGAACCAGAATACCCTGTGTCTTGTTTGGGTTCATCAGTTGTTGGCTCTTTTCCCAGACCAAGTGGATCACTTCTTTTTGGTGCATCACCTCCCTTAGCTTAGATTTCTTTTCAGTCATCCTCCTACCCCTTTTTTTTAGCTAATAGTAGTTTTTAGTGTGAGAATCATGAGCTGAAGTGTAGCACCTGAGGATCTAGCCTCATAAAAAAGCCTAGAGGTTCAACCTCACCATAGGATACCAACATCCTGAGGTTGTCCCCATGCTTGTAGCTGGAAGTGAGAGAGCCTGAAGAACTATCTCACAAGGGTGCAATCCCAAGCTACAACAGTTCTAGTATGCCCGATAGGACCCACTACTATTTTCATTTCCATTTTTATGGAAGATTGGTCAAGTTTGATGCTGTTTTGATCAATTTGCAGCAGCGGTAGCTTTGATCTTCCATCATCTGGCAACTCCGAGGAACACCCAACTATCTGGTGGCAGAGCAGTAGCCATTTTTCATGCCAAAAGTAACTACAAGATCAGCTTCTAAAGGTATCCTTTTTGAGTTTGTTGAATTGCCTTTGAACTCAACAAGAAGGTTAAGGTTCGCCCATACTCATCCATACGCAGGGCACCATTTTCCTAAACCAGTCATAAGGTATACCTATGCAAGAAGATCCTTGTTAGCTCCTCTTGCTACCATGATTCCCCAAAGAGCTTTTGTGGGCTTCAGCAGCCACAATCCTTTAAATTTGCCACAATATGACCCTATGCCAATAGCAGCCCTCAAAAGTGTCCCATATTACACAGGAGATCAAGCTGTAACTCCTACTGAGCACATAACGGACATAGCCAATTTCTGCAACATTCACAATATCATAGTGGAGAACGTGGCTATTAAGATATTGGCTGTATCCTTGAAGGGAAAGGCATTAGATTGGTTTAGGGGCCTAGATCCTAATTCTATCCACTCATGGGATGAGCTGGGAACAACCCTGTGTAAAAAGTTTTGCAGATAAGAGTGATCATCTGTCACTTGCAGAGCAGCTAACCACAATCAAGAGAGCTCCCTATGAAATCATACAAGACTTCAATACGAGATTTCAGAAGGCATGGGATAGAATTCCAGCAGCTGTTAGACCATCTCCGAACTTTGCTTTCTTGTATTACTTGAAGGCTCTCAACAGTGATATATTTGTAATGATCCAATCAATGGGAGGGGACATACTGCCAAATACATACGAGGTGGCCATTAAAGCAGAAAATTGCCTGGTTCAGGTGAGCAAGCTTACTCCCAGACCCCCAATACCTCTTTTTCCTAAGATCAGACCACCTCCTGTAGTCATTCCTCCACTTGATGTTATACTTCCAATGCCAACAATTGTTGTTGTGCCTTCACCAAAGTAAGAGGACTCCATTAGTGGATCCAACGACTCCCAAGAGCAAAATAATTACTTGGAACTGAAGAGTATGCTTCAATCCTTGGGGAATGATGTGGTCAATGTCAAGAGGCAGCAAGCCATATCAAGCTCCATACCAACCTCAACAACAGCCTTATCAAGCAAATAGACCACCCTACAAAAGAAATTTCCAAGGACAGGAGCAGCCTAACTATGCTAGACAACATAATTATAATCCAAATGCTGCAGGCCCTTCCAATTCCTTAGTTTTGATTCAGAACAATATGGCTTAGGAGGCTGAAGGGACAATGCCTTGGAATCATTCTTTTGGGCAAGCCATTGTCCCAACTAATGGCTCTAACCAGGCATTCAATGACCAATGGCAATAGGTTGTTGCTTATGGATATAGCCAAGCTCTTATGGCCCAAAGCACGGAGGTGCCCACAATGACAAAGCAAGAGCAGCCTCCACAAGAACAAGGCTCGGATCAAGGGTCGAACCAACCAGAAGCCTCAATGGTCATCAGTGAACAAGAGGAGTGCTATGCATCCAATCAGCAGGCCATCTCCAATCTGGCTCACGTCCCAGTCTTAGCAAACACAAGATTTAAGAGGAATATGGGTGACAACTAGGAAGCTTTCAAAGAACCTCTTGTCACCGCTCCTTCATTGACAAAGCCAGTAGCATTATCTCCCAAAACTCAGGCGAAAGCTAGTGTTATGCCAATCAACATTGTGGAGCAAATGAAGAAATTCAACATGAGCATACCAATGTGGGACATGCTTTCCATGCCCGGCCAAGAGGACATCCTTCAAGAAGGTTTGTCCAAGATGAGTGTTACGACAGCTACAGGCGAACAACCAAGGAAGGACGCTGAGGTCTTCACTAATGCAACCAAGGGTCCTTTGGGAGAAAGGTCAAGTAGTGTGACCAAGCCCCCTCCATTCTACATTTCATTAATTATCGACGATTCCTTGGTGCACAACTGCTTGGTGGATAGTGGGGCCAACACCTCAGTCATGCCAAAGTCTATAGTTGATCAGCTAAACTTCAAGTATGAGTTGCACACCAAGGGAGTCCTGCAACTTGATGGTTCTTCCACAAAGACATTAGATATCATCAAGAATTTGAGCTTAACCCTGCATGCTTGTCCTAGTGTTTCCGTGGTGCAGGACATGTTGATCCTTGATGTTACTCCTCATTTTGCTTTGTGTCTCCCTAGGAAGTTCACAGCCAAGATTGGGGGTTACCTTCCAGCAGATTGGTCTTACATGGCGTTCAGAACAAGGTATGGGACTAAGGTCTCAACCAAGGCTGAACCCATGGCACAATTCCACATTGAAACCCATTACCCAGATAACATAAAGCTCAATTTTACTATCCTTGATGAGGATGAGTTTACAATTGGCCAGGAGCTAAACACTCATCCTAAAGAGGTTTCAAACTCGTTCTTGGATGAGTTATGGGGAGATAACCAATTTTTCAACCCTTTGGAAGGTGTTGAGGAAAGAGACATGGGTGTCTATTTGCTGCATGAAGAGAATCAACCCATGTCTTCTCTCATTGGACCTAAAGAAGACCCCAATGGTTTATGAAAATTGTTCTTTGATGGCTCAAGGAGCAAAAATGGTGTAGGTGCTGGGACAATGTTGGTTTCCCCTTCAGGTAACAAGCTTTTCTCTTCCTATAGGTTCCATTTCAGTTGCTCTTCAAATGCAACAGAATATGAAGGCTTGATCTGTGGCCTTCAATGGGCCAATAAAAAAAGAATCAAACTGCTACAAGTTTATGGGGACAGCGAACTCATAGTAAACCAAGTTAGAGGCCTGAACGTTACAAAGAATTCCTTGATGAGGTCCTACAAAAATAGAGTGAAGGACCTAATTGAAGATTTTGAGGCCTTTGACATTCAAGTTGTCCCAAAAAATCAGAACCAACCTGCTGACAAGTTAGCAGTGGGAGCTCAGTTTGACATTCCAAGTGAGCTGAAAGAAGCTAAGGTTCAGCCACATGTCAAGGTGGTGGTGAGGCCATCAGTGCTGGATAATGAAGCTCACTTGCAGGTTTTTGAAAGTGACAAGCAAATTGTTTGCTTCTTACAGCAGAACGCTGAGTTCTCCTCCAATCAAGCTAAATTGCAGCATCAATATGAGGATCAGATTGTTCAGCTAAAGTTGAACAAACTTCCTAAGGGGCTGGTTACACTTGAAGGCCTTTTTCATGAAGGAGACCACGTGAGGAAAGAGAAGGCAGTAATGTCTATTAACGAAGAAAATTATGAGAGAGTCCTCATCTTCAAGGATAAGCTTCTCAAGCTTGGGAAGGTAAACAACAAGGCTGAGAGGCACGCTTTCATAGCACTTTGGTCAAGAATATGCAGACATTTTTGCTTGGGAGTACAGCGACCTAAAAAGTTTTGATCCGAAGTTAGCTCAACATACCATAGAATTGGAGGCCAATGCCAAGCATGTAAGGCAGAAGCAAAGGCCGATCAACCCCAAGATAGAAGAGCTGATGAGGAAAGAGTTAACCAAATTGATCGAGTCCAGGGTCATCTTCCCATCAAACACTCATCATGGGTAGCCAACTTGGTGCCCATAAGAAAGAAGAGTGGGGAGATTAGGTTGTGTGTAGACTTCAGCGATTTGGACAAAGTCTCCTTGACGGATCACTACCCTCTACCATCCATGGAGCAACTTCTCCAAGTAGTTGCAGGATCAAAACACTTCTCTATGTTGGATGGATATTCAGGCTACAACCAAGTCTGGGTGAAAGATTAAGATTGGTACAAGACTACCTTCACCACCAAATGGGGCACATATGCGTACCAAAATATGCCCTTTGGTCTCTCAAAAGCTGGCACAACTTTCCAAAGAGCCATGGACATGGCTTTCCAAAGGCTGCTAAATTAAATGATGCTGGTATACTTGGATGAGATCATGGTTTTCTCCAAGAATGCCAACGAACACATGAACCACCTGAGGCTGATTTTTGAGAGATGTAGGGAGTATGGGATTTCTTTGAATTCCAAGAAGTGTGTCGTTGCCGTGCATGAAGGCAAGCTGTTGGGCCACATCGTCTCAAAAGAAGGGCTGTCCATTGATCTTGATAGAATAAGTGCCACCTTGGCCTTATCCTTACCCAAGCATAAGAAGGGACTCCAAAGTTTCCTTGGAAAGATAAACTTCATGAGAAGATTTATCCCTAGTTTTGCAAGTTTGGTCAAGCCCATCACTGCTATGCTGAAGAACCAAGTGTTCACTTGGTCAAATGAAGGTAAGTTAGAATTTGAGGCTATCAAGCAAGCCATTACTCAAGCACCCACATTTCTGAATCTTGATTTCTCAAGGGATTTCATTTTGTATGCTTTTGCCAATATGGATAACATATTAGCTATGCTGATGCAAAGGAATGGTGAAGGACTTGAGCAGCCATTAGCATTTTTCAGTCAGGGGCTTGAAGGGTATGAGGTGAGGTATACTTTTGTAGAAAAGCAAGTCCTTGCAAAGTAAGGAGCCTCAAGAAGTTCAGGCCAATGCTCTCCAACAACAAAATCTACCTTATGGTGTCTCATCCTGGAGTACGAGACTTCCTTCTTAACAAGGACTTGAGCGAAAAAAGAGTTGTTTGGATTACTAAGATCATGGAGTATGATGTGGAGATCAAGGTCACTATGCTAGTAAGAGGTAAAGGCTTATGTGAGCATATGGTCAATAACCTTCATGAAGACAAAGAGGCCATCTTGGTAACACAAGATAACCCACAAGCAGATGCACCTCCACCTCACACTAGTTGGCTCCATGATATGACGCACTTTTTGCTAATAGGTGAGCGCCTTCAAGGTATGGACACAACAAAAAAAAGGTATTTCAGACTTCAATCCATACCTTATGTTTGGTTGAGGGGGTTTTATTCAGAAGGGACCTCAATGGAGTGCTCCTGAGGTGTGTAGATGACGATCAAGTAGCTAAGCTTTTGGAGCATTTCTATGATGGACCTGCAAGAGGTCATTTTGTTCCAAGGACTACAGCAACAAAGATATTGAGGGTTGGTTATCACTGGCCGAGTCTCTTCAAGGACGCTTATGCATGGGTGAGGTGTCAGGAATGTGCTCTCTTCACAGATAAGCAAAGGTTAGCAGCTTTCTCTCTCAACCCGATTCAAGTGGAACAACCATTCATGCAGTGGGGTTTGGATTTCCTTGGTGTGATCAATCCCCATCAAGTGCAGGGCATGAGTGGGTGCTTACTGCAACTGATTACTTCACCAAGTGGGTGGAAGCCATTGCATTGAAGGAAGCCAATGAAAGTGCAGTCTTAGATTTCTATGACAGCATTGTGACCAGGTTTGGTGTTCCATCCACTATCATATCTAATAATGCATTGGCTTTCCTTGGTTTGAAAACAAGTGAATGGGCCCTCAAAATGGGCATCTACCTCAGCACTTCTTCAAATTATTATCCTCAAGGCAATGGGTTGGCTGAGTCCACAAATAAAAATTTGCTGAGGATCATCAAGAGGACTGTGGAGGAGAACCAGAGGACGTGGCACACCAAGTTGAAGACAGCCTTGTGGGCCGACCGAGTAACTCCTAAAGCCGCTGTTGGTAATTCTCCATATGTTCTAGTATATGGAAGGGAGGCCAAGTTACCAATCTCTCTTGAGTTGCCTGCATTAGAACTGGCCAATCAACAAGAGCTGCTGGAAGAGGCACCTATGAATGTGAGATTGGCAGAACTCACAGAGCTTGAGGAGACAAGAGACCTTGCAATGAAGACGTTGGAGTCACATCAAGCTCAGGTCAAAAAGGCTTTTGACAAGAGAGCCACAGCAAGGAATTTTAAGGAGGGAGACCTGGTTCTCAAATGGGACTCAAATAAGGCCAAACCAAGCAACCATTCCAAGTTTGACAGTTTGTGGAGTGGCCCTTATTTGATTCACGGATGCAAACAACATAACGCCTTCCAACTCGCTCAATTAGACGGAGAGGTATTACCAATCCCAGTCAATGGGATTCATCTGAAGCCTTGCTATTGAGAGTTTACAGTCGTTGTATATGTTATTATACATTTTGTATAGCTTTTCATGTTTTCTTCTAAGTGCCTTGTACACATCCTTTTCAGTTGTGTGTTTTCCCTTCCCTAAGTGCCTTGGGCACAGTCTGTTTTGTTTCGATTGTTCTTGTTGCTTCAAGGGAAATTTACAGATAGAGCCAGCATTGTACAAAAGCAGTGTTTCCACGCCCAATGGATCGGATAAAGAAAATGCGCTGGGTTCTCAAGAATAGCAAGCATGCTTCCCTACGAGTCGCCAAAGATGTTGGCCATTTTTGGTCCACATACAAAATTGTGCCCAGATGGATCCAATTGCTAATAGATGAGCAAATGTTATAGATGAAACGAATGGACCAGAGAGTTTTACAGTGCTAACAAAGCTTTTGAAACACTTTAAGATTGCTTAAAGTGTATTTTATCAAAATCTAAGGGATAGGTCTACAGAGCCAAGAAAAGGTTCTTGAGCAGTTTTCATGGCGAACCAGGCATTTCAAGCATGAGTTCATCAGATCTACAGACTCCATCAGAACTACAGACTCCATCAGTGGAACTACTTTGCTTAAATTATCTTATAAGTTGCAAGTCTCAAAGAGTCAAAGTGTTTTGGGCCTACTTCCAATGTAAAATCAGATTTTCCATGTGTTAAGTCTTCTTGCTCAAGAAACCCGAGTTACTCATTGCTCCTCTCTAGAACAAATCGAGTTTTTCGAGTTGCTTGTCTTATAAAGTTTTATGAGTAATAAGTTTTTCCCCCTCGCAAACCCGATTTACTCTTTCCTTTGCTAGTCGGATTTTCGACAGAGCTTGACTTATAAAGTTTTCACAAGTAGTGCGGGTTCGAAAACCCGATTTGTTCTCTTCAATGTTAATCGGGTTTAGCAGGGTGGACGTCTTCTTGTCCCAAGACTTCGAAGTGGTCTTCTATAGTGTCAATAGGGTTTTCCCTTCATGAAGACTTTGGACTTTTTGAGGCACATAACTTAAAAGAGCTTTATGAGTAATCAGTTGCAAAAAGTCCGAAGTAATGGACCATTAGAACCCTGAACCGGTCATGGTAGTGCAATTCGGGTTTCCTAGGCAGCGTGACTTCATAAGCAGGCAAGTAGAAATCAGGCATAAACCCGAGTACTAGCAAGTTGTGAATTATGGAAATCCTGGTCATGCGAACAATCCAAGTGCAAAAAAAAAAGCCCGAAAAGAATTTCTTCGGCAGTTTGTTCAAGTGTTGGAAAATTGTCTCGGACAATTTGACCAAGACAATCTTTTCGAAAGCTATTCTCGGGTCGGAGGGCAGTTGTCAAAACCCAGGTAAAAAGTACCCTTGCAAATCTTCCAGGTGCCATTGTCAAAAATTCCGAAGGGTGCATTTTAAAAAAAAGGTGCCAAAGGGCACAATCCTTCCGAAAAGTCTCTTTCAAGCTTTCCGAAGGACTTCATTCATTTTCAAAGGGCTCATTCAAAAGGCCCGAAGGGTACCCTACCCTTCGAGAAAAGTCTTCAGCAAAATTTCGAAGGGCAGGTGCCCTTCGGAAGGAACACTTGTGAGAGACCCGAAGGGTAGATACCCTTCAGGAAAATTGGTAAGGAAATGGTGCGGGAAAAATCCCGAAGGAATTCCTTCGGCAATTCTGTCGAAAGAACAATCGCCGAAGGAAATAGAAAGACCCGAGGAAAATTTTGTTGAGAAGCTGAAACAAGTAAAGCCACAAGACGCTGAAGACAAAGAGCCAAAGCCCGAATGAGTAAAGGCAAAGTGCATAAGGCAATAGTCAGAAAGGAAACCCAAATAGCCCGAACCGGGTAAAGTGAAAGGAGCCCAGATGAAAAAAGGGACCCGAATGGGAAGGAAAGGGGCCCGAAATGGTAAAATCGAAGGTTCTGAAAGGAAGTGTATAGAGAGTGGTCAACAGATCAAGGCTAAGGTCAAAGACAAGTGGCTAGTTGCATAGTAGACAAGTGGCATAGATGCGTTCAGCCGACAGAACTATTTTCTAGAAAGGGGATATATATATATATATATATATATATATATTGCCTACATATTCTATGTATCGACTATAGGAAAACCAATGTCTTGAATTGGTTTTCCCCTATAGTCGATAATCGATTGGGGTGGATGGGAAATTAATGCATAAGCATGACTCCACTCTGACCAAACAGGGACTTCATTGTCCAAGGCATGGCATGGTTGTCCAGGGTGTTGTCCCCGAAAAATGCCACTCATTTTTGGGACAACCTACGTGCTATTTTTTCCTTGCACAGACCAAAATTTCTCTCTTCCCTTCTCAAAATTTGTTCTGAGCTTTCAAATTCCTCATTTTTCAAGCTTTTTCCGTAAAGGGATTCACAGGTTCAACAGGGTAAAAAGCTTCTGCAGGCGAGTTCAGTCAAAAGAACAAGTTTCTAACACTTAGTCGTTTCCAGGATTGGTTTAGCGCCTCGATTCAATCAAAAGAGTTCAATCGGCAAATGATAAAGAACAAAGGCTTGAACCATTGAACTTTGAACCACTTTGGTTCAAAGGTTCAATGGGTTCAACGACGAAGTTGGTTCAACGCGCTTGGTGCAAAAGATCAAAAAGACTTAGCCAAATAACGAAGAATGAGCCGATTGAACCATTGAACCAAAGTTGGTTCAATCGGTAGGTTCAAGGGGCTGCCCCAAAGCGAAATAGGCAAGTGCCCTTGCAGAGGGCAGGCAACATTGGTTCAAAGGTCAAAGAAAAGACAGAATTCCTTCGGATTTGTTCGAAGGCCCAAAAGGAACAATTCCTTCGGACTTTTTGTCCAATGGAAATGGCAAAGTAAAAGAGGCCGAAAGAATTCTTTCGGGAAGACTTTTCTCGGAAAAATGTTAAGGCAAAATTCCTTCGGACTTTTTGTCCGAAGGAATTCTTTCGAGCTTTTTGTCCGAAGGAAAAGCCCGAAAGCCAAAAACCCGCCGAAGATGCAAGAACCCGCCAGGGAAGTTAAAGCCCGAAGGTTGCATGAAAAATCCCAAAGGGTAGATACCCTTGTGGCGGACACTTGATGTCAGAAAAAGGACCTTTTCCAAAGACCCGAAGGGACACCTTCCCTTCGGGACATTCCAAAGGCTGAACAAAGGCGCAAAAAGGAATCTTCAAAGACTTGGACAAAAAAGGGCTTCAAAGGATGAACCGAATGAACTGATTGAACCATTGAACCGTTGAACCGAATGGTTCAACTGGTTCAAGGTTCAAAGGTTCAACCAAAGCTTAGAAAGATAAAGGAAGCAATGATTGAGTGAGACACAAAATGAACCAATGAACCGATTGAACTTTGAACCGAAAAAGTTCAAAGTTCAATGGTTCATAGGTTCAAAAGTTCAAAGGTGGCCTCAGTCAAGGAAAGAAGCAGCAAACAAGTGGTTCAACGGATGGTTCAACTAAGGAGCGAAGAAGCGATTGCACCAAGAAGTGATAGAACAAAAGAGACAGAATGAACCAATGAACCGATGAACTTTCAATGGTTTAACGGGTTCAAGGTTCAACATGGCTCAAGCAGCTAGCGACCATTGACGGTCTCGTGAACGTCAAATTTAAAGGAATACCCGAAAAAATTCAAAGGCTTAAGGCCGAAAGGAAGACAAAGCCAGGAAGGGGCAAAAGAGCCAAGTGCAGAAATGGACAAAACAGTCCAAGTGGCGAAGAAAGGTGTCGACTCAAGGAGTTACTCCAGCAGTTGACATAGTGTCTGCGAATTGGTCATCAAGAGGCGCGAATAGTGAACAGCGCGACCCGTTTTTCTTCACTTTGCATTGATGAGTAGACAAGCCGCGTGAGTGCCTTAAAGGAGCGGTCTTGTTTGCAGACAAACGGCGCGGCCTATGTTCTAAACACCTGAAGTCAAAATAGGAGCCGACACAGCATTATCTATCAAGCAGCTTCCTCTTGCGAATGCTCAGAATGCACATGGGCCGTCCCATGGAAAAAAGCGCCAATCCTTGCGTAGTTGCTATAAGATTGTAATATCTCTCATTTGAAAAGGAGATCTTCCCCTTACCAGAATCGAAACTCTGCCCAAATTGAAAGGCATTACTGAGACTTTGAGCTCAGATTGTAGTTCATATTTCTTTGATTGAATGAGAAAGCAAGTTACTTGCAGACTTTGTGCTGTTATAGCTTGTGCTACTTTAGGAGATTGTTCTTATGTCTGTCTTCTGAAAGCATTCTTATTTATTTGATTTAACAAGCAGAACTAGTGGAGGTGATAAGGAAGGTGTCCTAAAGCCAACTACTTTCAGACTTTGCGCTGTCATAGTTGTCTCCAGTGTGTGTTTTTCTTTTATGTTTCTGTGTAAAGGACCTTGGGACGACTTTGTGCCCCCATTGTTCTTCGTATCTCACTCTAGGGCAGTCAAGGTGGAGACTTTGAGCTACATCTTCGATTGCTGGTTACTTTGGACCTGGTTACCAGTCATTTGCTACCTGAAAAAAACTCCTGTTGTTTCCTGCAATAACACTTCTGAAAGAAGAAAAGTGCCTTCAGCATTTTCACCAGGATTTTCTCCTTTGTCTGTGAGCATCATCTCTGAAAGAAGAGAGATGGATGGTTTATTCCGCCCCCGTGTGTTATTTTTTGCTTATTTATATAGTATATAGCCTCCGCGTATCTATAGAGAACCTCTCCTTGATGAGAGGAGAGATTAGTCCCCTGTTGATGTGGTAAACCTACACACCTGGACGACCAATCTCCCTATGTTGTGGTGATAGGAACTATTTTGCTCACCAGTTAGCTGGTCGACAAAATATTCACCCAACACAGGGCATAGCATAATCCAAGGATTTGATCTTCAGGGGCAGTTCAAGTGGATGTAAAATCCCAAGATGGCAGATTGGTAGTTGGAAGTAGCAGTCAAAGACAATATTTCCACCCAGAAACAAGCATGGACATCATGCAGAGTTGCCTTCAGCCATTAAAGAGAAGCTTCAGAACAAGCGGCAGTAGTTCCATCAATCAACGACTTCACTCCTCTTTCTTGGCTCTCATATAAAAGAGAGTTAATGCTGCCAGGGGCTTGACTTAGCAAAGAGATTTTCAACATCACAACAGTCTCCTCTTCGTCCTTTCATGTAGTTCTCTTTTCTCTCTCCTCTTTTTTGCTTTAAATACAAGCTTTTGAGCCATGTAAAAGGATCCCTCGACTAGCGATAAGATTACTATGCAAAAATCGCTTTGTAAAAGACTCTTTTGAAGCAATACAAGGAAGACTCTTCTATTTCTTGTTAAAACAATTGTGCACATTTGGTTTCATTTGTAGAATGTATGATTGTTATGCATCACCTACGATTTTTTTCAGTACCTTGCTTTCGATCCTTTTGGTTTTGTACAGGGTTGCGTGAAGTGTCTGTGTGTCGAGCTCTCTTTGAAGTGTTACCAGTTCATAGTGTCTCCCGTAGACCTATTTTTGTTATCCTTCAAAGCGCAAGGCTTCCTTTCAACCTCCACGCAAAAGCTCCATGCATATGGCCTTGAGATAAAACCAGAATACCCTGTGTCCTGTTTGGATTCATCAGTTTTTGGCTCTCTTCCCAAACCAAGTGGATCACTTCTTTTTGGTGCATCACCTCCCTTAGCTTAGATTTATTTTCAATCATCCTCCTACCCCTTTTTCTTAGCTAATAGTAGTTTTTAGTGTGAGAATCATGAGCTGAAGTGTAGCACCTGAGGAACTAGCCTCATCAAAAAGCTTAGAGGTTCAACCTCACCATAGAATACCCACATCCTGAGGTTGTCCCCATGCTTGTAGCTGGAAGTGAGAGAGTTTGAATAACTCTCTCAAGCTACAATAGAGACTTAAGAGAAATAACGGAAAGGAAATAACCTATATTCAAATGCGTAACTGCATAGATATTGATAAATGCATAGAAAAGCATAACCGCAGTTCAAAATAGAACATAGTATCATCTTTATTGTATTTTTGAGTAAACATTGATTACAACCATGAAGTCTAATCCACTCATACTCACTACTAAATGAGTCAATGATTCATGGACTAAATTAATGTCTCTGCAACTCACTCCCTTACCTTCCTCATCCATTACGTATAGTTTTGTCTCTTTCTTTACCCCTTCTGATTGTTTCATATTACTGTTGACCATTTTGGTCCTACAAGCCAAAATCGGTCCCCCCTTTTTCCCCTGCTGTTCTGAGCCAGTACTTTTTTTTTATTTTGCACAAGTCTTGGAAGTTTCTACGGACTCTGCAGGCACATTTCTACAGACTTTGCAGGTGTTTCTACGGACTCTGCAAGCACGTTTCTACGGACTCTGCAGGTGTTTCTATGAACTCTACAGAGAAGTTTTCTACGGACTCTGCAGGTGTTTCTATGAACTCTACAGAGAAGTTTTCTACGGACTCTGCAGGCAGAAACGAGTTCCCAACACTTAGGCGCAAAATGGACCATTTCAAGTGCCCTTGTGGAGGGCAATTCAGGACTCAATGCCCTTGCGGAGGGCAGGGAACATTTGCAAAGAGGCCACAGAGAAAAGCCGAAAAGGTAAGTTTCTTTCGAAAATTTGTTTAAGGCAAAGGAAGTACCCTTCGGAAAGGTCGTTTCCAATTTTACCAAAGGGCACTTTTCGAAGGCAGTCTAGAGAAAAGACAAGGACGTAATTCCTTCAGACAAAAAGTCCAAAGAAATTCGGAAGGGTTATGAGCAAAATGTCTACAAGAATTGTCTCGCCTGCTTCTTTTCTTTGGAGCTTTTTGCTCATAACCCTTCTGAATTTCTTCGGACTTTTTGTCTGAAGGAATTCCTTCAGACAAAAAGTCCGAAGAAATTCAGAAGGGTTATGAGCAAAAAGCTCCAAAGAAAAGAAGCAGGCGAGACAATTCTTGTAGACATTTTGTCTGCAAGAAAATAGCCGAAGAGAAAAGGCCGCCGAAGGACCCTGAAGGGCAGGTGCCCTTGCGGGGGGACTCTCGGCCAAAATGAAGGACACTTCCCCAACAGCCGAAGGGTCATCTTCCATTCGGGAGGGTTCAAAACAAGAAGCCGAAAGAAAGGAAAAGGCTGAAGAAATTCCAAGGGGTAACGGGCCCAAAGACATCAAAATCAAGCACGGTGAACTAGCCATTGGAAGTTCAAATGCGGTGATGGGTGAGCAAACGTCAAATTTAAGGTTCGTGAAATAGCCATTGATTTTGAAAAGCTTAAAGAAGAGCCCAAGGAACTCAACGACCCGCCAAGAAGATAGCCCCGAGGGCCAAAGGAGACAGAGAAGACAAAACCAAGAAGAAACAAAGTGCAGAAGCAGACAAACAGTCCAGGTGGCAAAGAGAGGTGTCAACTCAAGGATTTACTCCTGCAGTTGGAGCTGTGCTTGCCAAATGGTCATCAAACGGCGCAAACAGTAAGCGGCGCGGCCTGTTTTCTCCACTTTGCATTAATGAGCAAACAAACCGCGTGAATATTTGGAAAGAGCAGTCTTGTTTGCAGGAAAAGAGGCGCAGCCCGTGCTTTCACATTAATGTTTGAACGCCAAAGTCAAGACCGGCGATTACATAGCATGGTTCTAGCAGGGCTCTTCTAGAAGGATGATATCAGCAATAGCGACTTCCTCTTCCCGATGCTCTTAGTGCACATGGGCCAGCTTGTTAAAGGGCACCAAAAGTCTTTTCAAAAGGGGCACCTTTACTTCTCCTTTTTCTATATATTGTAAACTTCTCATTTTGAGAGAAGGATCTCTTAGCTTGTAAGGCAAAGCTCTGCCCAAAAATATCTTAGCTTGTAAGGCCAAGCTCTGCCCAAAAATCTCTTAGATTGTAAGGCAAAGCTCTGCCCAAGGATCTCTTAGCTTGTAAGGCAAAGCTCTGCCCAAAAATCTCTTAGCTTGTAAGGCAAAGCTCTGCCCAAAAATCTCTGGGCTTGTAAGGCAGAACTCTGCTGGATTTTACCTTGAATCAAGACTTAGCAATTTTTACCTCCATTTGAACTTGCACTAACGCATATGTCTATGTTTTCTTTTGTGTTAAGTCATTTTTCTTTTATGCTTTTCACAGAACGATTCCAGCATGTCTAGTGCATTGTGAAGTTTCTTCTTCTACAGGTCTGCCAGAAGTGTCTACAGCAAGAATATAGGCGCATGTGAATAGGCTGCCAAAGTGTGGCTCAGAAAACCTTTGATAGTTCTTCCTCCCTGTATCTCTACGGACCCCTGACTCACTGATACAGAAGAGTTTTCCACATCAAATGAAGTGTATGACAGCTTCTTCTTGGTGAAAAGTGTATGTTCGGGTTGAGTGAATCAACTTTTTTAGTGTATCACCTTTTAGTTTAGGTTTAGGTTCTGTTTTCAGCATCCTTCTCCTTTTTCATTCCCCCTCTTTTTTTCATTTATTTGTTAGCAGTAGGGAATCCAGGACCTAAAAGATACATCGAAGGGAGCTAGCCCTTATCTAGAGACTCTCCCCCCAGTTTTGCTAGGCCCACAGGCAAGAGGGGAGTTTCCATTGTTGCATGTGGAAAGCAGGAGCTCAGCCTCTTGTCCAGGGTGCAATCCACTGCGTCAACATTTTTTGGCACGCCCGGTGGGACCAATTAGGACAAGTTTGGTCCAAAGAGTTGAAAAATTATTGGTGTATTCTTCAACCAACCAGCCTTTGGAGGCTTTTTTATCAACATCAATGGCGACTCCGAGTTGAATCAGCTGGTTAAGTAGTCCAGGTGCCATCAAAAAATCTTATTTTGTATGTATAATCCCATTGATAAGAATCATGGACTTTGTTTTCCTTCGTATGACTTTGAGCAAGCTCAAAATATTTATGGAATCGCCTCAAGCAGCTCTCCTAGTTGCCCTTCAACGATAAGGGAAGTAGCGCTGGAGTTTGAGAAGCAGGTAATGGAGATTGACAGACTGAATGAGCAGTACATATATTAGCAAGAGCTGATGTACAAAGAGGAGTGTTTGTTCAGGCAAGCTCAGGCCTTGCAATTCATGGAGGAGGAGGTAGCAAAATGAAAGAATCCATTCATGCAAGACAGCCAGCCTTGCGCGCCCCCTCCTATTCTAAAGAAAGCCCCCTCTTGTGCACCAAATCCTTTTTATCAGATAGCACTTGCTCATTCTAGCTCATCCGATGCATCAATCGACCCTGCTCTTAATCCCGTGCGTCTAGCTTTCCAGCACGCCTCTCTTCAGACAGCTCTTCCTGTACATGAGCAGACCTTCCCAAATCTTCCCCAACCTCCTCAAGTCTTTCAACATGATCTCCAAATTCCAAGTTGGAAGAAGGAAAGTCATGAACCAGCTCGGGACCTTGAAGAAAACAAAGTTGATGCTTCTTCCCAAGAGAAAAGTTCCAATCCCAAGGTCCTAAGTTGGAAGCAAATAGTGGAATCTTGGGACAGGAAGGTGGAGAAAGGTTTTGCTCAAAACCTTGAAGAAGTCGAGGCTGCTCCTGCTTATGATGATGATTGTGACCTCCAAGAAAGGATCTTCCAAGAAGATATAGCCAGGAAAACTGCTGAGTTGGAGTCCAGAGCGAGATTCTTCAGCCAACGTGTGATGGACATGACTGGACACACCCCATCTACACACCTCCAAGAGAGCTATCAGGCCACACCTGATATAGATGAAGTGTTGGCCAAATGGAAAGAGGAGAATCATTCGATTCTAGCTCAAGGACTGCCTCCTCTTCCACATGGTTTTTCCACTTCATCCCTTCTCAAGGAGGACCCTATTTTGTAGGAGGTGAGTGAGGAAGAGAAGATCCAATCTGCAGCTCCCCAAGAGGCTATCATGAATGTCAAAGAAGAAGAAATCATCATCGATGCTCCTTTTGAAGACATCATCGACAATGGAGAAGACACAGGGCATGCATACATGCAGATGTTCCAGCAATACGAAGAGGAACGTAAGCATGGTGAGCTCTCTCCTCCTTTGTTTGATGAACTTCCTTGTTGCTTCGATGAGGAGGACGACCATGCCATGGAGCCTGAGTTGGAGGAGGATCAAATAGATGTCTTTGAACAACTAGAGACTCAGATCCTTGAGCGGGAAAAGGAGAGGCTTGCTCATCTTGAAGAAAGCCTTGAAGAAGAGAGCTTTGAACAAAAAGGTGATGTTCTGTGGGATGAGCAACCAGTTTGTAATTCCATTTTAGACATCACAATAGTCATCCTTCTTCAAGAAGGCCAAGAGGAAGCAGAGGATAAGTCTGACAGAGTCTTCAACGAGGTAGAAGGAGACGAGCCAATTCATGATGCATTGCAAAGGGACCATGCACAACAAAGGGCTTATGGTGATGAGCCAACAACGATTGATTTCTGGATAAAATGCATCAGCATGAAAAGCCAGCATTCAACAAGCTTCCAAGAACAAAAAGAGTACATATATGTTGGGAGCATGTTTGATTCTGATCCACTCAGATGCAAGCCAATCCAGGTGGCAAGCAAGAGGAGCAGGTCACCAAGTCTCCATTCCATTTAGCCACTTGTCTGGCACCATAAGTTTCCTAGCCAGGGAGGGGACTTAAGAAGTTTTCCATTTGATCCAGGAGGAAAGTAAATATACCTGGTTAGCTGTATATAGTAGTTTGCTTTCAGTTTCTTTTCCTGTTTTCCCTAAGTGTAGTTTGCACAAGTAGTGTTTTTAGCCTTGTGTGTGCTTTCCTTTGTGTTTGGGGTAAAAGCTTCATGATTGGTTCTTGGATCTCTCAAGGTTGTTGTTAACCTTTCTTCAAAGCTGCATTTTGACTCTGTGCCCAATGGATTTTAAAGCAACTGGTTTCTAAGCATAGCAGGCATGCTTCCCCTGGGAGTTGCCAATTTGTTGACCATTTTGGTCCTGTAGGCCAAAATCGGTCCCTCTTTTTTCCCCTGTTGTTTTGAGCCAGTACTTTTTTTTATTTTGCACAAGTCTTGGAAGTTTCTACGGACTCTGCAAGGATTTCTATGGACTCTGCAGGCGTTTCTACGGACTCTACAAGCATGTTTCTACGGACTCTATAGGTGTTTCTACGGACTTTGCAGGCACGTTTCTACGGACTCTGCAGGTGTTTCTACGAACTCTGCAAGGAAGTTTTCTACGGACTCTGCAGGCAGAAACGAGTTCCCGACACTTAGGCACAAAATGGATCATTTCAAGTGCCCTTGCGGAGGGCAGGGAACATTTGCAAAGCGGCCACAGAGAAAAGCCGAAAAGGTAAGTTTCTTTCGGAAATTTAAGGTAAAGGAAGTACAATTCGGAAAGGTCGTTTCCAATTTTTCCAAAGGGCACTTTTCGAAGGCAATCGAGAGAAAAGACAAGGATATAATTCCTTCGGACCTTTTGTCCGAAGAAATTCGGAAGGGCTATGAGCAAGAAAGCTCCGAAGAAAAGAAGCGGGCGAGACAATTCTTGCAGACATTTTGTCTGTAGGAAAATAGCCGAAGAGAAAAGGCTGTCGAAGGACCCCGAAGGGCAGGTGTCCTTGCAGGGGGACTCTCAGCCAAAATGAAGGACACTTCTCCAAAAGCCAAAGGGTCATCTTCCCTTCGGGAGGGTTCAAAACAAGAAGCAGAAAGAAAGGAAAAGGCCGAAGAAATTCCAAGGGGTGACGGGCCCAAAGACGTCAAAATCAAGCACGACGAACTAGCCGTTGGAAGTTCAAATGCGGTGACGGGTGCGCAAACGTCAAATTTAAGGCTCGTGAAATAGCCGTTGATTTTGAAAAGCTTAAAAAAGAGCCCAAGAAACTCAGTGACCCACCAAGAAGATATCCCCGAGGCCAAAGGAGACAGAGAAGACAAAACCAAGAAGAGACAAAGTGCAGAAGCGGACAAACAGTCCAGGTGGCAAAGAGAGGTGTCAACTCAAGGATTTACTCCTGCAGTTGGAACTGTGCTTGCCAAGTGGTCATCAAATGGCGCAAACAGTAAGCGGCGCGGCCTGATTTCTCTACTTTGCATTAATGAGCAGACAAACCGCGTGAATATCTGGAAAGAGCAGTCTTGTTTGCAAGAAAAGAGGCGAGGCCCGTGCTTTCACATTCATGTTTGAATGCCAAAGTCAAGACCAGCGATTACATAGCATGGTTCCAGCAGGCCTCTTCTAGAAGGATGATATCAGCAACAGCGACTTCCTCTTTCCGATGCTCTCAGCGTACATGGGCCAGCTTGTCAAAGGGCGCCAAAAGTCTTTTAAAAAGGGGCGCCTTTATTTCTTCTCCTTTTTCTATATATTGTAAACTTTTCATTTTGAGAGAAGGATCTCTTAGCTTGTAAGGCAAAGCTCTGCCCAAAAATCTCTTAGCTTGTAAGGCAAAGCTCTACCCAAGGATCTCTTAGCTTGTAAGGTAAAGCTCTGCCCAAAAATCTTTTAGCTTGTAAGGCAAAGCTCTGCCCAAAAATCTCTGGGCTTGTAAGGCAAAACTCTGCCGGATTTTACCTTGAATCAAGACTTAGCAATTTTTACCTCCATTTGAACTTGCACTCATGCATATGTCTATGTTTTCTTTTGTGTTAAGTCATTTTTTTTTATGTTTTTCACATAATGATTCCAGCATGTCTAGTGCATTGTGAAGTTTCTTCTTCTGTAGATCTGCCAGAAGTGTCTACAACATGAATATAGGCGCATGTGAATAGGCTACCAAAGTGTGTCTCAGAACACCTTTGATAGTTTTTCCTCCCTGTATCTCTACGGACCCCTGACTCACTGATACAGAAGAGTTTCTCACATCAAATGAAGTGTATGATAGCTTCTTGGTGAAAAGTGTATGTTCGGGCTGAGCAGATCAAAACTTTTTGGTGTATCACCTTTTAGTTTAGGCTTAGGTTCTGTTTTTAGCATCTTTCTCCCTTTTCAACCCCCCCCCCCTTTTTCATTTATTTGTTAACAGTAGGAAGTCCAGGACCTAAAAGATATATCGAAGGGAGCTAGCCCTTATCTAGAGACTCTCCCCCCAGTTTTGCCAGGCCCATAGGCAAGAGGGGAGTTTCCATTGTTGCGTGTGGAAGGCAGGAGCTCAACCTCCTATCAAGGGTGCAATCCATTGCGTTAACAAGTCAGTTTATGTCCCTTTAGGTACCCCTAAACTCATACATATCCCCTGTTTCACTTTCACTTCTACTCTAACTGTACCAGGAACCCAAATCATACAACAATTTACAAATAAGTTCAAATTACATTATTCATTACAATCATGGGTATAAACCCCCTAATAGGAACCCAAATCCACTTTTAATAACTGGAAACTCCTTAAAACTTGCCTCAATTCGATGCAAATTCATGCACCAGACACGTAAACCTGAAGCTTGGAATCAATCAAGAAAAAAATAGCTTTGTAACCTATAAATATCGGCTCCAGCAATAAACAAATAGCTGGGTGAAATGCCAAACAAAATATTATTTGCTTGCACTTGTGCTACAACATAATGAGTAATTGTATAACAAACACAAAATCCTACAATGCATATGACAGTGAATTTCTGACTCTGCGTTCCTATAACATCGTAAAATTTCCTTATTCTCATCCATTTTAATCACGAACAATCTCATTGCGTGTCATTGCCCTAGCTACTTTAAATGTGATCTTCTTATAATCACACTGGCTTCGTAATCTCACCACTCCATTAACCAAATATCCTATGTTCTTTGATGTAGTCAATACTTTTAAACATCAACATTGTGGGATTGTGTTACATTGGCTGTAGTTATATTGACCTTGTACGTTTGAATTTTTAAAACATTGACTTCCATGGATGATAGTAACCATGTATACTTCAATTTGGACTACTCTAAAACACCTATGACCGGAAACAACTAATGAGCTAATGCAATGACTATTGTCTCCAAATCTTGCACCTTAGAAGAGCGTTCAATCCTCTTCCAGATTTGGGCAACGTTGGGACATTTCCAGGCATGTGGGTATGTTTATGGGGGAAATGAACCTCTAGATTTAAAGGGCTAGCTCCCTGAATGTATCTTTGCAAAACAACCTCTATCTAAACTAATTTGATTGAACAGAAAAGAGTCAAAAATTGCATAAAGAAAACCTATTCTAAGAATGGTGATGCACCAAGATTATCTTCCACATGAATTCCATACCCTAGTGCACGATACAGCAAAATACACAGACTATTTCAAGCTCTAAAGATTCTAACACAAGTATTTCAATATAGAGGCGAGATGTATGAAATGACACAAGGTAAATGACTTGAAAGACAACCTGTACATTCCAAGAACAATTATACACATGCAAAAATTCAACACACTTGGATGCACTCTATATGAAGAACAAAGGACAAAAGGATGAAAACCATCACTTGTTAACACTATGTCACTTACACACTCGGACAATTGCTCAAAACTTCAAAGAGAAAGACTTGTACCAATGCTTAAAGGCAAAAAACATGACATAAATTCAGTAGGGCTTCGCCATACATTGGGTGGTTTCTTTTTCACTAGCACAAGGACCATATATATAACAGAGAGGAAGTGAGAGGGGGAGGCCTTTGGGCGCCAAAGAGAGGAATCAATCTATTAGGAGTCTCCATCTTCAGCTGCAACCGTCTTTGCCAATGATGCTCATTCAGGCCACCTGATTGATCCATGTCACCTCCCTTGAACACCACTCTTGGCCTGTTCTCTCAAAAATGCTTCTCCAACGGTTGCCCGATGGAATCAAGATATTTTGAGTAATGGTATCTGTTGACCATTTTTGGTACTGTAGGCCAAAAATCGGTCTCCCTTTTTCCCTTGTCCTGATTACTCAGTCTCTGATGTTTTCGCCTTACTGCAGTTGTGGTTTTTTCCCTTTGTAATAGGCCTGCTCTTATAAAGAGCCGAGTGATTGGAGTCCTGTAGGTTTTCAGGTTGTTCTAGGGCTTATTTTCACTTCGAGCAAATTACCTTGGACAAGCCTTTTTTGGCAAAGGAATGGGCCAGTTTCAAAGAGATGCAAGTCTTCCACAAGACTCCGAAGGTCAAGTGCCCTTGCGGAGGGTAGGAAGGTGACAAATGGGACCATTCAAGCAAGCTCCGAAGAACAATTTTGGACCCAGGGTGCCCTCGCGGAGGGTAGAGAACGCATTTGAAAGAGATCAAGGCAGAAGGCCGAAAGGGAAGTTTCTTTCAGAAAAGTGACAAGGCAAAACCAAGGATTTCTTCGGACTTTTTGTCCGAAGAAAATCCATGTAGAACCAAAAGTAAATTCCTTCGAAAAAAATGCCTGAAGGAATTCCTTTGGACTTTTGTCCAAAGAAATTCACCAAAGGAAGGTTGTGATGAAATAATCCGAGCCAATTTTTTTTTTTTTTTTTTTTAATAATTTCCAATTGCAATCAACAGGGCAATACACAATAGTTAGAGTTAGTCTATAACCTAAACGATGCTGAAGTTACTCTAACCCGAATGTACACCAAGGTTCCGAAGAGGCCAAGGTGTGAGCATTGGTCAGAGGATCTGAATGCAAAAACAGAACTGGAATGAACTCTAACCAAGAATGGTGCCGATGATGGCGAGCATATGGTCAGAGGGTCTTCTACTACAAGTGCTGAAAGAGAACTCAACTCCAAGTATGTGCTACCCAATCCGAAATGGAGTTGAGGCGACCATATGGTGGAGTAATACAAATTAAAATACTTAAAGAAACTCAACACCAAGTATGTGCTACCCAATCCACTATGGAGTTGAGGCGACCATATGGCGGAGCGCTACTTATTAAAATGCTTTGAGAGGAAATAAGCAAGAATGCTAAAATACTCAACGTCAAGAATGTGCTTTCCTATCCGGAAGGATATGGAAGCTACCATATGACGGAGATGTAAAGTATTACAATGCAGTTTTAGAATAGATGATCAGCATTATAAATCAAGATTAAACAAACTTAAGATCTGCTATCAGTACTACTGCCAGCTTACAATATGATAGAGAATTAACATGCCAAGAGCATAGCATTAGAACAATTCAAAGAGCATTGTAACAGAGCATTTTCCTTGCTTGAATGGAAATGCCGAAACCGATTTCTTCTCTTCAAAACACTGATTCAAGATTCTGGTCTGTCCAATTCTGCACTTTCAAATGTCAAGCCAGCCACCTGAAATCATACTAAAATGGACATATCTCTCACACAACTCATCTAAAAGACATGAAATGAAGCACAAAAGACCCTAATGATCAAGGCACCCAATATTGGAACACAAAACAGACCCAAAAGTTTCTATACAATTTTTTTCACGGATCCCGATGTCCACACAACAAGTACAGTCCAGCAAGGGGGGCGATTTGCTTTTAAAATTCACAACAGTCATCAAAAATTCCACAAATTACAGAATAGGGGCGCCCATTACCAACAAATAGGATTAGCCAATACCCACAATGAAATTTTTGGGCTTTTTTATTTGTGAATAAAACTCAGTCTGCTGTACTGAATAAGAAAACCCTGAATTTCTCATAAACTGATCTATAAAACAAACACTGAATACCATGCACAAATCCTGCATACAAAACAATCAAACTATACGATCTCACCACTAGTCGCTATCTTTCAAGCGAGAAGCAATGCCAAGCTAGGAGGCATACATTCCTCGAAGCAATCCCAAGGCCAATCCCGACAGCATAACATTATCAAGATTTCCGATAATGAAATGAGAGCACTCTTCCTCCTTTTATACTTTTCCAACTGGGAGTCTCTAAAATCCTCTTGTATATGGAATAAAACATGAGAGGGAAAATAATATAATCCTCTTTAATTCTTTTTCAACCTCAACATTAAGTCGTTGAGCCTAGGCACCAAGGTCCAAAATTAAATAATAATGTTTAATTTACGGACTTTAAAACGGAGGCCAAGATGATGTCGGAAATCAATGATCTATAGCTCATTGGAAAGGTCTTGACAAGACGAATCCAACTCCACTCTCAAAATCCCATTCCGGTGCCAATCCCAAACTTACTAAAAATAGTAAATTCTTGAATGTTGAGAAAAACACATCCCTGCGAAGCTCACTGAAAACCCCAGAAAGAGACCACCAACCAAACCACATCCCACGAACAAAAGCAACCACCAAAACATGAAACCCCAATTTCAACCTCCGAGTAGCCTACGGGTCTCCGGAATAGGCCAACGGTCAACTATAAAAGATCAAGCTGGAAAATGGAATATTACAGTCCGCCCTTCCCAAGATTGCTTGTCCTCAAGCAATTGCAAATCTGGATGCTGCAGAATCTCATCATTCTCCCAAGTCGCATCCTCTATAGGCAAGTTCTTCCACTTCACCAAATACTCTCTGATAGTTCTTTTCCTCAAAGAACGCTCCCTAAAATCAAAACTAACTGTCCTTCTTCATCCAAAGGTGGAAACTGTGATGAAGCAACAACATTGTGTCCAAGTGCCTTCTTGAGGCGAGACACGTGGAATACATTGTGCACTCTGCTATCCGAAAGTAGCTCCAACTCATAAGCTACTGCCCCCACCCTCCTAGTGACCTTGAACGGCCCATAGAAACGGGGTTTGAGCTTTTCAGCTCCACTTTTCTTGAGAGTAGACTGTCTGTAAGGCTGTAGTCGAAGATAAACCATATCTCCAACTTCAAAAAAGAACTAAACACGCCACTGATCAGCATACATCTTCTGCTGATTCTGTGCAATTTGAAGATTGTTCTTCAATGAGTTCAAGATATCTTGGCTCTGCTGCAAAAAATCCTTGGCCTGAGGGGCTTTGCTATCACCAAACACCAAATTAGCAAAGCTAGGAGCCTCATAACTATAAAGAGCCATGAAAGGTGACATCCTTATTGACATGTGAAAAGTAGAATTATAACAATACTTGCCCATGTGAAGCCACGTCACCCAAGCTCTTTGCTGCTCCGAAACATAGTTTTTCAGGGAACCTTCCAACCACTTGTTCACTATCTCTGTCTGTCCATCGGTTTGAGGGTGATAACTAGTGCTGGGAGTAAGCACTGTACCACTCATTCGGAAAACCTCTTGCCAAAAAGTGCTTAGGAACTTGCTGTCCCTATCACTCACAATATTTTTTGGCAACCCATGTAATCTAAACACCTCATAAAAAAACAGATCTGCAACTTGGGCTGCTGAAAAACGCTGGCAATGGCGAAGAAGTGAGCAAACTTTGTTAATCTGTTCACAACAACATAGATACAGTCTTTTTCTTGAACCTTGGGCAACCCTGTGATGAAGTCCATCGATATGCTTTCACATTTTTGGTTGGGAATAGGGAGAGGTTGCAGCAAACCAGCTGGTAGAGTATGCTCATTTTTGTTCATTTGACAAGTGGGACACTCTTTAATGTAGCGTTGAACTTCCCCTTTCAACCCTTTCCAAGAGAATCTTTCCCGAATTTGCCTATATGTCTTAAAGAAGCCTTGATGACCAGCAAGCGGAATGTCATGAAATGTCAACAAAATCTTCTTTTTGAGCTTAGAATCAGCCACCAAAAAGATCCTATCCTTGTAGTGAATCAGCCCTTCAATCACCTTGTACCTTTCATCATGAAAAGTACCCTCAATAATGCTGGTTGCAAACTGATTTTTGGCATAATCAGCAAGCAACATGTCCTTCCAATCATTAGTAAGCTCGCACAGTGAGCTTAAATGGGGTCTCCTAGATAGAGCGTCAGCCACAATGTTGTTTTTCCCCTTGACATACTCGATGTCAAAATTGTAAGCTTGGAGCTTACTCACCCACTTTTGTTGCCTTTCGTTCAGATCCTTCTGATGTATAAAGTGCTTGAGACTATTGTGATCAGTCTTGACTACAAACTTGTTTTCCACCAAATACTGTCTGAACTTAGATAATGCATGCATAATGGCAAGCATTTCCTTGTCATAAATAGAGTAGGTTTTTTCAACACCTCTTAGCTTTCTACTCTCAAACACTATGGGATGTTTGTTTTGCATCAAAACAGCCCCAACTCCTTCACTGGATGCATCACACTGTAGCTCGAAAGGCTTGGAGAAATCCGGAATAGCCAGAACCAGACAAGAGCTCATGATCCTCTTAAACTTATCAAAGGTAGATTGAGCCTTTTCTGACCAACAAAAGGCCCCTTTTTTCGTGAGATCCGTAAGAGGAGCAGCATTTTGTGAGTACCCTTTCACAAATCTTCTGTAAAATCCACAAAGACCCAAGAACCCTTTCAATTGAGTCAAGTTCTTAGGAGGTGGCCAATCAACAACGGCCTTGATCTTTTCCGGATCAACCTTCACTTCCTCAGCACTGATTATGTGACCAAGGTACAGCAACTCTATTCCAAATTCACATTTGGATGCTTTGGCGAACAAGCTCTCAGATTCTAGGATACTAAGCACTTCCTCTTAAGTGCTTGAGATGTTCATCCCATGTCTTGCTAAAAATCAGGATATCATCAAAAAATATCAATACAAATATCTTCAACTGTTTCTGAAAGACTCGGTTCATGCAAGACTGAAAAGTAGCAGGAGCATTAGTCAACCCAAATGGCATGACTAGAAACTCGAAGTGGCCATAGTGACATCTAAAAGTTGTCTTCTCAACATCTGACCCCCTCATCCTAATCTGGTGGTAGCCCGATCTCAAATCGATCTTTGAAAAGAACTTGGTTCCATGTAGCTCATCAATGAGCTCATCTATCCTTGGAATGGGGTATCGGTTTTTGATGGTGCTTTGATTCAAAGCCTGATAGTCCACACACATGCGCATGGTACCATCCTTCTTCTTCACAAGAACCACTGCTGAAGCGAAGGGGCTCTTGCTTGGGCGAATGAAGCCCATCTCCAGGAGTTCCTGAATGTTTTTCTCAATCTCATCCTTTTGCTTCTTGGGGTACCGATATGGAGTTGTAATAACTGGTTTAGCTCCTTCCTTGAGCTCTATGATATGTTCTGAACCCCGTTCAGGTGGTGGTCCAGGAGGCAAATCAGCAAATACCTTGCTCTTCTTTGTGAGTAGAGACTGAATATCAGGAGGATAGTCTCTCCTAGTTTCAACCGGACTAGCAGGAAGAATCATACATTCTGCAACCCACTCAGCTTGATCATGACGGATCAGCCTTGCCATTCTCTTGAATGACACGACCCGAGGTCCCCCATTGGACATTCCTCTTAGTACTATCCTCTTCCCATCAAATTGAAACTTGAGCTCCATAGTTTGCAGATTTAAGGAGATCTCTCCAAGTGAACGCAGCCATTGAATGCCTAGAACGGCATCCGTATCTCCAATGTTGACTACATAGAAGTCATTCTTGACTTCATAGTTTCCCAATTGCATAGTCATGTTTGAGATCTTTTTGGTGCATGAGATGTGGAACCCATCAGCAACCATGACCTTGAAGCCTTCAAAATCTTCTGTTTGCATCCCCTTCTTTGCCACCACAACTTCATCAATGAAGTTATGTGCTGCTCCAGTGTCGATCAAAGCAACTATTCGCTGCCCCTTAATCATCCCTCGAACTTTGAAGGATTCGTTTCTTTGGAAGCTTGAAAGTTGAGCCAAAATGCCTACACTTTCCTTTTCATCTTCCGACTCTTCTGGAGCTCTTTCCACTTCACTATCTTCAAGATCAGACTGCTGGTCTGAAAAATCAGAATTACTTTCACCAGCTGAATAGTACTCAATCTGGTGAAATTTGACTCCCTTTGGGCAAACATGCTCTTGAGACCATTTTTCTCTACACCGGAAACATAGCCCCTTTCTTCTGAGTTCGTTCAATGTCTCAGGGTCCAATCTTGTGACATGAGGATTATGTTGATTGAAGTCCTTATGCTGAGATCTTAAAGGAGTTCTATGATGAGGTCTTTTTCCTTTATCCCCTTTTTGAAAGGGCGGCTTGGATTGAAACTTCGCCTTAGGAGCAGCCCACTCCATGTTTCTTGCTTTCTTCATTGCCTCCTGTAGGGATGGTGGATCAAAGGCTTTAATCCAACCCTTGAGTGGTTCCGTCAATCCTTCGCTAAAAAAAATCACCAACTGCCTCTCCGTGATGCCAGTTCATTACTGAAAGTCTCTGGAACTCAGCTATGTAGGCATCAACTATGCCATACTGCTTCAGCTGTGCCAATTCTCTAAAATGTATTTCAAGATCTTTTTTCTCAAATCGCTCGATGAGCCTATTGGTGAACTCATCATAGGTAGTGATAGACCAATGACCTAAGGTGACTAAGCCATGGTACCACCACTCATGCGCCACCCCATCAAGGTGTAGCGTAGCGAACTTAATCGCCTCCTCTTCTGCCATGGGTCTAAGAGCTAGATAGTTGTCCAGCTTCTGTATCCAAGCTCTAGCTGAACTATTATCACTCCTGTCATAGTGTGGAAGTATAACCTTGTTGACAGCTTGATACGAATCCCCTTGAACTTTTGTTCTTCTTTGCTCATAATGTCTCCCTTGTCACTTAATCTTTCTCTTATGATCCATAAATTCATTATAGGACATGTCCATCTTGATGTCATCAGGGAGAGAATCATACACCGCATGGCCACTTCTCAATTGTTCCACAAATGAAGCATTCTCTTTAGGATCAGGTTGGGTGTTTACTGGTGCTAAGGTGGGTTTGAAGGGCCTTGACGAAATGTATGTGTTGTTTGAAACAGGCTGAGCAGCACTTCCATCAAGTTGATTTGAGGCACTATGCTCCCCTCTATATCCTGGGTTGTTCTGTAGAGTTGTGTTCTGGCCCACTTTCCCCAACATGAGAGATACCATATCCAGCAAGGCATCCATCTTCCTTTCAAATCTCTTTTCGGGACTTATTGATCTCTCTCTTCCCTTCCCACTATCACCTCTGGTGTTGGTAAATCTCTCGTTACCCCCGACTGATCTCTCACCTTCTGCCATATCTATTTCCTGAGAAGACTCCCAATGAGCCCTCAAGACCTCTGAAGTTGTCTGACCTTTTGGAACCTGATACCACTGGAACTGTTTTGCAATTTTCTTATCTTCCCTTGCTATGTATCTCTTTTCTCTGTCACTCATAGATAGTTTGTTCACAGGCTAGTAGGATACTTAGCTCTGATACCACCGAAATAATCTGAGCCAATTTTTTTTTTTTTAATAATTTCCAATTGCAATCAGCAGGGCAATACACACTAGTTAGAGTTAGTCTATAACCCAAACGATGTTGAAGTACCTCTAACCCGAATGTACACCAAGGTTCTGAAGAGGCCAAGGTGTGAGCATTGGTCAGAGGATCTGAACACAGAAACAGAACTGGAATGAACTCTAACCAAGAATGGCGCCGATGATGGCGAGCATATGGTCAGAGGGTCTTCTACTACAAGTGCTGAAAGAGAACTCAACTCCAAGTATGTGCTACCAATTTGAAATGGAGTTGAGGCAACCATATGATGGAGTGATAAAAATTACAATACTTAAAGAAACTCAACACCAAGTATGTGCTACTCAATCCAGTATGGAGTTGAGGCGACCATATGGCGGAACGCTACTTATTAAAATGCTTTGAGAGGAAATAAGCAAGAATGCTAAAATACTCAATGTCAAGAATGTGCTTTCCAACCCAGAAGGATATGGAAGCTACCATATGACGGAGATATAAAGTATTACAATGCAATTTCAGAATAGATGATCAGCATTATAAATCAAGATTAAACAAACTTAAAATCTGCTGTCAGTACTACTGCCAGCGTACAATATGATAGAGAATTAACCTGCCAAGAGCATAGCATTAGAACCATTCAAAGAGCATTGTAACAGAGTATTTTTCTTGCTTGAATGGAAATGCCAAAACTGATTTCTTCTCTTCAAAACACTGATTCAAGATTCTGGTCTGTCCAATTCTGCACTTTCAAATGTCAAGCCAGCCCCCTGAAATCATACTAAAATGGACATATCTCTCACACAACTCATCTAAAAGACATGAAATGAAGCACAAAAGATCCTAATGATCAAGGCACCCAATATTGGAACACAAAACAGACCCAAAAATTTCTATACAATTTTTGCACGGATCCCAATGTCCACACAACAAGTACAGTCCAACAAGGGGGCGATTTGCTTTTAAAATTCACAACAGTCATCAAAAATTCCACAAATTACAGAATAGGGGCACCCATTACCAACAAATAGGATTAGCCAATACCCACAATGAAATTTTTAGTTTTTTTTATTTGTGAATAAAACTCAGCGTGCTATACTGAATAAGAAAACCCTGAATTTCTCATAAACTGATCTATAAAACAAACACTGAATACCATGCACAAATCCTGCATACAAAACAATCAAACTATACGATCTCACCACTAGTCGCTATCTTTCAAGCGAGAAGCAATGCCAAGCTAGGAGGCATACATTCCTCGAAGCAATCCCAAGGCCAATCCCGGCAGCATAACATTATCAAGATTTTCGATAATGAAATGAGAGCACTCTTCCTCCTTTTATACTTTTCCAACTGGGAGTCTCTAAAATCCTCTTGTATATGGGATAAAACATGAGAGGAAAAATAATATAGTCCTCTTTAATTCTTTTTCAACCTCAACATTAAGTCGTTGAGCCTAGGCACCAAGGTCCAAAATTAAATAATAATGTTTAATTTACGGACTTTAAAACGGAGGCCAAGATGATGTCGGAAACCAATGATCTATAGCTCGTTGGAAAAGTCTTGACAAGACAAATTCAACTCCACTCTCAAAATCTCGTTTCGGTGCTAATCCCGAACTTACTAAAAATAGTAAATTCCTGAATGTTGAGAAAAACACATCCCTGCGAAGCTCACTTAAAACCCCAGAAAGAGACCACCAACCAAACCACATCCCACGAACAAAAGCAACCACCAAAACATGAAACCCCAATTTCAACCTCCGAGTAGCCTACGGGTCTCCAGAATAGGCCAACGGTCAACTGTAAAAGATCAAGCTGGAAAACGGAACACTACACATGACATGAAGGCAAGATTTCCTTCGGGCAAAATGTCTGAAGGAATTGGGAAGACAAAGGAGCCCGAAGGGCAATTGCCCTTATGGAGGGCTCTTGGCTAAGGAAAAGGGGCCTTCTCCATTTTTACGAAGGGTCACCTTCCCTTCGGGAAGTTTCATTTTGCAAAAGACCGAAGGAATTGCCAAAGATGATGACGAGCCCGAGAACGTCAACTTCAGCATGGTGAACTAGCCATTGGAGGTTCAAACGTCTGGTGACATGCCCGCAGACATCAAATTCAAGATAGTGAAATAGCCGTTAATTTTCAAATGGTGTCAGGCCTGCGGATGTCAATTTTACGGTGATAAGATAGCCGTTGATTTTCAAATGTTTAAGGATGGGCCCGTGCATGAAATGGGTTAACAGTTGAAGAAAAGGCTAAAGGAGATTTCTTTTGGACGAGATGTCCAAAAGAATTTCAGAACGCCTAAGCATCACCGAAAGCAGATGGTAAAGCTCGAAGGAAGATAGAATTCCTTCGGACAAGTGTCCGAAGGATTTCCTTCAGATGTTTTGTTCGAAGAAATTCGAAGGCTTGGAGACCCAAAGATAGACTCAGCGACCCGCTAGGAAAGGAGCCAGGAGGAGACAAATAATAGCCCCGAGGGCCGAGTTTCCAGAAAAAGACAAGAAGTAGCACAGGAAGAATAGAGCAGTCTATGTGTCACAAGAAGCATCGGCAGGAGAAGTTATTGCTGCAAATGAAATAGTCTCCACCAAGCAGTCATCAAAGGGAAAGCAAGCATTCAATAGAGCAGCCCGTTTTTCTTCGTTTAGCCTTAATGAGCAGACAATTGCGTAAGCTTCACAAAGAGGTGGCCTTGTCATTCAGAAAACAAAGCGACCCATGCTTTAGCAGAAACATTTAATACAGTTTGAGCAGCAAAGTCAATACCTACGACATCTACAGCATGGTTCTTTCAAGCCATTTATGGAAGGATGACACCAGCATGAGCAAATTCCTCTCTCCTAGGCGTTTAATACAGTATGGGCCGCCTGTTCTTGAGGGGACCAATAGTCTTTCTCATAATGCTATATATTGTAACCTCTCAGCTTGAAAAGGATATCTCTCACTAGTGTAAGGCAAAGTCCTGTCAAATTTTACCTTTGAATCAAAAGAGCGTGTTTTACCTCCATCTGATGTGTTATACTGTTGAACATGTTTGTGTATCAACTCTGTGTTTAGTCATTTCATCTTGATGCTTTCGTAGATCAACACCAACATATCTAGTATATCCCAGACCAATTCTGCAGGTTAACAGGAAGTGCCCAAGTTGGAGCATAGAGACAGAAGAGCAATTATCTGACAGTGTGCTTCTGCAGCACCTATGGTAGGTTCTTTTCTTTGTATCTCCATTAAGCCCCTTGTTAAAGTGCCCACGCAGTCTGGTCTTTTGCTTAGATGAAGTGTCTTTTTCACTCTTTTGGTGTAAAGTGTTGATATAAGTTGAGTAGATCGAATCATTTGGTGCATCACCGTTTTAAATAAGTTCTGTTTTTGTTATATCTTTCTCTTTTCACCCCCCCATCATTAACAGTAGTAGTGAAGGACCATCAAAGATGCATCATGGGAGCTAGCCTATATCTAGAGATTCATTCCTCAATTTTGCCAAGCCCACAGCAAGAGGAATGTTTCCATTGTGCCGCATGGAAGAGACAAGCTGAGCCTTCTTTCTAAGGGTGCAATCCACAACGTCAACAGTTTTTTGGCACGCCCGGTGGGACAATTTTTGATCCTCAGAGAAGTTCTAGGATTGGTGTTGGTCATGTTACTGCAAGAGTGAACAACTAACCCAGCATCTAGCGACTCCATTTTCAAGAACTCAATCTCTGATCAAAGATCATCCTGACATCCCATGCCTAAGGTCACCACAAGATCCCCTGCCAAGGGTGTCCCTTTCGAATTCGTTGAGCTGCCCTTAAACTCAGCAAAGTGACTAAGGTTTGCAAGGACTCATCCCTATACAGCAAATCAATTTTCCAGACCTACCATAAAATATACCTACACGAGAAGGCCCCGGTTGAACCCTATCATCGCCATGGCTTTACCTTTTGTAGCCTTCCATGGTCAGAGCCCTTTAAACCTTCTGCATTATGACCCAATCCCAGGGACAGCCCTTAAGAGTGTTACTCCTTTTAATGGAGAGGGGCCTATTACCGCTATTGAGCATATCATAAATATAGCCAACCTCTGTAACATTCATAATGTCACTGAAGAGAACATAGCCATCAGGTTACTAGAGTTGTCTTTTAAGGGTAAAGTTTTGGACTGGTATGGGACCTTGCCTATGAATTCGGTTGGCTCATGGAACGAATTAAGCACCCTCTTGACAAATAGATTCGGGGAGAAGAGTGACCATCTCTCTCTTGCTGAGCAATTGACCACCATGAAAAGAGCTCCACATGAATTTATACAAGATTTTAATACTAGGTTCCAAAAGACCTAGGACAAAATCCCCATTTTAGTGAGGCCGACCCCAAGCTATGCTTTCCTCTACTACTTAAAGGCTTTGAACAACGACATTGTTGTCATGCTACAATCCATAGGAGGACAAGTGTTACCAGCTGCCCATGAAATAGCTATAGCCGCCGAAAATTGTTTGGTACAAGCAGGAAAGATAGCCCCTAGACCTCATATGCATATGCCGCTCTTTCCTGAATTACCACCCCCGATTCAGACTGTTGCACCCACCTTAGCTCCTCTGCCTGGTGTAGAAAAGCCAATTGCTACCTCGCCAAATGACCTCCATGAAGTTAAGAGCTTCTTACAAAATGTAACCAATGAATTAGTGGCTCTCAAGAGGCAATAAGCTCAAAGCTATCGGTCGAACCAGGGATACCAACAGTTTGAACAAACGAATAGACCTCCTTTCCAAAATTATAACCAAGGATAGGGTCAGATTACTCAAGCCAGACCATATCAAGGTTATAATCTAGGCGCCCCTTCATCGTCTAAAGCTCTTGTTTCCACTCAAAATAATTTGGTACAAGAACAGCCTAATTGCCCACCCCTGGGGAATGATCAAGAACAGATTGCGTATACTAATGAGTTGCCAAATCAATATGTGAATACGCAAAACAATCAAATAGTGCAATTCCTAAGTTTTGAGGCGTAAATACAACCTGGGATGGACAACAGGCAAACTCAATCTAATTCCACTCTCATGAATCCCCTGGAAGGAGAATTTTATGCAGTCAATTATGTGGGGAGTTTGAATAACCAGGGTGATTGTGTTGCAGCCACTACTAGGTCCAAAAAGAGAGCTATGGAGGAAGCACAAGCAGCTACTCAAGCGTCCACAGCATCTTTTTCATCACAAGTGAACCAGAAGTTCCCAAATGACAAGCCACCAGTTGCACCCTCAACTCCTCGGCTTGCACCTCAGGCTGTAAATGCCCCCAAAAAAAATTCAAAAGGGAGCAACCCTTAGATCAATGTGGTGGACCAGATGAAGAAGCTGCACATGAATATTTCATTGTGGGATTCTTTAACAATGCCGAGGCAAAAAGATATACTCCAGAAGGAATTGCACGGGCTGAATGAACAAGCTATCCCAACAAAGGCCGATAATGTGTTGATTATGAATGGGAACCCTTCCATAGCAGGTCAAACAAAGAAGGATGAAAAGGTTCCTCCTTTCTATCTATCTTTAGTCATTAAAGATTTTTTGGTTCACAATTGCATTATTGACAGTGGGGCAAGCACCTTAGTAATGCCCAAATGCATCGCTGACAAGCTAGGACTCAAATATGAGGAAATGACTAAGGAAGTCCTACAGTTAGATAGATCACCAGCCAAAACATTGGGAGTAGTAAGAGGCTTGAATCTAACGTTGCACGCCTTTCCAACCTTCTCCGTTCCCTACGATTTAGTAGTGGCGGATGTTCCTCCCTACTTTGCTCTCTGCTTATCTAGGGATTTCACGTCCAAGATAGGTGGGTACTTAGCAACAAATTAGTCTTACAGAGTTTTTAGAATCAAATATGAAACTAAAGTGAAGATTGAGTCGGAGCCAATCCACAAAGATTATTTGGAGCCATACTCACTCAAGGCAGCAAACGTCAGTTACGCCATCATTGATGAAAAAGAATTCCAAATGGACCAATCTCCACCATCTTCTCTTGAAGGAGTTGCTGCCCTACTCTTAGACGAATGGGGAAGTGACAATTTCGAACATGACCCATACAAGTTCCTCAAAGAGGCAGGCCTTCGAGTTTATTGCATGCATGAAGAAGGTACTTTCGTGCCAAATTTGATGAAGGCCAACCAAGATAGCTCTGGTCTATGGCAACTCTTGTTCGATGGCTCAAGGAGCAAATTGGGAGTTGGTGGTGGAGTAATGTTAATTTCACCCTCAAAGGAGAGATAATTAGGTTCCAATTTTCCTGTACTTGCAATGTTGCAGAATATGAGTCTCTCATTCATGGTTTAGAATGGGCAAGGAAAAAGAGAATAAAAGAATTGTAGGTTTTTGGAGATAGTGAGTTAATTGTAAACCAGGTGAGAGGACGAAACCTGACAAAAAATTCCTTGCTTAAGTCTTACAAGCATAGAGTGTGGGACCTAATAGAAAGTTTTTTGGCTTTCAACATTATTTCCATTCCAAAAGAACAAAATAAGCAAGTAGACAGACTAGCAGCAGTTGGTGCTCAGTTTGACATTCCCAAGGACATAGGTCAGGACAGTAGTCTGCACCATTTAAAAGTGATAATAAGACCCTCCGTACCTAATAATGTCACCAATTGGCAGGTGTTTGACAGTGATCAGCAGATAGCACTCTTCTTACAAGAGGACGCTGAGTTTGCTTCTAGGAATCAATCCAAACTGCAGCAGCAGTACGACGGCCAGATTGTTCAGCTGAAAAAAAACAAACTTCCCAAAGGTCTAGTCACTCTCGAAAGTATCTTCAATGAAGATGACCAACTAAAAAATGATAAAGCAAGCATCACGACCAAGAAGGAAAATTACGAAAGAGTCGAAATATTCAAGAACAGGTTGCTTGCACTTGCGAAGGTATGTACAAATGATGAAAGGCATTCTTTCATTTTACTATGCCAAGAGTTTGCCGATTCTTTTGCTTGGGAGTATAGCAACCTGAAGGGTTTTGACCCAGGCTTGGCCCAACACACCATTGAGCTGGAAGAAGGCACAAAACTCATCAAACAAAAACAAAGGCCTATCAATCCGAAGATTGAGCCTCTCATGCAGAAAGAACTCACCAAGCTGATTGAGTCCAGAATCATTTTTCCTATCAAACACTCTTCTTGGCTGGCTAATCTAGTCCCTGTTAGGAAGAATAGGAAGATCAGACTGTGTGTTGATTTTAGAGACCTCAATAGAGTCTCGTTAAAAGATCACTACCCCCTCCCAAGTATGGAACAGATCCTCCAAATGGTGACAGGCAGTGAACGTTTCTCTCTTGGATGGGTATTTAGGGTACAATCAAATTCTAATCCAGGACTGCGACCAGTACAAGACAGCCTTCACTACCAAGTGGGGAACTTTTGCTTACAGGAAGATGCCATTCGGACTGTCAAATGCTGGAGCCACCTTTCAACGAGCCATGAACATGGCTTTCCAGGGCCTGATAAATAATATTGTATTGGTTTACCTTGATGACATGACAATTTTTTCTAAGGATGTAGGCCAACATCTAAAACACCTAAGGCAAATCTTTGAGAGGTGTAGAGAGTTTGATATCTCTCTCAACCCAAAGAAATGTGTGTTTGTTGTCCATAAAGGTAAACTCCTTGATCATGTTTCAAAAGGGAGCTTGACCATTGATTCAGAAAGAGTATGCGCCATCTTAGCGCTATCCTTACCTAAGCACAAAAAGCGTCTGCAAAGCTTCTTTGGCAGAATAAATTTTATTATGAGGTTTATTCCTAATTTTGCCGAGATAGTCAAGCCACTAACTTCCATGCTAAAGAAGGATGAGAAGTTGGCATGGACAGCACAAAGGAAGGATAGTTTTGAAGGGATTAAGCAAGCTATTGCCCAGGCTCCCACCTTGATCAGTCCTGACTTCTCCAAGGATTTCAACCTTTACACCTTCGAAAATGAAGAAGTAATCTCCGTCATGCTCACTCAAGCAAATGATGAAAACCTTGAACAACCTCTCGCATTCTTCAGCCAAGGTCTAGAAGGTTTCAAAATTAGGTACACATGTTGAAAAGCAAGTGCTTGCGGTCATACGAACCCTGAATAAATTCAGACATATGTTGTCAAACAGCAAGGTTCATGTCATGGTGCCACATCCCAGTGTCAAAGATTTCTTGATTAGCCATGATCTAAATGAAAACAGAGCACGATGGATCACCAAGGTAATGGAATTTGACATGGATATCAAAACCACCAAGCTGGTAAGGGGAAGAGGGCTGTGTGAACACTTCGCTACTGACTTTAAACAACAGAAAGAGAGCATTTTGCTACTCCATGATGAAGCTGCAAACAGAGGAATCTACAATCATAGAGGATTGGGCACAAGACATGACTCATTTCTTTCTCACTAGTGAGTGCCCACAGGGCCTTGATAAGACTAAGATGAGGTATTTCAGGCTTCAGTCACTTTCTTATGTCCTGGTTGATGGGGTGTTGTTTAGAAAAGATTTTTCAGGAGTACTCTTGAGATGCATAGACTCAAATCAGGTCAACAGGGTACTATTTGAATTTCATGACAAGCCAGCTGGTGGTCACTTTGCTCCTAAACCTACAACTACAAGAATTATGAGGGCTGATTACTTTTGGCCCACTTTATTCAGAGATACCCATGCCTGGGTACGAAAGTGCCAAAAATGTGCTCTTTGATGGAAAGCAATGGCTGGCTGCAATATCTTTGCAACCTATTCAAGTAGAGTAGTCGTTCATGCAATGGGGCCTGGACTTCATACAAATGATCAACCCTCTTAGTGTTGGCCACAAGTGGGTCTTGACTGCTACAGATTACTTCACGAGATGGGTAGAAGTTGTTGCTTTGAAGGAAGCCAACAAAAGTGCAGTCCTAGACTTTTATGAAAGCCTGGTGACAAGATTTGGAGTCCTAGCTACCATCATCTCAGATAACGCATTGGCTTTCTTGGGAACCAAAACAAGCGAGTGGACGTTAGAATTCGGCATCTACCTTAGTACTTCTAATTACTATCCACAAGGAAATGCTCTGGCTGAGTCCACCAATAAGAATCTGATTAGGATCATTAGGAGGACAATGGAGGAAAATCAGAGAACTTGGCATGCCAAGCTGAAAATAGCCCTATGGACAGACATGGTTACTCCAAAAAGAGCAATTGGTAATTCACCATACACACTTGTGTATGGAAGGGAAGCTAGACTTCCTATTTTGCTTGAATTGCCTGTCTTGGATCTTGCCCACCAGCTGCAATTGGAAGAAAGCGACAGCATATCAACAAACGAAAAAACATTTTGATAATAAATCCTCATCAAAAGGCTTCTAAGAAAGCAACATTGTCTTAAAATGGGATGAAGACCGAGCTAAACTTGGAAAACACATGAAGTTCGATGCTTTATGGAGTGGTCCATATGTCATTACTCAGTGCAAGCAGAATAACACATTCCAACTCTCTATGTTGGATGGTGGAGAACTACATATCCTAGTTAATGGGATATACCTTAAGCATTGTCACTGAGCCTTCTCTTGTTATATACATATTTTCCCTATTTTTTCCCTGTTTTCCCTAAGTTCGTAGTTTTTCAGCCTTGTGTGTGTTTTGTTTACTGTTTCAAGTAAAAGCTTCATGTTGATTCTTTAGTGTCTCAAAGTTATTGTTAGCCTTCCAGGCTGTATTCTGACTCCGTGCCCAACGAACTTGTAAGCCACTGGTTTTTTTAAGCATAGCACGCATGCTTCCCCTGTGAATCGCCAAATTTGTTGACCATTTTTGGTCCTGCAGGCCAAAAATTGGTCTCCTTTTTTCCCTTGCTGCCCTGATTAGTTAGTCTCTGATGTCTTCACCTTACTACAATTGTGGTTTTTTCCTTTTGTAATAGGCTTGTTCTTATAAAGAGCCGAGTGATTGAAGTCATGTAGGTTTTCAGGTTGATCTGGGGCTTATTTTCGCTTCAAGCAAATTACCTTGGACAAGCCTTTTTTGGCAAAGGAATGGGCCAATTTCAAAGAGATGCAAGTCTTTCACAAGACTCCGAAGGTCAAGTGCCCTTGCGGAGGGCAAGAAGGTGACAAATGGGACCATTCAAGCAAGCTCCGAAGGACAATTTTGGACCCAGGGTGCCCTCGCGGAGGGCAGAGAACGCATTTGAAAGAGATCAAGGCAAAAGGTCGAAAGGAAAGTTTCTTTCGGAAAAGTGACAAGGCAAAACCAAGGATTTCTTCGGACTTTTTGTCTGAAGAAAATCCATGTAGAACCAAACGTATTTAAATTCCTTCGAACAAAATGCCTGAAGGAATTCCTTTGGACTTTTGTTCGAAGAAATTCACCAAAGGAAGGCCGAGACATGAAGGCAAGATTTCCTTCGGGCAAAATGTCCGAAGGAATTGGGAATACAAAGGATCCCGAAGGCAAGTGCCCTTGCGGAGGGCTCTCAGCTAAGGAAAAGGGGCCTTCTCCATTTTTTCGAAGGGTCACCTTCCCTTTGGGAAGTTTCATTTTGCAAAAAGCTGAAGGAATTACCAAAGATGATGACAGGCTCGAGAACGTCAACTTCAGCATGGTGAACTAGCCGTTGGAGGTTCAAATGTCTGGTGATGTGCCCGCAGACGTCAAATTCAAGATAGTGAAATAGCCGTTAGTTTTCAAATGGTGACGCGCCTGCAAACGTCAATTTTACGGTGATAAAATAGTCGTTAATTTTCAAATGTTTAAAGACAGGCCCGCACATGAAATGGGTTAACAGTTGAAGAAAAGGCTAAAGTAGATTTCTTTCAGATGAGATGTTCGAAAGAATTCTAGAACGCCTAAGCATCACCGAAAGCAGATGGTAAAGCTTGAAGGAAGACAGAATTCCTTCAGACAAGTGTCCGAAGGATTTCCTTCGGATGTTTTGTCCGAGGAAATTTGAAGGCTCGGAGCCCTGAAGATAGACTCAGCGACCCGCTAGGAAAGGAGCTAGGAGGAGACAAATAATAGCCCTGTTGACCATTTTGGTCCTATAGGCCAAAATCGGTCTCCTTCCCCTGTTGTTCTGAGCCAGTTCAAATTTGGGTTGCACAAGTCTTCCGGCAAAAAGATGGACCAGTTCAAAGAATGCAAGGCTTTTACAAAGCTTCTTCAGACATTTTGTCAGAAGAAATTCACAAAGAAAGAGAACAAAAATTGAAGGCACGTTTCCTTAAAGTTGGAAAAGGTGGTTCAACGTCGGGGTTCAACGGCATGATCTTTCCAAGAACTTTGAACTTTGAACTTTGAACCATTGTTGGTTCAATTGGTTGGTTCAAAGTGTTTGCTTCAACAAGTTGGTTCAACGGGTTGTTTCAACGATACATCTAATTCACAAGGGAATTGAATGGATGCGACTCCTTGCAGAACACAAAGTGTTGAACCGTTGAACCATTGAACTCCAAAAAATGGTTCAAGTTCAATCGGAGGGTTCAACGACAGAGACCCGAACAAAGAAAAGTCTAAAGGAAAGCGAAGCCAAAGGAGTTGCTAAAGAGATGAGGGGGCATGAACGTCGACTTCGTGGCAATGAAATAACCGTTGGTCTTTAAAATAATTGACAAGCCCGAAGAGCCAAGGATTGACAGAAGACAGCCCCAAGGACCGAAAGGGCCAGGAAAAGACAAAAGCTGGGAAAGGACAAAAGTTGAAGAGTGAACTCAGCGACCTGCCGAGAAAGGAGCTCGAGGGGCCAAGCACAAATATGGACAAAACGGCCCAGGTGGCAAAAAAGGAAGCGTCGACAGAGGAGTTATTCCAACAGTTGAAATAGTCTCCACCAAGTGGTCATCAAGGAGCGCAAACATTGAATGGCACGGCCTGTTTTTCTTCAATTTGCATTAATGAGCAGACAAACCGCATGAATGTCTTAAAGAAGTGGTCTTGTTTGCAGACAAAGGGGCGCAGCCCATGCTTTCACAATAATGTTTGAATGCCAAAGTCAAGACTGACAACTGACACAGCATGTTCTTTCAGCGACTTCCTCTTCCCAATGTTTTCAACGCAACATGGGCCACTTGTAAAAAAGGGTGCCATTGCTTCCTCTTTCTCTATATATATTATAAAATCTCATTTGAAAAAAAGATCTCTCAGCTTGTATGGCGAAACCCTGCAGGATTTTACCTTGAATCAATACATAGTATTTTTACCTCCATTTTGAGTTTACACTTTTGCATATGTCTATGGTTTTGTCTTGTGTTAAGTCATTTTCTTTTATGCTTTCATAGAATGATTCCAGCATGTCTAGTGTGTTGTGAGTTCTTCTCTTGCAGGTTAGCCAGAAGTGTCCATAGCAGAGTATAGGTGCATGTGAACAGGCTGCCATAGTGTGTCTTAGAACACCTCTGGTAGTTCTTCCTCCCTGTATCTCCAAAGAACCCCTAGGTCACTGATGCAGAAGAGTTTCTCGTATCAAATGAAGTGTATATAGCTTGTTCTTGGTGTAAAGTGTATGTCAACGCTGAGTAGATCAAACTTTTTGGTGCATCACCGTATTAATCTAGGTTCTATTTTTAGTAATCCTTATCTCTTTTCCCCCCCACATTGTTAGCAATAGAAAATCCAGGACCTTAGAGATGCATCAAAGGGAGCTAGCCCTTATCTAGAGATTCTCCCCTCAATTTTGCCAGACCCACAGCAAAAGGGGAGTCTCCATTGTGCCACGTGGAAGACAAAAGCTTAGCCTTCTATCAAGGGTGCAATCCATAGCATCAACAATTTTTGGCATGCCCAATGGGACAAGTTTTTATTCCAAAGAGTTGAAATTTTTTGATGTGTTCTTCAACCAACCAGCCTTTGGAGGCTTTTCATCAACACCAATGGCGACTCTGAGTTGAATCAGCTGGTTAAGCAGTCCTAGTGCCATCAAGAAATCACATTTTTGTATGTATAATTCCATTGCTCAGAATCATGGACCTTGTTTTCCTTCATATAACTTTGATCATGTTCAGGTTGTTCATGGAATCACCTCAAGCAGCTCTCCTAGTTGCCCTTCAACAATAAGGGAAGTAACACTAGAATTTGAAAAGCAAGTGATGGAGATAGACAGATTGGATAAGCAGTATAGATATCAGCAAGAGCTTTTGTACAAAGAGGAGTGTTTATTCAGGCAAACTCAAGTCTTGCAATCCATGAAAGAGGAGGTAGCAAAATGGAAGAGTCCATTCATTCAAAGCAGTCAGCCTTGTGTGCCCCCTTCTATTCTAAAAAAATCCCCCTCTTGTGCACCAAATCCTTTCTACCAGATAGCACTTGCTCACTCTAGTTCATCTAATGCAATAACCACTTCTGCTCTTAATCCCTTGCACCTAGCTTTCCAACATCAAAGGGCATTAGAGCAACCTCTCATGGAGACTAACCTTCTCAATTCTTTAGATTGTGGACCTCCTTTGAAGAGAATACCATGAACCAGCACATCTCTCTTCTAGAAACTCTTCCTGTACATCAGCAGTCTCTTCCTAGTCTTCCTCAACCTCCTCAAGTCTTTCAAAATGATGTCAAGATTCCAAGTTGGAGGAGAGAATACCATGAAACAGCTCAGGGCCTTGAAAATGATGAAGCTGCTCCTGCTCATGGTAATTCTCATGATCTCCAAAAAGGCTCTTCCAAGAGAATATAGCCAGGCAAATTGCAGAGTTGGAATCCAGAATGAGGTTCCTCAGCCAAGGTGTGATGGACAGTTTAGACCAAACAGCAGATTCCATCTCTGAACACACCCCATCTACACTCTTTTAAGACAGCTATCAGGCCACATTTGATATAGATAAAGTGTTGGCCAAATGGAAGAAAGAGAATCAATCGATTCTAGCTTAAGGACTGCCTCCTCTTCCACATGAGTTTAACCATCAACCTTCCACTTCATCCCTTCTCAAGGAGGAACCTGTTTTGCAGGAGGCAAGTGAAGAAGAGAGGATCCAATTTGCAGCTGCCCAAGAGGCTATCATGAGCGACAATGAAGATGAAACCATCATGGATGCTCCTTTTGAAGACATCATCAACAACGGAGAGGACACAGGTCATGCATACATGCGGATGTTCCAACAATATGAAGAGGAAAGTAAGCATGGTGAGCTCTCTTCCCCCTTGTTTGATGAACTTCCTTGTTGCTTTGATGAAGAAAATGACCATGCCAAGGAACCCGAGTTGGAGGAGAATCAGGAAGATGTCTTTGAACAGCTAGAGACTCTGGTCTTTGAGCAGGAAAAGGAGAGGCCTGTCTATCTTGAAGAAAGCTTTGAAGAAGAGAGCCTTGAACAAGAAAGTGATGTTCTGTGGGATGAGCACTTAGTCTGTAATCTCATTTCAGACATCACAATAGTCACCCTTCTTCAAAAAATCCATGATGAAGCAGAGGATCAGTTTGATGGGGTTTTCAACAAAGCAGAAGGGAACAAATCAGTCCACTATGCATATCAAAAGGTTTATGGTGATAAGCTAGCAGCCATTGATTTCTTGGTGAAACACACCAGCATGAAGAACCAGCAGGAGGCAAGCTTCCAAGAACAAGAAGAATACATATATGTTGGAAGCATGTTTGACCATGATTCATTTGGATACAAGCCAATCAAGGTGGCAGGCAAGAAGAGCAAGTCACCAAGTCTCCATTCCATTCAGCCACTTGTCTGGCATCATAAGTTTTCTTGCCATGAAGGAGACTTAAAAAGTTTTCCCTTTGATCCAAGAGAGAGGCAAATATACCTGGTTAGCTGTACATAGTAGTTTATTTTCAGTTTTTCTTTTCTTGTTTTCCCTAAGTGTTGTTTGCATAGGTAGTGTTTTTTAGCCTTTGTTGTGTGTGTTTTTCTTTGTGTTTGGGGTAAAAGCTTCATGATTGATTCTTGAATCTCTCGAGGCTGTTGCTAACTTTTTCAATCTGCATTCCGACTCCGTGCCCAATGGACTTTGAGGCTACTGGTTTCTAAGCATAGCAGGCATGCTTCCCCTGGGAATCGCCAATTTGTTGACCATTTTGGTCCTACAAGCCAAAATCGGTCTCCTTCCCCTGCTGTTTTGAGCCAATTCAAATTTGGTTTGCACAATCTTTCGGCAAAAAGATGGACCAATTCAAAGAATGCAAGGCTTTTACAAAGCTTCTTCGGACATTTTGTCGAAAGATATTCACAAGGAAAGAGAACAAAACTTGAAGGCACATTTCCTTAAAGTTGGAAAAGGTGGTTCAACGTCAGGGTTCAACGGCATGATCTTTCCAAGAACTTTGAACTTTGAACCATTGTTGGTTCAATCGGTTTGGTTCAACGAGTTGGTTCAACGGATCGTTTCAACGATACATCTAATTCACAAGGAAATTGAATGGACGCGACTCCTTGCAGAACACAAAGTGTTGAACCATTGAATCGTTGAACCATTGAACTCCAAAAAATGGTTCAAGTTCAATCGGAGGGTTCAACGACAGAGACCTGAACAAAGAAAAGTCCGAAGAAAAACGAAGCCGAAGGAGTTGCTAAAGAGGTGAGGGGGCGCAAACGTCAACTTCGCGCAATGAAATAACCGTTGGTCTTTAAAATAATTGACAAGACCGAAGAGCCAAGGATTGACAGTAGATAGCCCCAAGGGCTGAAAGGGCCAGGAAAAGACAAAAGCTGGGAAAAGACAAAAGTCGAAGAGTGAACTCAGCGACTTGCTGAGAAAGGACCCTGAGGAGCCAAGCGCAGATATGGACAAAACAGCCCAGGTGGAAAAAAGGGAAGGTCGGCAGAGGAGTTATTCCAGCAGTTGAAACAGTCTCCGCCAAGTGGTCATCAAGGAGCGCGAACATTGAGTGGTGCGGCCTATTTTTTCCTATTTTGCATTGATGAGCAAACAAACCGCATGAATGTCTTGAAGAAGCGGTCTTGTTTGCAGACAAAGGGGCGTGGCCCATGCTTTCACAATAATGTTTGAACGCCAAAGTCAAGACTGGCAACTGACACATGTTCTTTCAGCGACTTTCTCTTCCCAATGTTTTCAACGCAGCATGGGCCACTTGTAAAAAAGGGCGCCATTGCTTCCTCTTTCTCTATATATATTGTAAACTCTCATTTGAGAAAAAGATCTCTCGGCTTGTATGGCGAAGCCCTGCAAGATTTTACCTTGAATCAATACATAGCATTTTTACCTCCATTTTGAGTTTACACTTTTGCATGTCTATGGTTTTGTCGTGTTAAGTCATTTTTTTATGCTTTTACAGAATAATTTCAGAATGTCTAGTGTATTGTGAGTTCTTTTGCAAGTCAGCCAGAAGTGTCCACAACAGAGTATAGGTGCATGTGAACAGGCTGCCATAGTGTGTCTTAGAACACCTCTGGTAGTTCTTCCTCGTATCTCCAGAGGACCCCTAGCTCACTAATGTAGAAGATTTTCTCGTATCAAATGAAGTGTATATCAGCTTGTTCTTGGTGTAAAGTGTATGTCAAAGTTGAGTAGATCAAACTTTTTGGTGCATCACCATATTAATCTAGGTTCTGTTTTCAGTAATCCTTATCTCTTTTCCCCCCCCATTGTTAGCAGTAGAAAATCCAGGACCTCATAGATGAATCAAAGGGAGCTAACCCTTATTCTCCCCTCAGTTTTGCCAGACCCATAGCAAGATGGGAGTCTCTGTTGTGCCGCGTGGAAGACAGAATTTCAACCTTCTGTCAAGGGTGCAATCCACAACGTCAACAAGCCCCGAGGGCCGAGTTGCCAGGAAAAGACAAGAAGTAGCACAGGAAGAATAGAGCAGTCCAGGTGTCACAAGAAGCGTCGGCAGGAGAAGTTATTGCTACAAATGAAATAGTCTCCACCAAGTAGTCATCAAAGGGAGCGCAAGCATTCAATAGAGCGGCCCATTTTTTTTCGTTTAGCCTTAATGAGCAGACAGTTGCGTAAGCTTCACAAAAAGGCTGTTGGAATATTGTCATTGATGTCAAATGAAACTATTGCCAGAAGTGAACAGAATTGATTGCCAAAAGTGAATGGAAATGTCGACGGAAGTGAACGGAATTGTTGCTGGAAATGAATGGAAATGTAAACGAAAGTGAACGGAAATGTCGACGGAAGTGAACGGAAATGTCGACGGAAGTGAACGAAATTGTCGATGGAAATGTCAACGGAAGTGAACGGAATTGTCGATGGAATTGTCAACCTTGGCCGACCTATTGGGAGTTGTGACCGTTCGAAAGGACCTTTTCCCTTGAAGAGTCACGACCTTAATTTGTGGCTTTCCGTGGGTTATAAATAAGTGCATAACGAATGGCAAAAGTGTAGATTCGAAAGTGGAAGATATATAAAAGAAGAGCAGAATTTTTTAAAGGCAAATTTTTGTGAGAATATTAAAAATAAAATCGGCAAGTATAAGGAAGAGGATAGCAGCGAAAACACTCAAGTGTAGATCGAATCTAAAGGAGATAAAACAAGTTTTCTATCATTCGTTGTTTTGACAACAAATTTGAGATAGAAGAGTGATTTTTTCTGAGAAGGTTGGTGCCTTCGTTTTGAAGAGATTGGTGTCTCTTGCTGAGTTGGTGCTCGGTGAAAGGGGTTGGTGCTCCTGTAGGTTGGTGCCTACAAAATTGTTTTTGGGGTTGGTGCTCCAGTAGGTTGGTGCCTACGAATATTTATATCAAGAAAATTTCTCCATGGTTTTCTCCCGAAAAGGTTTTCACGTAAATATGTGTCTATTTGCATTGTGTGGTTTTGCATTGTATTCTTTGATTGCTTTGAATATATTAATTGTGGAGTAATTTGAAGTTTTGAATTTAAGATTAATAGTCGAAAGTGAAAAAATATCTTATACTGATTCAACCCCCCTCTCAGTATAAGCGTGTGCTTAAAAATTGGTATCAGAGCCGGTTCCTTCGGTGTTAGCACAACTGCTAGAAGGTAGATCTTGGAAAACACATATGGCAGGATCTCAAGTGCTAGATGGTTTCTCCACTAACAAGGCTCCTTTGTACGATGGAACAAATTACGCATTTTGGAGCATAAGAATGAAGACTTACTTGATGGCCCTAGGTTTCGATATTTGGCAAGCAATGGTAATAGGATACACAACGCCACAAATTGCACCAATGAATGCCACCGGAAAAAAGGCCAGTGAGAACAAGGCAAAAGCTATGAATGCAATCTTATGCGGGCTTTCAGAAAATGAGTTTGTTAAGGTTATGCATTGTGACTCTGCAAAAGAGATTTGGGATAAACTCAACACTATTTATGAAGGTGATAGTAAGGTTAGAAAAGCAAAACTCCAAACCCACCGGAGGCAGTTTGAAAGTTTAAAAATGAAGAATGATGAAAACATTGTTGGGTATCTTCTTCGTGTCAATAAGATTGTTAATGTCATTCGAGGACTCGGAGAGAAAATTGAAGAATCTGTGATCATTCAGAAAGTCCTGAGATCCCTACCATTGAGATTTGATGCGAAGGTCTCCGCCATTGAAGAAATGAAGGATTTAGACATGATGAAAATGGACGAGCTCCATGGAATTCTTACAGCGTACGAAATGAGAACCGAATCTGAGAGACAGTCGAAGAAGGAAGCATCATTCAAGGTCTCGAAGAAAGAGAAGATCAAAGAACCAGAATCAAGTGAAAATTCAAGTAGTGAAGAAGATGAAAATGAAGCTCTATTCATTCATAAGTTAAAGAAAGGATCGGGCAAATATAAAGGAAACTTATCATTTAAATGCTATAATGGTGGTAAAATTGGTCATTTTGCAGCCAAATGTCCAAATAAAGGAAATAGTGATGATGAGAGAAACAAATCAAAGTACAAAAAGGGATTCAAGCCGAGCAAAGACAAGCGAAGATTTGAGAACCAAAAGAAAAGCCTATACTCCAAAAGGTATAGCAGCTCATCTGAAAAAAACAAAGAAAGTGATGTTGAGAGTGATAATGAAGAGATTCTGTTCATGGCTACAAAAGAAAATGCCACCACCAACAAAGATAATTTGGAGGAAGATGAAGACATGGAAGAAGAAGGTGAAGTCAACCTTGAAGAAGAACTTATTTGCGCGTTGGAAGAAATAAAAGCATTTAAGAAGAAGAATCAGAAACTAAAGTTACAACTCCAAAAATATGAAGAAGAGAATCGAGACTTCAAAACGAAGACATCACAAGTCTTTGAGGAATCAAACAAGGTAATTGCTGACCTAAAAGTCCAAATCGAAGAAGCAAAAAAAATTGAAGAAGATCTAACGGATCAGCTAAAGAAGAAAGGAGAAGACTGTAAAAGGTATGAATCTGAGATAGATGTTTTAAAAAAGGATCTAGAAAAGGCGAATTATAAAATAGCAAGTGAACTGAAATCTGAGAAAAGCACTCAAGTTTTGAATAAGATTCTAGAGAGTCAAAGATCACCATCTAACAAGTCAAGCATTGGGTATGAGAAGGAAAAAGAGAAAGCTAAGAGCTATGCTGAAACTCTTAAGGAACCAGTGAAAAAGGAGACCAAGAAGGAAGAAGCCCAGAATACAAAAACCAGCTCTATCAACAAAGAAAGCAAAGGATAACAAAACTTCAGATGACCTTTTGCTCCAAGATATGCAAATAAACCCAAGTTTGGTAATTATTTTGATGGATATTGTTATTATTGCAATCATTTTGGTCATAAGAAATAAGATTGTAGAAAGAGAGCCAAGGATATTGAAGTCAGGAGCAGAAACAAAGGAACCTATGGAGCTTCGAACAGAAACTACAATTCATTTGCTCCCTTATCAAACTTTGATGAAGCTATAGTTTGTTAAAAGTGCAACAACTATGGACATATAGCACGCTATTGTAAAAGTGTTTTTGAATCTATAAGACAAGATCAAAAGTTCAAAGCTCCAGTGATAAAGAAAAGAGAACCATCAAAGACCTGAAAGAAGAAGCAAGAAGAATCCATGATTGTTCAAACAGCATTCCATGCTAGAGATGAAGGACAGCAATGGTTCATTGATAGTGGATGTTCGAGACACATGACTGGAGATAAAAGCAAATTCATCTCGTTAAAAAGGGTCAATGAAGGCACGGTGAAGTTCGGAGACAACACTACAGCCAGAATAACAGGAAAAGGTACACTTAGTCTCGATAATGGAAAAACCAAAATAGAAAATGTGTTATATGTGGAAGGGTTAAAGCATAATCTTCTAAGTGTTAGCCAAATGTGTGATAAGGACACACACTAAAGTTTTTTTCTGAAGGTTGCGAGATCGGAAAAAGAGACACAGGAGAACTAATTGCAGATGCTCATAGAACCACAAACAACCTATACATGCTTGGAGAAATGAGATGAGAGAAATGTTGTCTGAGTCAAATTGAAGAGAGTTGGCTATGGCATAGAAGGTTAGGGCACATAAATTTTGATAATCTTGTAAAAATCAGCAACAAACAAGCTGTGCGAGATATGCCCAAGATAATGAAACCTTCAAGCACTATGCAAGCAATGCCAACACGGGAAGCAAACCAGAATAAAGTTCAGAACGAAGAAATATTCGACCACCAAACCACTAGAGCCGATTCATACGGATCTTTGTGGTCCTACCAGAACTGAAAGCATGCAAGGTGAGAGCTACTTTATGTTGCTCATTGATGATTATACTAGAATGACGTGGGTATCCTTTCTAAAAGAAAAATCAGAAGCATTTGAAAAGTTTAAAGCTTTCAAGGCATTAGTAGAAAATGAAAAAGAGCTGAAAATAAAATGCCTAAAGTCAGATCGAGGATGTGAGTTTATTTCAAATGAATTCATTGAGTTTTGCGAAGATCATGGAATTAAGAGACAATACTCAACTGCAAGGAATCCACAACAAAATGGAGTGGTGGAAAGGAAAAATCGAACCGTTCAAGAAATGGCTAGAACTATGTTGAATGAATCTAAGCTATCAGATAGATTCTAGAGAAAAGCAGTTAATACAACAGTATACATCTTGAATAGAGGGCAAATCAGAGTCAATAATGATAAAACTCCTTACGAATTGTGGAAAGGAAGACCAGCTTCGAACAAACATTTCAAAGTGTTTGGAAGTAAATGTTTTATCAACAGGAATGAAGAAAACTTGGGCAAATTTGATTCAAGCGCTGACGAAATTTTTTTCTTTGGCTACTCCATCAAAAGCAAAGCCTATAGATGTTATAACAAAAGGCTACAAACTATCGTAGAAAGTGCTAGTGTTAGAATAGATGAGATCATGAATCAAAAGGCAAAAGAACCTTCAGAAGAGCCTCTAGAAATACCCAATCTTGTAGAAGGGGAGGAAGAAAATGTAGAAAAATTGAGTGAATCTGAAAGGCAGGACACCAAAGCACCATCTCGCTTTGTTCAGAAGAATCATGCTGAAAGTCAGATCATTGGCAACATTGATGCTGGGGTGCAAACCAGAAGAAGAATTGTAAGTATACCTGAGCATGTAAATTTCTCTTTGTTATCCAAGGTAGAGCCTAAGAATTTTTCTGAAGCTAGTCATGATAAACATTGGGTAAAAGCAATGGAAGAAGAGTTAGATCAAATTGAGAAGAATGAGACTTGGGAACTTGTGCCCAGGCCAATGGATCAGAATGTGATTGGCACTAAGTGGGTTTTTCGAAACAAATTGAATGAAAATGGCCAAGTCACTCAAAACAAAGCAAGGTTGGTATGTAAGGGGTATGCTCAAGTGGGTTTTTCGAAGAGACTTTTGCTCTTGTTGCTAGATTAGAAGCAATTTGAATATTTCTTGCATTTTCAGTATTCAAAAATTTCAAAGTTTATCAAATGGATGTTAAATCAGCATTTCTAAATGGCAATCTAGAAGAGGAAGTTTACATAGAACAACCAAAAGGATTCCTCTTATCAGAAAACAAGGATTATGTGTGTAAGTTGAAGAAGGCTTTGTACGGATTGAAACAAGCTCCTAGAGCATGGTATGCTAGGCTTGATAAATACCTACAAGACCAAGGATTCAAGAGAGAATATGTTGATAGTAATCTTTACATCAAAACTGAAGGAGATCACTAGTTAATTATTGTGGTGTATGTAGATGATATAATCTTTGGAGGAGACAATGAGGAAATGTCTAAGATATTTGTCGAAGATATGCAAAAAGAATTTGAGATGTCAATGTTAGGTGAGTTGTCATTTTTCCTTGGTTTACAAATCTCTCAATCTAACAAAGGAATATTCATATCCCAAAGCAAGTATGTAAAGGAGATGTTGAAGAAATTCCATATGGAGTGTGCCCCTGTTAGCACACCTATGGCTACAGGTACGAAGTTGAGCAAAGATGATGAATCTCCAAATACTGATCAAACTCTTTACAGATCAATGATTGGGAGTTTACTATATGTGACGACATATAGGCCAGATATCATGCAAGCAGTAGGTATGGTTGCACGATTTCAAACAGCTCCAAAAGAAACACATGTGCAAGCCATAAAACGTATATTTAGATATTTAAAGAGAACCTTGGATTATGGGTTGTGGTATCCAAGAGGTAAAGACTTCACAGTAGTAGCGTACACGGATTCAGATTGGGCAAGTTGTGCAAATGATAGAAAAAGTACAAGTGGAGAAGCATTCCTTCTTGGAGATAGCCTAGTATCATGGTTGAGTAGGAAGTAAAATTCTATATCTCTATCCACAGCAGAAGCAGAGTACATAGCGGTAGTGCTATGTTGTACACAAGTTCTATGGATGAAACAAACCTTGAAAGATATCAAAGTAGAGTATAATCATCCAATCTCCATATTCTGTGATAATACTAGTGCGATAAGTATTTCGAAGAATCCAGTTATGCATTCTAGAACTAAGTATATCCCTATACAATATCATTTCTTGAGAGAACAGGTGGCAGAACAACAAGTAAAATTGGAATATGTTTCCACATCCGAACAGATGGCAGATATCATCACTAAGCCACTTCCAAAGGAAACATTTGAGTACCTACGACAGAAGTTGGGAGTAATTTCTTTTGTTTCTTGCCACTGAAGGGAAGCATCAGTTGAGGGGGAGCTAAGTACTAGCTCTTGGATAGAACCTTTGCCATTGATGTCAAAGGGGGAGAAGTACAGAAAGAAAATGTCACAAAAAAGGGGAGCTACAGCAAAGAAAGATTCAGACAGAAGAGACAGTGCAGCAAGGGGGAGCAGTTTCAGTATGTGGTTGCCATCAATGACAAAGGGGGAGATTGTTGGAATAGTGTCATTGATGTCAAATGGAACTATTGCCGTAAAGTGAACGGAATTGATTGCCAGAAGTGAACCGAAATGTCGATGGAAGTAAACGGAATTGTTGCCGGAAATGAACGGAATTGTTGACGAAAGTGAACGGAAATGTCGACGGAAGTGAACGAAAATGACGGAAGTGAACGCAATTGTTTCTTGAAGTGAACGGAATGTCGACGGAAGTGAACGGAATTGTCGACGGAATTGTCAACCTTGGCCGACCTATTGGGAGGAGTTGTGACCGTTCAAAAGGACATTTTCACTTGAAAAGTCACGACCTTAATTTGTGGCTTTCCGTGGGTTATAAATAAGTGCATAATGAATGGCAAAAATGTAGATTCGAAAGGGGAAGATATATAAAAGAAGAGCAGAATTTTCAAAGGCAATTTTTTGTGAGAATATTAAAAAGAAAAAATCAGCAAGTATAAGGAAGAGTATAGCAGTGAAAACACTCAAGTGTAGATCGAATCTAAAGGAGATAAAACAAGTGTTCTATCATTCGTTGTTTTGACAATAAATTTGAGATAGAAGAGTGATTTTTTCTGAGAAGGTTGGTGCCTTCATTTTGAAGAAATTGGTCTCTTGCTGAGTTGGTGCTTGGTGAAAGGGGTTGGTGCTCCTGTAGGTTGGTGCCTACAAAATTGTTTTTGGGGTTGGTGCTCTAGTAGGTTGGTGCCTACGAATATTTATATTAATAGAATTTCTCAATGGTTTTCTCCCGAAAGGGTTTCCACGCAAATCTGTGTCTATTTGCATTGTGTGGTTTTACATTGTATTCTTTGATTGCTTTGAATATATTAATTGCAGAGTAATTTGAGGTTTTGAATTTAAGATTAATAGTCGAAAGTGAAAAAATATCTTATACTGATTCACTCCCCCTCTCAGTATAAGTGTGTGCTTAACAGAGGCGGCCTTGTCATTCAGAAAACAAAGCGACCCATGCTTTAGCAGGAACATTTAATACGGTTTGAGCAGCAAAGTCAATACCTACGACATCTACAGCATGGTTCTTTCAGGCCATTTATGGAAGGATTACACCAGCATGAGCGAATTCGTCTCTCCTAGGTGTTTAATACAGTATGGGCCGCCTGTTCTTGAGGGGACTAATAGTCTTTCTCTTAATGCTACATATTGTAACCTCTTAGCTTGAAAAGGATCTCTCACTTGTGTAAGGCGAAGCCCTGTCAAATTTTACCTTTGAATCAAAAGAGCATGTTTTACCTCCATCTGATGTGTTATACTTCTGAACATGTCTGTGTATCAACTCTGTGTTTAGTTATTTCATCTTGATGCTTTCATAGATTGACACCAACATATCTAGTATATCCCAGACCATTTCTGCAGATTAATAGGAGGTGCCCAAATTGGAGCATAGAGACAGAAGAGCAATTATCTGACAGTGTGCTTCTGCAGCACCTATGGTAGGTTCTTTTCTTTGTATCTCCATTAAGCCCCTTGTTAAAGTGCCCACGCAGTCTGGTCTTTTGCTCAGATGAAGTGTTTTTTTTCACTCTTTTGGTGTAAAGTGTTGATATAAGCTGAGTAGATCGAATCATTTGGTGCATCACCATTTTAGATAGGTTCTGTTTTTGTTATATCTTTCTCTTTTTTCACCCCCCCATCACTAACAGTAGTAGTGAAGGACCATCAAAGATGCATCATTGGGCGCTAGCCCATATCTAGAGATTCATTCCTCACTTTTGCCAAGCCCACAGCAGGAGGAATGTTTCCATTGTGCAGCGTGGAAGAGAGAAGCTGAGCCTTCTTTCTAAGGGTGCAATCCACAACGTCAACAGTATCAATGCGGTTATTACAAGGGAGTCCACTTGTCGCAGATTTGTCTTGATGTTAACAGCTTTCCACCGGCTTGCTGAGGTGTGCAACAGCATAGGGGAGAGTCGTTTTCACTCTATTGGCCTTGTCTTCTTTCTTTGATTGGTCATCAAAAATGAATCGGATCCTGATCTGGTCAATGGTGAGATGAGCCCTCTGATCCTTTGAAGGATGAAGAACTTGAGCCTTTGGATCTACTTTGAATCCTCTTGTTTGAACACCAATGGCTAGTCCATCATCTTGAAGTTGACATCCATATAACCGTCATTCTACTTGGACAATTTCTTCGGAAGCATTTCCTTCGGGTATTCTTTTCGAACAATTTTTCGTGGGCATTTTCTCCAAAAGAAATAACCTTTCGGGCCTTTTGGAGTGTCTCCTCGGAAAGATTGTTTCGGACAAAATGTCTGAAACAATTCTTTCGGGCTTTTTGCAAGTGTCCCTTCAAAAACTTTTCGAAGGACACTTTTGCCAAGAAAAACCCTTCGGCATTTTCATTTCACCTCTCCAAAAGCCTAAACATGCCCTTCGACATTCTACAAGTGTCCCTTCGGATCTTCCGAATGACACTTTTGGACTTTTTGTAGGGCACTTGCATGAGGAACAACTTCTTTCGAAAAGCTTGAAGTGTCTAATTCCTTCGAAAAGTCAATCGAAAATTGCAAGTCTCTTTCGAAAGAATAGTAAGGATCAATTCTTTCAGCGAAATTGAAAGTACCTTTCGGAATTTTTGCAAGTGACCACTTTTCCGAGAAAGAACCTTCAAAAAAGTTGAAGTGTACCAATTGAAAAGCCATTTCTTTTGGAATAATTCCTTCGGAAGGATTGTTGCAGACAAAATGTCCGAAACAATTCATTCAAAAAACTTGGAATTGTCCCTTCGGACTTTTGGAGGATGCCTTTCGGAGAGATGAACATGCCCTTCCATGAGAAAAAAGACCCGTCAGAAAGATTGAAAATGTCCCTTCGCTTTAGAAATGATCCTTCAAAAATCCTGAAATGTACCCTTCGGACTTTTTGTAGGGATCCTTCCATGAGAAACAATTCCTTCGGGTTTTTGAAAGTGACCAATTCTTTTGGGCTTTTTGTTTCGGACAAAAAGTCCGAAACATTTCCTTTGAAATTTGAACAAAAAATTCGAAGTAAAATTGTTCCAAAAGAAAAAAACACTTGAGCAAAAAAGGCCAAAATAACACTTGCAAAGAGACCAAACAAAGGCTTCCGAAGGAAAAAACACTTGGTCTTTTTGTTATGGGGATAAACAAATAAGGAACGCTACACTTAGCCAAAATGAAAGATGCAAAAATTGGGTGTGAAAATTGGCTAACATTCTTGGCGATTCCAAGGGGAGGCATGCCTGTTATGCCTAAGACCAGTTGCCTAAATCTTTTCATTGGGCATGGAGTCACGCATATGGGCACCCAAAAAATGACTTGAACAAACTTTTGGCCCAAAAACACAAGGTGGATTGATTCATACGCACAAAGACAAAGATGCACACCAAACAAAAAGGAAACACACTTGTGCTACAAAGCACTTAGGGAACACAACAACAAACCAAAGGAAACACATCTAAACTACTATTTACAACAGACTTGCAAAGACTAATAGCAGAATTTCAAATGTATCTCATTCACAAGGATAGGTAATTCTTCTCCATTCATCTTGGTCAGCTGGAAAGAGTTGCTCTACTTGCACTTGCTAATGATGTAAGGGCCACTCCACAAAGTGTCAAACTTTGTATGTCTGCCTGGTTTTGCTTTGTCCTCATCCCATTTCAGAACGAAGTCACCTTCCTTGAACACTCTTGCACTTGCTCTTTTATCAAAAGAATTCATAAGTACTTGGTGGTGTTCCATGGTCTTGTGTGTATTGTCTCTTGCTTCTTGCGACTGCATTAATTCTGTCAATCTGACTTCCATTGGAGTATTTTCAAGTAGTTCTAACTGTTGTGCAAGTTCTAGAGCAAGGAGTTCTTGAGATATGGACAACCTAGCCTCTCTCCCATAAACAAGCACAAAGAGAGAGTTACCAATTGATATTTTAGGAGTAATCCTGTCAACCCATAAGGCTGTCTTCAACTTGTTATGCCATGCTCTTTGATTGTTCTCCAATGTACTCTTGATGATCTTGATGAGATTCTTGTTAGTAGATTCAGCCAACCCATTACCTTGGGGGTAATAGTTAGATGAAGTACTCAAGTAAACTCCATTCCTATTTGCCCAATCAAAAGTTTTAGCACTTATGAAAGCAAGTGCATTATCAGAAATGATAACATGGGAAACTCTAAGCCTTGTTATAATGCTCTCATAGAACTCCAAGATAGCATTTTCACTTGCCTTCTTCAATGCAACAGCCTCTACCCACCTTGTGAAGTAGTTAGTAGCAGTCAATATCAATATCATACCAATGAAATCAAGGCCCCATTGCATGAAAGGCTGGTCTATTTGGATAGGATTTAATGGAAGAGCTACAAGCTTCTATTTGCCTACAAAGAAGGCACATTGAGGACAATTTGTAGCCCAATGGTAACAGTCCTTAAAAAGACTAGGTCAATAGTAATCAGCCCTCAATATCTTTGCAACTGTCGTTCTAGGATAGAAATGATCTCCATCTGCACCATTGTGAAACTTTTCCAGCAGCATATCAAACTGATCATTGTTAACACATCTCAACAGCACACCATTCACGTCTTTTCTAAAGAGAACACTATCTACAAGATAGTAAGGAATGGCCTGCAATTTAAAATACCTCCTTTGAGACTTGTTCAAGCCATTGGGACACTCACCATTTTGAAGAAAACTAATGATGTCTTGTGTCCAACTTTGAGCCTGTACATGATCAGTTGGTTGGGGTTGAACTTGGTTGATCAAGACTTCTTTTGGCTCTTGAAAATCTGAAGCTAAATGCTCACATAATCCTTTTCCTCTTACCAAGTTTGTAACCTGAAAATCCACATCATACTCCATCACCTTTATAATCCACCCAGCTCTCTTTTCATTGAGGTATTTGCTTAGGAGAAACTCCTTGGTGCTAGGATGAGAAACCATGACATGTATCTTATTGTTTGAAACCATGTCTATGAATTTCTTCAATCATCTTATCACAGCTAGAGCTTGTTTTTCAACAAATGTATACCTGACCTCATAATCTTCCAATCCTTGGTCGAAGAATACAATTGGTTGCTCTACCTCTTCATCATTCTTTTGCATAAGCATAGCTAAGATTGTATCAAGGTTAGCAAAGGTATAGAGTATGAAATCTTTGGCAAAGTTTGGGTTCAAGAGAGTAGGAGATTTTGCAATTGCTTGCTTGATTGCCTCAAAACTACTTTTACCTTCCTTTGTCCAAGCAAAAGCTTGGTTCTTCTTGAGTACGGTTGTGATAGGCTTTACCACAGTTGCAAATCCTAGAATAAACCTTCTTACAAAGTTCATTTTCTCCAAGAAGCTTTGAAGTCCTTTCTTGTGTTGAGGCAAAGACAAGCCTAGAATAGCCTCAATCCTCTCGAGGTCAATAGGCAAGCCTTCTTTTGAAACAATATGACCCAATAGCTTACCATGGACAACAAAGATGCACTTTTTTGGATTAACGGATATTCCATACTCCCGACATTTTTCAAACACCTGCCTTAGATGTTCCATATGATCAGTAGCATATTTTGAAAAAATAATTATACCATCAATGTACACAAGTAGAAACCTATTGATCAAACCTTTAAAAGCCATCTCCATTGCCCTTTGAAATGTAGCTCTAGCATTGGACAAACCAAAAGGCATCTTCTTTTAGGCAAAGGTCCCCCATTTTGTAGTGAAAATTGTCTTCAACTGATCCTCTTCATTCACTAGTATTTGATTGTAACCTGAATAACCATCAAGAAGTGAGAAGCGTTGAGAACCTGAAACCACTTGCAGAATTTGTTCCATGGAAGGTAGTGGATAATGATCCTTAAGAAACACTCTATTAAGGTCTCGAAAATCCACACAAAGTCTGATCTCTCCATTCTTCTTTCAGACAGGTACAAGATTAGCCACCCAAGTTGAGTGTTTGATAGGAAAGACAATCCTAGACTCAATCAACTTGGTCAACTCTTTCTTCATGAGTTCCTCTATCTTGAGATTGATAGGCCTTTGCTTTTGTCTGACTGGTTTAGCTCCATGTTTTAACTCAATGGTGTGACGAGCTAGACTCGGATCAAACTCTTTCAAATCTTTATATTCTCAAGCAAAGATGTCATGGAACTCTTTGCACAATTCAATAAAGGCCTACCTCTCAGATAGAGAACCTACTTTACCAATTTTCAAGAGCTTGTCCTTGTAAATCATCACTCTCTCGTAATTCTCTTCTTTCATGGACATGCTCACTCTTTCTTTCTTCTTTTGATCATCTTCATTGAAGACACTCTCCAAAGTAATCAGCCCCTTAGGTATCTTGTTTGTCTTCAGCTGAATAACTTGTTCTTCATATTGATCATGCAGTCTCTTTTGATTCCTTGAGGAGAATCCTGCCTCATTTTGTAAGAAGTGTGCAATGTGTTCATCACTTTCAAACACTTGCCATGACACTTCATTATCTGGAATAAAAGGCCTCACAATGACCTTGATATGGGACTAATCTTTCTATTTTCCTACATTAGCAATTGCATCAAACTATGCTCCTATGGCAGCCAAATTATCAGCATGTTTATTTGAATCCCTTGGTATGGGTTGTATGTTGAAGGCATCAAAGTCTTCAAGTAGGTCCCATACCCTATGTTTGTAGGATTTAAGCAAGGGATTCTTGGCTGCAGTTTGATTTCTCATCTGATGGATGACCAATTCACTATCCCTATAAATTTTCAATTCTTGATCCCTCTCTTCTTTGCCCATTGGAGGCCATGAACTAGGCCTTCATATTTTGTCACATTGCAGGTGCAGCTGAAGTGGAATCTATATGAGTAGTATTGATTCTTTGATGGAGAAACTAACATAATGCCAACTCCTGCACCTACTTTGCTTCTTGAGCCATCAAAAAACATCTCCCATATTCCTTCAAGTTCATGATCTTCATTAGTGAGTGAAGGGATTTGAACGTCATTTTCATGCATACAATAAACTCCCAAATCAGTGTCTTCTATGAAAGTATATGGATCAAGTTCATGCGTTTCAGTGTTGTACTTATCAAGGAAAAGATCATAAATACCTTCAAGGGGGAAGAATGCTTCACCAGCCATAACACCTTCTTTACTAATTAAACAATTCTGATTTGAATTTGTCTCCATGTATGGCTCAATATGAAACCTTGCTAAGGGATGAGTCCTTATAGTCACCTTGGTTCCATATCTTGTTTTGAAAGCTAGAAAATACCAATCAATAGAAAGGTACCCTCCTATCTTATCCGTGAAGTCCCTTGACAAGCAAATAGCAAAATGGGCTGGAAAGTCTACCACCACGTCTTGTATAATGGGAAAACTTGGGAAACCATGTAGAAAGACTTTCAGACCTCTGACCAATCCCACTGTCTTGGTTGGAGTCCCATCAAGCTGTAACACACCTTTACTATTCAATCCCAATTTATCAACCACCACCTTAAGCAAGACAATGGTACTAGCTCCACTATCAACAATACAATTGTGAACCAACTTGTCTCCCACAATGAGTGTGAGGTAGAAGGGTGGAGGCTTTTCAGATTTGGTGGAGGGATCTAAGACATGATTTGGAGAATTGGTAAGGGCCACACTATTGTGTTTTGAAGTTTGAGGGGATACATGAATGTTTGCAAGCTGTTCTTGTAAGAGTTCCTTTTGACCAAGCATATGCAAGACTTCCCAAAGAGATATGGTTGTCTTGCCATTCTTCAAAGAATCAACAATGTTTAGAGAAGTATTCACCTTTTCTTGCATTATTGAAGGTAGTGAGGGAGTCTGAACCTGCTGTGTTGTAGGTTTGACAACCCTACTTGCATTCTGACTTTGTTGAGAGGCATGACTGGTAGTAGGTATGGCATTAGGATTCACACTTTGTGGCCTTGGAGAGGCATCACTTGGAGTCACATGTACTCCCAGAACATCTCCTAGAGCTCTCTTCTTGGCTCTTGTGTTGGCTGCAATTGGCATGCTTTGATTCAACACAATCATCCTTCGCTTGAAAATTCATCATACCTACACTTCAGCTACTACTCTCTCCATGAATATCCCTTTGGCTGGGATTCGCTTCTTCTAATGTCATGTAAGGAGTGGTTTCTTCTTATGCCACCAAAGCTTGGATGTCTTCTCCACCATCATGCATAAACTGACCTTGAGGTTGTCCCCATTGGTCCAAATGATCCTCCTTTTGGACCAAGTTAGCATGTACTAGAACAACAGCCTTCGTGAAAGGAGTGGAATTAGGATTATAGGCATTGGGCTGCCTGTTGAAACCTTGTTGACCTTGTCCTCTTCCTTGGTAGTTGTATTGGGGTGGAGCTCTATAGCCTTGTTGAGGATAGTATTGAGGGTTAGGTGGGGCACTTGCCTGGAACTGAGCTTGCTTGAGCTGAGCGCATAATGACCGGATTTCCTCATCTTTGTCCATATCATTATCCACCCTCTTGGGAAAGGCTACTAGTTTGACATTGGCGATAGGAACTTGTGCTACGTTTGGAGCTTCAACTAAACTATGAGACAACAAAGGCATGGAAACTCTTGGGGGTAGCTTTCCAGCTTGTATCAAGCTATTCTCCGCTTCAATAGCTATCTCATATGCATCTGGCAGAGTGAAACCTCCCATTGACTGTAACATCATCGCCACATAAGTACCAATACCCTTGAGATAAGTGGGGAACACAAAGCTCGGAGGTCTCATGATAGGTAGCAACCTATGCCATGTCCTTTGAAATCTTTCATTAAAATCTCCCATGGATACGTTAGGACCTCTCTTTATCACGTTCAGCTGATGGATCAACGAAGTATGGTCACTCTTATTATCAAATCTAGTTACCAACAATTCCCCAAAGCCATCCCAACTTGTAATGTAACCACCTTCCAAAGTCCTATACCAGTCAAGTGCCTTGCCTTTTAGAGACATAGCAAGCAATCTAATGGCTATGTTGGCTCGGATGACATTATGGAAGTTACAAAAATTTGAGATGTCCCTAATATGCTCAGATGGGGTAATAGGACCCTCTCCATTGAAACTAGGGGGACTCTTGGTAGCATTGGGAGGAATAGGGTCGTATGCAAGAAGGTCAATTGGATTTTCAGTGTTGAAGGTTGGGAAAGGTTGTTGCCTCTCCATTTCTCTTCTTTCCTCTTGATCTCCTGTTTTTCCAACTTCTTCAACTTCTTCTTCTTCTTCTCCAAAACCTCCTTGCCAAGGATCTCTAAGCGTTGGGAATGGTTCAGGACCTTGTTCTTCAAGAAGAGCTTCAGCTAGAGGGGCTTGATCGGAAGTCCTAAATGACCTAGTGAGGACCATGAAGTATAATGTGGGAAACTTGATCTACAACCAAAGATTCTCACCTTTTGGAGTCGCCAAATGCTGGATTAAGAGTATTTCTATAATCTTAGGCTTGTAAAGACCAACATTCACCTTGACATGTCAATAACTGGTCTCACCGAGCGTGCCAAAACTTTTGTCTCCAAATCTTGCACCCTAGAAGACAGTGTTCAATCCTCTTCCAGATTTGGGCAACGTTGAGACATTTCCAAGCATATGGGTATGCTTATGGGGGAAATGAACCTCTAGATTCAAAGGGCTAGCTCCCTGAATGTATCTTTGCAAAACAACCTCTGTCTAAACCAGTTTGATTGAAGGGAAAAGAGTTAGAAATTGCATAAAGAAAACCTGTTCTAAGAATGGTGATGCATCAAGATTATCTTCCACATGAATGCCATACCCTAGTGCACGATACAACAAAATACACAAACTATTTCAAGTTCTAAAGATTCTAACACAAGTATTTCAATATAGAGGCGAGATGTATGAAATGACACAAGGTAAATGACTTGAAAGACAACCTATACATTCCAAGAACAGTTATACACATGCAAAAATTCAACACACTTGGACGCACTCTATATGATCTGTTAGACCCAAAACTCTTGCTCAGGGGTGAAGGACGAAGGACAAAAGGATGAAAACCATCACTTGTTGCCACTATATGTCACTTACACACTTGGACAATTGCTCAGAACTTCAAAAAGAAAGATTTGTACCAATGCTTAAAAGCAAAAAACATGACATCAATTCAATAGGGTTTCGCCATACACTGCGTGGTTTCTTTTTCACTAGCACAAGGATTGTATATATAGCAGAGAGGAAGTCAGAGGGGGAGGCCTTTGGGCACCAAAGAGAGGAATCAATCTATTAGGAGTCTCCATCTTCAGCTGCAACTGTCTTTGCCAATGATCCTCATTCGGGCCACCTGATTGATCCATGTCACCTCCCTTGAACACTCTTGGCCTGCTCTCTCAAAAATGCTTCTCCAACGGTTGCCCGGCCGAATCAAGATATTTTGAGTAGTGGCATCAATGTAGTTATTACAAGGGAGTCCAATTGTCGCAGATTTGTCTTGATACTAATAGCTTTCCACTAGCTTGATGAGGTGTGCAATGACGTAGGGGAGAGTCATTTTCACTCTGTTCGCCTTGTCTTCTTTTTTTGATTGATCATCAAAATGAATTGGATCCTGATCTAGTCAATGGTGAGATGAGCCCTCTGATCCTTTGATGGATGAAGAATGTGAGCCTTTGGATCTACTTTGAATCCTCTTGTTTGAACACCAACGGCTAGTCCATCATCCTGAAGTTGACGTCCATATAATAGTCATTCTACTAGGACAATTTCTTCAGAGGCATTTCCTTCAGGTATTCTTTTCGAACAATTTTCCGTGGACATTTTCGCTGAAAGAAAAAACCTTTTGGTTCGAGCCTTTTGGAGTGTCTCGGAAAGATTGTTTCGGACAAAAAGTCCGAAAAAAATCTTTTGGGCTTTCTGCAAGTGTCCCTTCGGAAACTTTTCGAAGGACAATTTTGCCGAGAATAACCCTTCGGCATTTTCATTTCGCCTCTCCGAAAGCCTAAACATGCCCTTCGGCATTCTACAAGTGTCTCTTCAGATCTTCCGAAGGACACTTTCAGACTTTTTGTAGGGCACTTGCATGAGGAACAACGTCTTTCGGAAAGCTTGAAGTGTCTAATTCCTTCGAAAAGTCCCTTCGGAAATTGCAAGTGTCTCTTTCCTTCGGAAGAATTGTAAGGATCAATTCTTTCGGAGAAATTGAAAGTACCTTTCGAAATTTTCGCAAGTGACCACTTTTCCAAGAAAAAGACCTTTCGAAAAAGTTGAAGTGTACCAATTGGAAAGCCATTTCTTTCGGAACAATTCCTTCGGAAGGATTGTTGCCGACAAAATGTCCGAAACAATTCCTTCGGAAAACTTGGAAATGTGCCTTTGGACTTTTGGAAGATGCCTTTCGGAGAGATGAACATGCCCTTCCATGAGAAAAAGACCCTTCGGAAAAATTGAAAATGTTCCTTCGCTTTAGAAATGATCCTTCAGAAATCCTGAAATGTACCCTTCGGACTTTTTGTAGAAGATCCTTCCATGAGAAACAATTCCTTCGGGCTTTTGAAAGTGACCAATTCTTTCGGGCTTTTTGTTTCGGACAAAAAGTCCAAAACGATTCCTTTGAAATTTGAACAAAAAATCCGAAGTAAAATTGTTTCGAAAGAAAAAACACTCGAGCAAAAAAGGCCGAAATAACACTTGCAAAGAGACCAAACAAAGGCTTCCGAAGGAAAAAACACTTGGTCTTTTTGTTGTGAGGATAAACAAATAAGGAATGTTGCACTTAGCCAAAATGAAAGATGCAAAAACTGGGTGTGAAAATTGGCTAACAATGACATCATGTTAAGATTATCAATATTTTGCCTAATTTAAGTCAAACTTTTGACTCGTCTCAAAAATATTGCATCACCGGTGAATAAGATTATAAATTAAGGGTTGGAATCGAGTTATATTTGAGAAGCATCCTATGCAATTTGGTAGGGCCCTAAAGCTACCATTGATGTAATTTTCCCAATTTGGCTACTGCATCAGTTGCAGGTGCCGTAAACAAGAGCCTGCAACTCCATAATAAGCAATAAAACTGGCAACTGTCATGATAAAGAACGAGACGATCATGATATGATACACACCTTGGAATGACGAGATTAGGATAGATGCAACCATGCAAGGCCTGCAATTCTTGCTAATTGCTACACATTGTAACCTAATTATGCCAGCACATTCACAAATGTCTTCCTCCAAGTGCATAGCACAAGAACACATTATATTTTTCTTTAAAGACTAATCTCAGGCAATTACAAAACTTCCTCATAAACAGATAATATTTAATTGAAATCATATGTTTGTAAATTTTAAAAGCATAGGGATATAATTTGATCTATACCTGTGTCTGCAGAAAATCTCCAGTAACAATATTGCCAACTGTGCGAAGAGCAGACATAAGAACAGAAGAAGAAGGATGTCTAGCAACAAACAAATAAAATCTTCTAAGTCAAAAAATGGAATAGGTAAAATCGAAACAGTGCAACAAAAATAAGAGAAATATGCTTTATACTTATGTAGCTTAGCACTTTTTAGTGCCAAATGTATGAAAAACCCTTAATAGCCCAAATGGAGGCAGTGCCAAGATACAGAAAAGCTCAAGTATGTAATGCAGATCTACCACAAAACCACAATGACAAACAAGCTGTATTAAACATGGTAAGCTGTATTAAACACGGTATTGCTGTTCTTGAGCTATTATGCATCGGAAGGCTCTATTCAGAAATTATTTAACACGCAAGATTTAGTGACCTGACAGAAACAACACATGAGAAAATTGATTACATTAACATGCCTTGTTCAAATTAACAGGTTACAGGAAAACCCAGCACCCATGAGTGATTTAACACAATGTAGCAATTATTTTCAACAAGGATTTGAAGATAAACCTAACAGATGTTTAACTTTGTGAATAGAAACTTGCAAAAAATATACAAACCACTTTTAGACAAAAAAGAAGTTGAAAAGCAAGAGGTAAATAGAGGTAAAACTCAATTTTGCATAAGATAAGATCACCAATTTGATGTATATGTGAGATGATATCGATATTTTTGATATAATCTGATTTTTTTATTTGTTTAAAAAAAAGACATGATCACCAATTATTGAACTGAACATTCTTCCATGTAGTTATCATCAAGATTTATGGGAACCATATGCATACATCAGAAGCTCAACAAGTCTACGACAAACACCAGCCTCTATCACAGCTTGAATGTTGTCATTCGTTCCATCTGATAGGTAATACAGAGCCCAACATGTATTTGTCAAGATCTGCTCATCATCTGATTGAATAAGGTGTTGAAGTACTGGAAGTGCTGGTTTTGTCTGCAGCAAACAAGACAAATTTAATTGGTATAGACAAGGTTCTATTATGTATACCATAGCTTACGATCATCAAGTTCCTCAATTCTTTAAATTCGCAAATAGAAGACAATATTGCCCAGAATTTGCACCTGCTCAAAAGGTGCTGATGGCTTCCCAGAAAAGAAAGTGGACAGCGCAAAAGTGGCATTTCGCAGCATCGACAACCTGCTGTGTTCATTCAGTTGGGCCACAAGTATCATAAGGGCGCCATGGCAGAGAACTAAATCTCTAAAATTAGGATTATCACCAGCTATATTCCCCAAAGCCCAAACTGCCTGCAAAAATATTTAAGGGTCAGTAACAATTTATAGATTATAAATTAGGGTTTAATAATTTTAAAATCAGAGTTTACTAATTAGGGTTCGCAAGGAATATTTAAATAACCTATCTGGCACGACATAATCTTTATATGATTATTAAATAGGTCATGCCCAAAAAGTTATTAAAATATTTCCTATCGGCCTTAAAATGGCACCGAAAGATGCAGTAGCTAGTAAATAGACATGAGAGAACGTTAGTAAATGCAAATGATATCGGTTATGCAACACAGCAGCATATTAAAAAAAAAGCCATAACCTGTTCTCGGATATCTTCACTTGGGCAGCTAAGAAGCTGGACCAAGTGTGGCACAGCTCCATGATCAACCACAATTTTTGTGTGGTCTGATGTTCCCGATGCAATATTTGTCAGAGACCATGCCGCCTCAAGCTATTCAATGACAAATGAAACCCACATAGAATTATTTTTGACATGTTTGCTGATTTAATATTTTAAAAAAAGTTAGCCAGATTCTTAGAGATTTCACCTGAAGTTGAGGGAAATTGTGCCTTGTAAGGAACTCCACAAACCGAGGGATGACATTTGCATTAACGAGTTCTTCAACAAGGGAATAAGATTCTGCTACATGTGTTTTGATGATGGTCACCTTTCTAAAACAAGAAAGAATCATGATAAAAAAACGCAGTAAAATATACATACCAATTGAAAGAAGCTTCCTGAATTGAGTAGTTGATTCCAATTGCAAATTAGGATCATCTGAAAAGACTCTTGTCACCATTGCAGTTTCCAACTGTAGAATTTCCAACAAAGAAAAAAGGCTAACCAAAATTCCAGACCCTAAAACTGACCACATATTATCAATGATCTAAGAAGCATCAATGTCTTTCAGAATACAGCTAAGACAAGTGGGATTTGTTAAGAAAAGTGTCGAATGAGATCTTCTCAGTCCATGTGAAGTAGCCATGTGTAGCCTTTAAATCAAGTTAGAATACTCTCATAATCAACAGAAAACCAACAGACCATGCACTCCCAGAAAGATATAATAAGATTAATAACATATATTAGGTATGGCAAGCAATGTACAATGAAGTCAGATATCATAACTCTTACTGGCTTCCTAAGTCATAAAAGAGACTGTTTACCCAGGCATAGAGGCAGCTACAACCCAGCCACATGGGTCACTCTATCTAACTAGAAGAACATCTTAAAAATGAATTGACTACCTCCAAGCAGACCTGGAATTTCAAATTAAATGAGCCTGTCAATTCAAAATTTGTTGATGGTTAGCTATTTTGGATATCTGTAAAACAATTTGAAACTAGCAATTTTAAACACGATTGCAGTATTTGTCTAAACAACTAGCAGTATTTTATCTCATGTACATGTCTATTAAATGAAGGTTACTAAAAGTAAAAACAATTACAGGATACCAATTGTTTAGGCTAGAAACATTTGCACCATGTTAGAATTTTCAACTGTAATATACCGTCTGGAACGTGGAGATTATGAGGTCATTTATCTCTGATGTTAGGAGATTCTAGAGGAAGTGCTTGCTTCCTCCTAGGATCCCCCAGCCTGACCCCTGTGACATTAGGTACTCCCCAATGAGTACTATTAGATCTTTTCGCAGTGATTGATGATGGCTCAGTTGGCTCCTCCACTACAGACGCAGACAGAGATAGTCGATGAAGTCCTCCCAGTTTCATCAATACATGTTTTGGGGGCTCTTATTTTCCCTTCTTTGCTTTTTGTATTGGTTCCATCGCCATCTTTGTTTGTGGCACATTGCTTTACTTTGTTCCTTTTTTTGGCTTCTAGGATTTTTTGTATAGCTTCCTAGAACTTTCTATTATTAATTGTTGTATCCTCGAGTCCCGTTGACATACATTTGGTCATCTATGGACATTAATATTATTTATATTTCTATTTCTGATAATGTCCTGTCCATTCTCTACTTTTTACCCATTACATGTAAAATTTATTAAGTCAAAAATTAATTAGATAAGCGGAGATTAGAAGACCATCGTTCTCAGAAATACACCTCTCACATTCAACATTCTACTTGGGTAGCTAATATAGTGCTAGTTAGGAAGAAAAATGAAGAGATTAGGTTATGTTGTTGGTTTCCATAATATGCACCAAGTCTCTCTAAAAACCAATTATCTGTTGCCTGTGATGGATCAAATTATGCAAGTCGTACTCGTAACTATCTCATAGATGATGTCTATGCTTGACGTGTTCTTAGGACATAATCAAATAGAGATTGTTCTTGCACAGATCAACATAAGATAACTTTCACCACCCCTTGGGGAACATATGTTTATTGCCACATGCCCTTTGGTTTAATCAACATTTCAGTATGAAATGGACTATGATTTTGGTGATCTAAAAAATAAAATTATTGTTGTATATCTTGATGATATGATGGTGTACTCAACGAAGTGTCAAGAGCACCTGAGTCACCTCAAGAAGGTTTTTTATAGTTGCAGCATGTACAAAATTTCTCTCAATACCAAGATATCATCATTTGCAGTCACTCTAGGGAAAATGCTTGACCATATCATCTCCAAGGAAGGGAAAAAGATTGGCTGGGGACCTAGTTTTTCAGGAAGGTGAACTTTCTTTGTACGTTTGATCTAGATTTTGCTGAGCTAAATAAACAAATTGTTCAAATCATGAAAGGTGAAGCAAATTTCAGATGGAACACAAGAAGAAAATAAACTTATGAGAAAATTAAGGAAGCAATATCCTTAGGTCCCATGCTAATCTGTCTGGACTTCAAAAATGACTTCATCATCTACAGCTACACTTCAGACCATACTCTTTCTGCTATCCTTATGGAAAAGAACAATGAATGTGTAGAGCCAGCCATTCTATTCATTGAACAAATGCCATCCATTCTATTCATTGACACGTCAAATGAATGGTATATCGACTTGGTTTATTTTTTAACCTATGGGGATTGACTAAGCCACCTCAATGCCAATAAAAGGAGTACCTTAAAGCTGATAGTGAAGTATTTTCTATTAAATGAGGTTTTCTCAAAAGAGTTGTTGATGACACCTTTCTAAGTTCCGTAGATAGGTTGTAACAAGTGGAACTGTTGAAAGAATTTCATGACAAAGCATGTGGTGGAAATTTCTCTGCATAAGTGATTGCATTCAATGTTCATTGAGGAAAGTACTATTGGCCCACAATGTTTCGAGATGCATACAATGGGTTGCAAAGTGTGTATCAGGTCAAGAATTATCAGGTCTTCTTAAGCTTGTCACCCTTCCATTTAAGGTGCTAGTGATGGATACCCATTTTAATACTATTTCCTGTTCTCCATTGCCATCCTCAATCCACACTAGAGCCGAAGACACACAAATGTGTTAACTCCTGATTACTTCACCAAGCAGGTCAAAGCAATTCTTGTTAGACAAACCTAGAAAGATACGGATAGAAAACACTTTGAACTTCTCCTCAAAAGAGTTGATCTGTTTCTATCATGGCTATGGAGTTGTCCTTTTGCACTCATCAAATGATTACTGTCAAGGGAATGACCAAGCTAAGTCAAAGAATAAAACTCTCATGGCAATCATCTGTATGTTGGCCAATGTCAACAAAGAAGCTGGCACTAGAAACTGTATTATGCCTTATAAGCAGACTGTTTCACCCTGAAACAAACTATTGGCATGCCACCATCAGTTGGTATATGGAAAAATGTTGCATTACCTATCACTTTGAAATGACCAGTGTTACAACTTGCTCAAGTCGTTGAAGATTTGTAATTCAAGGATCCCATTGAGAAGAGAACCTTATAGTTAACAAAAATAATAGATGATAGACACATGGTGGATCTCAAAACAGCAAGAAAAAGTGAAGTATATCTTTGATAAAAAAGCAAGAGTAAGAGATCAAAGCTAGTGACTTGGTATTGCTATAGAACAAAAGAAAGAAGCCACTAAGAAGAAATAACAAGCTCGATTTTTTGTGGCTTGAGCCCTTCAAGCCATATCTCGCATGTGGAAACAATAACTTTTATTTGGCATACCATGATGGAACTCATCTTCTATTGTCCTATAGCAGGGAACATCTAAGACTCTGTAGAGAACAAAAGTTGGTTATCCACTACATTGTACATAGGTGATTTTAGGAAAACTTTGGCATGTCCAGATTGGGGTATTCTAGTCTTTTGCCATAGTGGATCAGGTCCTTGTTTTTGTATGTATTTGTTACCCAATGGATAAGGCATCGATCTCAGAGTTGCCATTCATTATTATTATTAGAGTCTGGATTCTATGCCGCATTTTATAGTTTCCCCAAAAGAGTCATCTATTATCCCCAAATTTTGAGTCACTTTATAGTCAAATTTTGGATACGCTACAAAATTTTGCAGGTCAAATTTCCCCATCTTCCTAATTTTCACCCATGAAATAGTAAGTATTTTTCCCATCCAAGTCATTTTGAGTCAAAATTTTGAAAAAAAATCTTAAGCCCAAAAAAAGGTCAGAGAAGCAAAGACCGTGTGACCATTGTGCTTGCACATTGGATCCTATTTCCTCTCTTTTTCACTAGATTTGTGAATTTGTCTAAGCCTTTGTTCATGGAGGAAAATTAGAATTTGAAAGTCGATTGGGCAGTTATCCATCGCCTCTCTCTTCTCAATTCCCACATATGCACGCCATACTAACAGCCTTTTCCTGTGAAGGGGGCAACTGAGTATTTTCTCAGTGGGTGCTATAGCAAAATTTTAGGACAATTTTGCATGCCTATGGTCCCATTCTCTTCCCTACAACAACTGCACTTTGTCTGCCTTCTCAAGAAAACAGGAATATATAAATACAAACACCATATGTAGCCTCACACATTTTTGTTTTTTTACTATTAGATGTAGTTTTCCCTCTATGGAACCAAGCCATAAGTGCCCAAATCGGTCAAAGACACAGAAATCATGAGACCAGTTATCTTTGACCATTGCATTTTAGTCTCCACTTTCCGACCATGACATGAAAAATTGATTAAGTCACCAAAGTAAGTGGAGAAGCGGACATTGGAAGACCATCGTACCTGGAAACGCACCTCTCACATTATGCCTTGGATTTTGAATGACTCTGTGAAAGGTTGAAGCATTGAGATAGAACCTGCAGGATTTAAATTTGACGGGCGACTATGAACGTCATGCACAAATTTTGTGACGGCTGTTGCAAAAAAACACCCTTCATATTTTGTACACATATTTTTGTTCTATGCATGTCTCTATTACAGCCTAATCCAATAAGCCAAATGTATAGGTTAAGAAAGTAACAATAAAATATATAAATATAAAACTGTGTACATAAAAAACGATTTTTATGGTTCACTGGTGATAGTAGAAGCAGCATAAGAATAGGCAGGTGAAAGGAGAGCAGAACAACAGAATAGGCAGCAGGATTTGAAGCTGCTAGAAGGATTGTGTTTTACATACTATTTTATGTTTTGTGTGAAGATCTGAAATAGGAGTGAAATTTCATCTGTGTTGTGTATATTGTAGTATTTCTATATTAACAACAGTTAATAGAATAGCATATGAACATATCAGAATAAGAATATAACAGCATAAGAACATGAGAACAATAGATCTTTATTTATGGAGTAGTGTTCATAAAATGCATGAAGTACAAGGACTTAATACCAGTGCCCTTTCCTCAATGTACATTATTCTATCTATATGACAAGAAGACCCAATGAGTTGTCGGTTAACACAACTGTCAACAACCAAACATACTCACTAGAGTTGTTACAAAACTGCCTAAAGCCAACAAAACAATCATTAAAAAAATAACTCGTCGGCTACTAAAATATGTAATTACACTGATAACCATGACAATACTAATGATACGATCTACATTATCCCACCCTTTAAACAAGTCAGAATCCCTTCCAACACAAATCATAGGCAATATGATAAATATGATACAAATGGAGCACAAGGCCAAACTTGGAGATGATAGCTTCGCAGAAGAACCCCTTAGTCCCACAGGAATCTCACCACTCAGCTGATTGTTTTGTACCTATACAGGCTGTACATTCTTATTTTCAATAAGGGAGACTTCCATTGAGTGGTTCAGAGATGCAGCCACCCCAAATAGCATTCTGCTACCATGTGATCCTTTGGGAGAGGCCCTGTGATCTGGATCAGATTGGGGTTCGGGTGGACAACACACTAAATTGCAAAAACTTAATATGTTGTAAGCAGAAGTGATGTAGTTAAAACAATTGCAATAGAAAGCAAGATAGCAGAACTATAGGAAAACAAACCATGAATGAATGGAAATAAAATGTACAGAGGGAAAAAAATAAGATCAAATAACTTGACTGCTTTATTGATGTGGAAGGCATGTACGGCTATCTTTGAAATGAGACATGAGCTGCTATCTCTGAGAAAAGATGTGCGCTGCTATCTTTGAGAAGAGATGTGATTTATTTCTCTTGTGCTGCTACAAATAGAATGTAGAAATTTCTAAGAAGAGATGTGAAGCTACTTCTCTATGTTTTGCATCTTACAAAATGGTAGCAATATTTGCAAAGAGATGAGAATGTACACAACTCTCTATCTTCTTACAATATACGTTGCAAGGAAATGTCCCAGTTCCCCCCATTTCAGCTTTGGAAACATTTCTGGTATGGAAACTCTCAAAAAACGTACCAGAAATGCCCGGGCATGTGCCAAAAACATTCAGAAACTTTTCGAACATTTTTGTAATGTACCCGAGCATTTCTGGGACGTTTCCAGCGGAAATATGATTGACCAAGTTGAAAAACAAAATCAGTTAAAACATTAAAAATAATCCTAATCTTCTATAAATACACTATATAAAACCTAAGTTGCCGATACGGGTACAAGTACGGGTATGAGAATCGAATACGGGGATATGGCGATTTTCTTTTTGGGGTTTGAATATGGCCGTACAAAAATATACATAAAAAATTAAAAAATATAAAAATATAGACATATAACTAATAATTCAATGCCAAATATCATAATATTCAATTGTCGAACTTAGATTAGTCTTATTTATTATTACAAGTACACAGTGCAAATGTTACAGCTTATAATGTATGGACAAAAATAAAGACAACAGAAAATCCACTCTTTGCAGTTTGGTGAGATTACAATGAGATGACTTTCTGTTAAATCAATTTAAGAAAAAAATCGTCATTAGATTCGAACCGTAAAAAACAAATAATATATATTTAAAATATATTTATATAAAATTAAATTAAAAAATTAAAATACATAATTAAAAAATCGTTAAAAAAAAAAAAAAAAATAGAATATATTTAATTTATAATTATAAAACATTAAAAAATAAATTTAAAAACATAGAAATAAAAAATATATAATAATAAATTAAACGAAATTGAAAAAAAATTTTAAAAAAACATATATTAAAAAATAACAAATAAAATAAAAATAAATAAATCAATCCCTACCACCGTCGACCTCCCTACCCGCGACAATCGTCTCTCCCGTTCCTGCCTGTGGCGACCCATTCCCATCCCCTGCCCGCATCGTCCCTGCCCTTGGCTCCTTAGACATCGGCTCTTCAATGGCCGAGAGAGGGAAGAGTGGGCGGAAGTGCAGCGATATTAGAATGGCTTTGTTCTTTCTCGGCATCATTGTTGACCGTTGATCAACTGAGTGTTTGCCATGATAGAAATGTACTAGCGATAATGGCGCGTAGCGGCTTCGAAGCCATCCCTGCCTTTGTTGTTCTGCTCGGTGCTCCCCCCGCGCTCCCATATCCGACAGCGTTTTCCCGCGCTCCTAGGGTCTGGGGGGGCCGTATCCGGTAACGTAGCATAAAACCTATATAAACTCACTCAATGCAATGACAAAACACACACTCTCATCATTGTTGTTTTTCACAAAAGCAAGGAGGAAATTAGGAGGTAGCCATTGCAAGGAGGAGTTTGGAGGCAGCCATTGCAACAAGGAGCGGAGTTAGTGGGAGTGGCATTTATGATTTTAAGGACAATCTCGAGATGGTTTATTCTATATTTGAATGTACATCTTGTCTTTGAAGTTTTAATGAATACCATGTTTACAATTTTTTGAATGTTTTATCTTTTATGGACTAAAAAAGAGTATTATTCATTGTTTTTATATATATATAATATTATATTTATATTTTTTATAGTATATTGTATGCATATTTCCAAACCAAGGGTTTTTGAAAATCCATGTTTCATACTAGTTTCCATTTCCATTTTCTAGCTACGTAGCTTACAAATCATTTTTTTGTTTCTATAATTTGAATGACATCTTCTTTATAACTATTTTTAGCAGGAAATGAATAGTATAAAAATAGAATATGAAGTGAAATGACTTGGAATGTGAAAAGTCATGCGGCAAGTGTTCCTCCAAGGAGTTGAGAAGGGTTTGTCATGACCCGAAACTCACAAAAATACAATTTTACTATTTTTAGGTATTTTTGATACCTTGTTTTATTTCGCATTTTTTAGGCCCTTTGATGCAGAATTTGTGCCCTAAACTTTAGTCGATGCTCTACATGGTAGCCAAAGGCAAACTTGAAGGGCACTGAAACTAGTTTGCTTGATGAGCTTTCCAGCCCATATTACGATTTATAATTTTGATTAACGACCTAGGAGATATGACCACAGCAAGGTGACATACTAGTGATACACTACTGTTTTTGGTATTTTGACCAGAAGATTGTCCCAAATTGCCATTTGGATCACCCTGTGATCATACAAAACCATAATTGTTGATCATACGGTAGTTGGAAATCCTTTGGTAGTGGGTTCAAACCGTATTGTTGAGGGTTGCACGACCATTGTTGAGCATCAAACAACTCGGTGTGTTTTGTTGATGAGGGGATTGCTGAGCAAGAAATGATCATTCAATCTATAAGGCCACAACAATGTCGGGTCATATGCCTGCTCAATCGTACGATAGTGGAGGATTAGGGGGCCAAGTGTAGCATGCAGATCGAACGAGAATGGGAAGAGGTCGACAATAATTGAAGGATCGGCAGTTGGGAGATTGAATTGTGTAGCCATTCATTGGTGGTCGACCAAGGTGCAAGCAATAGGCATTTGAACCATGGTTGTGGACATAGCAGATTGAATGGGCTAGGCAGGTCGTACTCTCCAGGTTGTCAATCATACACTATAGCAACCTTTTGCTCATACGATGTTGGTGGTGGTAGGAATGCTTTTGGTAGGGAGGCATTGACCTACTTTGGCAGCCAAGGACCTAAAAAGTGGTTGTTGGACCAAGGCAGTAGCAAGAGGTCATTTAAGCAAAGAGCCAACAAGTTGTTCGAGCAAGGTGCCACTTGTATACACGCCATATTTTTAAACTTTATCAATTACTGATGCTTTCTCTCTTGCAGGAACCTGTCAAGTCTCAACCTCTCTGAGTGCATGCCTTAAAGGTTAATTTTAGCTAGGATTTGATGTTGGAAAAATCAGAAAACTGATTTTTACCCTAGGGTTTGTAGAAATTTCAGAATTCGGTGATTTTTCTGATTTTGGGACATTTCATCTTGTTTGTTGGTTGCTTTAATTTCTTTTGAGATTGATTGTGTGGTTTGTGAAGAGACTTTGACTGATTTGTTTGTTGTTTGCTTAAAATTAGTGTTTTACTTTCTTGTACTTAGATCAGTATTGGAGGCACACATTACTTTGAGTAGCTTCCAATCTATACTACTTTTTAGCTTGTCCTTCCCAACCTGCTCCTTGGTAGGATTTGTCTTGGAGTATCACCCTTTATTCCTCTTCCTCTTCTTTCATTTTATCTTGTTTTTCATGACCATATCCAGGCAAGATCAACCCCTCAGAGCTGGGCAAATCCTATGTGTTATGCAACCTAGTCATGCAGCCTCAAACCAAAATACTGTTGACTAACAACTTTGCCATTAGTCCTTCAGTCTACACCTCATCCTTACCTCTTAGTTCCTCAATGCTAAGCGATTCTGAGAACAAAGAGCCTCTGAGCAAAGGCATCTCTTGCAACAAGCCTAAGCCAACCGGCCACATCAAACAAACCAACCCAAACAACAAAATCCTTGGGCCTATCTTTCTTAGTCTTTGGTTGTTCCAACCCAACCTTGGGAAGTCACATAGGCTAGTGTACTTTATTAAATATTTTACACATAGCCACATGAGCTTGTCATATATTCTTAAATGGTGTACATATCTATATGTACAACTCCCTTCTCTTAAAAGATTCCTTCTTCTAGAAGATTCTTTGTATATCCTTTGTAATATTTATAAATAGGTAACATATTTATGAGAATTCGCCGAGATGCAAACCGAGCCACCTCGGACGAATCTACCAACCCAACTCGCAGGCTCAACCTAACAATTGGGACTCACGAGTTTGTAGAAACCCACAAGTCGTGTTTTTGAAAACTTGCAAGTCCTAACAAGCAAACCCAGCTAGTTTCCAAAAAAACAGAAAAAAAATTCAAAATGAAAAAAATGTTAAAAATAATTTGTATATTATATATATTTTAAAACGTCAAGTATTTTCCAAGTCTTTTCACCAAGTCCAAGTCCAAAATCCGCTTGCCAAGTTTGCACCGAGTCTACGTCTTGTGACTATGATACATAATACAAGAGAGTGGACAACATATACAGTTGCAGAAATCTTTTGTCTCTCTTCTTCTTGTTGAAATTATCTTCCTTACTACATTTCATTTAGATGCACCCTTTCCATAGGGGTAATATCGATTTTAAAGATTCCAATTAGGCCACTAGTAGATTGAAGACAATCTGTTTTACAAATAAAATTTGATTTTATCCCTTGAGTTCTGTGTGTTAGAATTTAAAAAATAAATGTTTAGGGATTACAGGTTAAGGGATGTGACCTTAGGGTTCTGAGAGATTGTGAGGCACAAAACAGCAATCCTCAATATGCAAGCCATAGCTAGGAATTTGAGGCTTCTTGATATTGAGATGAGATAGTAACACTCACTACAGGGATTACATTCCACGTCTTCTCTTATTGATCAAAATATCTTCCCCAAAAGTGTAAGAATTTGAATATTTTTGATTGAGGAACACCCATCCCATGGGGCAAACTCCTTAGTTTGAAAATAATCTATTTAGGCTAGCAGTTGATTGAAAAAAATCAAATTTAAGGATGAAATTTGTTTTTGTCCCTCGAGTTTCCTAGGCTACAATTTAAAAAAATAATAAGGTTTAGGGTTTAGGATTTTAGATATTTTTTATTGAGGGGCAACCTGCCCTTAGGTGAACCCCTAATTGAAAATATCCTATTTAGACTACTAGGTCAATGAAGATAGTCTATTTTAAGGATGATTTTTTTTCTCCTTAATTTCCTTGGGCCATAGTTAAAAAATAAAATATAAAAGGATATTGGATTTATGGGTTTAGGATTGAGGGTCTACGATTAAGGAGTTAGGGTTTTGATGGATTAAGAGGTGTGAATCATCAGTCAATACGCAAGCCATATAGATTAAAATATAATGTAAAATCTACATCAGAATTATGCAAAAGTGAGGAATTTAAGGCACCTTGTTACTGAGATGAGATAGCAGCACTTTTTGTGCAGACTGCATTCCATGTCTTCTCTTCTTGTGAAAATTAGCTTCCCTAAAGGTGTAATAATTTGGGTATTCTTGATCAAAGAACGCACGTCCTGTGAGTAATAAGCTTCCATTTAGGCTCACAGCTAATTGACAGCTGTCAATTCTAAATATGAGATTTGATTTTGTCACTTGATTTTCCTGTGTAATAATTTTGAATAAGAAAATAGGGTTTAAGGTTAATGGGTTTAAGGGTTAAGGTTTTGGGGTTTGGGGTTTGGAGTTCTGATAGATTAAGAGACACAAAATTCCAATCCTCAATACACGAGCCATACTGATTTTCACAGAAAGTTAATTTCAAGTTAGAATTTAGTAAGCGTGAGGGATTTAAGGTGCCTTATTATTGAGATGAGACTGTAGCACTTATGTACAGAATGCAAACCTTCTCTTCTCTTCTTGAGGAAATTATCTTTCCTAAAGAAGGTGTAAGAATTTGGGTACTATTGGTTGAAGAACACCCTTTCTGCGGTGTACACCCTGATTGAAAAGATTCCTTTTAGTTAACCAGTTGATTGAAGACAGACAATTTTAAGAATGAAATTTGTTTTGGTCCCTTGATTTCCTGGGCTATAAAAAAAAGAAAGTAAAGTTTAGGGTTTGGATTTAGAGCTTAGTGTTTAGGGAATGAGTTTGTGGTTTTGGGCTTGAAACTTTGAGGGGATGCCTTCCCTTGGGTGAACCACTGATTGAAAAGAATGCATTCAAGCTACCAGTTGATTGAAGACAGACTATTTTAAGGATGAAATCAATTTTGACCCTTGAGATCCTCAGGTCATAATTTAGAAAAAGAGAGTAGGGTTAGGACTTACAGGTTTAGGGTTTAAGGGCTTGGGGTTTAGGTTTTATGGTTCTGATAGATAAAGAGATACAAAATCCCAATCCTCAATAGGCAAGCCATACCGATTCTTATAGAAATTACAGTTCGGGCCAGAATTAAGGAAGAGAGGAATTTAAAACACCTTGCTATTGAGATTAGTTAGTACCATTTTCCATGCGGACTGCATTCTGTGTCTTCCCTTCTTGAGGAAATCATCTTCCCTAAAGGAGATGTAAGAATGTGGGCAATATTGATTTCTGAATTGGGTATCGCTTAAAACAGAAGAAGTAAGAATTGGGTTTTGATAATTATGGAAGAAGAAATTGGTACTGATTATTACAAAAGAAGTAAGAATCATGTACTGACAATTACAGAAGAAGTAGGAATCAGGTACCGATGATTACATAAGGTAGAATCAGGTGTTGATAATTAGAGAAGAAGGATTTAGGTGCTGATGATTACAGAAGTAGGAATTGGGTGCTGATGATTACAGAAGGGAGAGTTGGGTACTGACTATTACAGAATAACTGAGAATTGGGTACAAGAAATAGGAATTGGGTATTGCTGATTACAGGGGTGTGAATCAGGTATTGATGATTCAGAAAGAAGCAAGAATTGGGTATTGCTTATTACAGAAGAAATGGGTACCGTGATTACAGAAAAAGTAATAATTGGGTATTACTGAATGCAGAAGAAGCAATAATTAGGTATTGCTTTTACAGAAATAAGAATCAGGTATTGCTGGTTATAGAAGTGAGAATCAGGCACTGCTGGATACAGAAGTATTCGGATATTACTGGTTATAGAAGTAAGAATCGGATATTGCTGGTTATAGAAGTGAGAATCGGGTACTGCTGGTTACACAAGAAGTAAGAATTGGGTACTGATGATTACAAAACGCGTACAAATTGGATATTGATGATTACAAAAGAGTTTAAAATTGGGTATTCTTTGATTGAGGAGCACCCTTCCCCTGGAATAGATTGACTGAAGACTGTCAATTTTGGTTATAAGATTTGATTGTATCCCTGGACTTCTTCGGGTTATACTTTTAACAAAGCACGTAGATTCTATTAAATTAAGATAATTAAAAAACCCAATCCTCTGTACTCAACCCATATACCGACTCTGATAGAAAGCAAAATTCAAGACAGACTTAGGCATAAGGAGAGTAATTCTTCAACTCACCTTATTATCGAGATCAAGTTGTACCTGCTGAGACTCCGTTTCTTGTCTTCTCTTCTTGAGGTTGTCTTCCCTCTTATTCTTCCTAATTTCCATGAGATTATCTTCTCTTTTTCGACGAGCTTCCTCTGCGTCAACACCCACCTTGTAAGACGACGACCTCACCTCAATCCTTGAATTGGGTCTGAGCGACATGCTGATATATCAATTGGGTGCACGAACATTCCGACTGAAATTTTGGTTTTATGAGGATTCTTGAAGGCTTCAATTGACAAATTAACAAAGAGGAAAAAAGAAATCAGTGAAAAGAAATTTCAGCAAGGCTCTAATGGCAACTGCGAGAGAGTTGAAAGGAGCTCGGCAGAATTGAAAATAAATCAATTAACAAAAGCGGGAGATATCAAATTGGATATGGAGAAAATTGCATAACTGACGAGGAATTGCGAATTTGCTGTCGACTGTCAGAGACAGTCATTCGAATGTTTGTGGGTCGATGTAACGTGAATTTTTGCAAAAAGCTAGACTGAGTATCTCTGTTACATGACGTGAATGAATTCAAATTTTCAAAAAATATGTAGGAATTTATTATCATCTACAAAAGTAACTAATTTCTGGGATCATGTATAAATAATCCATTTTCTTGTTGAAGTATATATTTCATCAAATTTATTAAATTGATAGGTGTAGTGTGTTGTTAGTTATATTAATAAATATTTTATAATAATTGAAATACATATTTTAAATAAATTTATGTAAAATATAGTGATAAATATTATTCTCGATACGATATAGGTGTCTCGAGAATGATATCTATCAGTGTATTTATTTAAGATATGTATGCTAGTTATATTTTATTATATCATTTTTAATGTCAAATATTTGTTATCTTAAAATTTAAATTATTATAATTTAAATTATTATTAATTTTATATTTTCATCTCATTTTAATGTCAAATATTTGTCCTTTTAAAAATTAAAGGGATAATATCATTTTTTAATGAAGAGATTTTTTTTGATGAAATATATCCATATATTAATTAAACAGAAATATACAAATAATTCACAAAAAAAAGGTGATATGAGAGCACGCCATGACACACTAAGCAGAGCCTAAGAGCAAAACCAAAGTACCAAAGTATCATCTAGGCGGAGCCTAGAAACAAGCGGCTAAATTACAAAGTCATAAAAAGAGAACTTTGATGCAGCAAGAGTAAGGCCAACAAGTGGAGGATCCATATCATCAGGACCCCAACACAAGCTTGGCAAATCATTGCAATCTAGAACAGGCTCTCAGCCAGTAACTTGGGTAGTGTTTGTATCATCATCTACTTGTGTATGAGTGGATGAGATAGCCAAAGAGAGCCTGGAGAACTTATCCAGCGCATTCACACGACCTCCAGGTGGCGCCCCCAAGCATTTAGGTGCGAAGGAGGAACACCCCAACCATCTTGCCTAGTAGGGAAAAGAGGTGATGGCTACCACCCTCGTTGTTGTCCAAGAGGCGAAACGTGTTGGTACAAGGTATCGATGTGAGAGCAGTGCTTGGAATGGTTGCGATGATGCCCACCATGAGGCCATTAAGGCACTCTATCATCCAATCTGGAATCCCTAGGCGAAGAAGGCAAAACTTGAGCCATAGTACAGGGAACATTTCCTCACTAGGAGAGAAGACTTTGAAGATACCCAAGCTCCATAGCCACTTTATTAGCTTGAACTTGAATCTACAAAAGAACATTGGAGATGATAGAAGATTTGTGCAAAGCAGAAATATTACAATTAACAAAAGCATGATTAAACACATAATTATTTCTTTGTTTCCAAATCCAAAAGAGAATCTTTTGAAAGTATGTCAGACTTGCACGTAATTGAGGGCATTGCGGGTTTGTCATCGAGGAGGATACGCTGCCAAAGGAAAAATTCAAGCTGGAAAGGCGTGAAGAGATCATGGATCCAAGTCTAGACCCTTTGAGCTTTGGAACAGTACCAGAAGAGATGAGAGAGCATCTCAAGTTGGCCACAGAAGGGGCAAGTAGGCTAGTAAACTCCAAGTTGAACAAGTTTTCTGCCAATAGGCAAGCCTTGGTGCAGTATACACCAAGCAAAGTGGTCAAGCTTGGGCTCCACACAAGCCCCCCAAATAGTGTTGAAGTGAAAACTCCATGTTTTAACAGATGAGTGCAGCCCCAGTGGGCATTAAGCTTGTCAACCATGGGCAAATGGGAGGTGAGCCAAGCATAGCCTAGTCGAGGAGTGTAATTGCAAAAAGGGGTCTCAACATACCATTTTTAGTCCTTCCACCATGGTCAAGTGGAATGGACCAAGCTTTTATGGAGCATAGAAGCTGGGACGGCATTGAAAATCACTTGGTAAGATTCCTGATCCACATTGGCTAATCAAAATTTAGCTTTTGCCTCCTCTCAAGATAGCCAAGAGTGAGAACCCTTGCAGAAGATATCTTGGATGAAATGAATTCCTCTACAAAAAAACTTGAGGGCATTGATCCAAGGGACTTGTACCAGGGGCACTTCATTTCAAGAAAAAATGGGTGACCACCACAAAGAGTGGAAGTTAGTGGACAACCCGTTATGAAAATTGAAACCATTCCAGAGAAGCCATGGCTTAATTTTTTCCCAAGCCTTCCAGATGCTTTTGGCCGCAAAAGATCCAATGATCTAGACGGAAGACTATATGAAGAGTAAATTGGGGAAGCCAAGCCCTTTCCAGGCTTTCTTTCCCTTAGGCAAGCTTGTTCAGACATAACACCTTCCAAGCTTTTGGGCTCTCAATGGCCTACACAATCCATTTGGCACATAAGGAAGTTCCTTGCTGAGTTACGACGATGAGTCCCATCCTCCCAGCTTCATGCGTGAGGCAGTAATATTCCCAGGCCACCTTATAGAATCCTTTACTTCGTGAGGAATTTGTCCAAATGAAATCTTGGAGCAATTTCTCCAACTTCTAGTAAGATTTTTTAGAAGGTACCCAACATGACGAGCAATACACATGGGTGGATGCAAGAATTTTTTAGCAGATTTAAAATTTTCCTGCCAACGAAAGAGACTTGGTCACCCAGTATTCTAGCATCTTAGCAACTCTGTCAATAATGTATTGCCATAATAAGGGTGGTGAATCATTGAAAGCAAAGGGGATGGCAATGAATTTAAAGATTTCATCATGTTGGATCTACTTCCAACCAAATTTAGCAACCCACACTAGCGGAGGGAGGTAAAACTGTTTGTAGAAACGAGTTTTCTACCATTGGATGCTAGAGCCAGAGGCTAGGTAGAAGGTTTCAAGACACTGTAAGGCATTATCTGCATTGGCTTCATCTTCAATGAGAGTAATGAAGGATTCATCTGCAAAGTGGCCATTAAGCAATTACATATCTTTGTGCGGATTAGTTGCATCAAGAGGGAGATAAATTCTCTTAACAAGGCCACTAGCTTGGGCATTGCTAAGAAGATATCCAAAACCCTCAACTACAAGAATGTACAAGGCAAGCGCTAGAGGGCACCCTTGGCGAATGGAATGGAATAATCCAAATTGATCGGATGTAACTCCATTAATGGAGAGGATAGTCGAGGCATCAGAGAAAAGCATCTAAACAGTTTGAATGAAGATGGGTCCAAAACCCAGAACTTGAAGCATAGCTAAGATAAAATGCCATTCAATACGATCATAAGCTTTTTCAAAGTCAATTTGATGAACATAATTTTTTCCTTAGATCGTCTGGCCCAATCCATCTCTTCTCATATGGGAATGATGTTATCCAAGATATAACAGCATTTGGAAGTTGTTTTGGATGCACAATGAGAGGCAGCATATTGTGCAGTCGGATTGTCAGAGCCTTGGTAATAATTTTATAGGAGACATTCAGGAGGGTGATGGGATGTCAATTGTAGATCAACTCAGGATCTCTCTGCTTAGGTATGAATTTGATATTTATTTTATTTATATTTTTACCCAGTGAATGTGCATGAAACATTTTTTGATAAACCTTTTGCAAATCATTGCCCACAAGATCCCAAAGAGTTTTGTAGAATTCGTAGGGAAAACCATCAATGTCAGGGGCTTTGTCATTAGCCATGTGAGACACTGCTTCATGCAAATTGTCAACACTGAGGGGTCTGTTGTAAATCATCTGTTGGGTGGGAGTGAGTTTGCACGACACCACTAAAAGGCATTGTTGAAGGATAGATTCATGCTCAGTCAAAGACGTTTGAGCTTAGAACACTTGTAGATAATGGTGGACAAAATCTTGCACAATATGTGGAGTTTATGTGAGTTTGTTACCAACCTTAGAAATGACTTGAATTTGTTGCTTCGAGTTTTTAGCTCGCAACAATTGAAAGAACTCCTTAGAAGCTTTATCCCCTATTTTAAGCTAATGAAGCCTAGCTTTGACTTGGGCTCCCCAGGCATTGTAGTTATTTGTAATTTGAATGTGATGCCTTAAGAATGCAACTCTCACCTGCAAGATCTCATTAAAAGGATATTTTTCTAGAGTTAGAACTGCACGGCTTAGTTTTGAGGAAGTGGTAGAGTGGAGTGTCTCCTAATTTTGGCAAGTTGACGGCCATAGATCCATAAAAAATAGGAGGTCCTCCTAATGGCATCATCCCACCGGAGAATCCAACCAGAATCTTAGGAAGGATGTGGATCTAAATTTTAAACTCTCCTAATGTGTGCGACCATGGGTCCATGCTTGAGCAAGGAGGTGTTAAGGAAGAATTATGTTTTGTGGACTTTGGGTTTCATGAACTGCCATGTCACATGAAACCAAATGGGGGAGTGATCAGAAAGCCCAAAATCTGATAGCGCCTGCACCAAAGAAAAAAATCATTATCAAAGGAGAAGTATAGTTGGGTGGACATCATTGCCCTATCTAGATGCTTCAGAATATGAGCGGGGCCTTCCCTAAAGCTACTTCAAGTGTACCAAACTCCATTTGTGGGTTAACGAGTTAAATTGGGGTCATAAAGGCCCCATTTAGTGCACATGTAAAACCACACCTCCCTTTCATCAGCGACCCACCTCATAGGCAAGTGGCCCATTTTGTCCTCAGGAGATGCCACCATATTAAAGTCACCACATAATACCCAATGGGCATCGGGGAGATCATGCACTATCCATCACCATAAATGAGAATGCTCTAAAGTGTCATTTGAGGCATAAATATTAATAAAGCCAAAGGAGTGGTTTTCAATGCTAAAAAAAGACCAAATTAACTGATTGGTGGGGTCCACACCAGACTGCACTAAATGTGGCCACCACCTTGGAGAAATGAATGTGATCACCCCTCCACATCTTGCGGCATGGTTGCTATGAAGAATGATACTGTCATGCTAGATGGAATTACTGACAATCATCAATAAAAAATCTACCACCTTGACTTCTTGTAGACAAAGAATGTCCATATCGAAAAACTTCCTTATGAAATCATACACAAAAAACTTGCATTTTGGATTTGTGAGACCCCAAACATTCCATGAAAATCAATTCATAGATGATGGGTGTCAAGGGACATGTCCTCCGAGTCTAGCCCTTCCAGGTGTCATACTGATTCTACAGAAAGTGCTCACTGTTAGAACTCAAGAATGCATATTATTTTCTCAAGTCAGGGTCAGTCAAAAACTCTCCTTCCTCTATCTTATCAATCTTCTAAAGAGGGCTACAAAAGCATTTGTGTTAGGATCCTCCTTGGAGTACAATTGATTACCTTTGTATAAGCAACTAAATACGGAATTAAACCAGAAGTAATAAGTAACTAGAAATCAGAAACAACAAAGAATAGGAGATACGAGAAACAATACAATCTGTATTAACACTCTTTCAAAAGAAAATACAATGAAAAAATCTCTCTTCCCACACCTCTTGAGTGTACAGTAATTCTCCCTCAAGAGTTCTCTCTCTCAATTACAATCAACAATCAACTCAATACCGAGTTGTTCCCTCCAGTGAAAATCAACTCAATGGTTTTTGTTGCCTACTTCCAAGTGACAATCAACTCAACCGTTGTTGCCTACTCTTACCGCAGATCTTCTTGATCTTGCACCTTGCAGATCTTCTTGATCTTGCACCCTGCAGATCTAATTGATCTTGCTTATATTACAATACAGCCCCATGAGTCTCTTAAAAATTCTCCCTCAAGAGTTCTCTCTCTCAATTACAATCAACAATCAACTCAATACCGAGTTGTTCCCTCCAGTGAAAATCAACTCAATGGTTTTTGTTGCCTACTTCCAAGTGACAATCAACTCAACCGTTGTTTCTTGATCTTGCACCTTGCAGATCTTCTTGATCTTGCACCTTGCAGATCTTCTTGATCTTGCACCCTGCAGATCTAATCGATCTTGCTTACATTACAATACAGCCCCATGAGTCTCTTAAATAGATCCCAAAGCAAACAATAATTAGAAACGCAGACTCAAGACTAAAATTAGTCTTTACATGCAAACTAAATATTCTCCTAAAATTAGAACAGTTCTGAAAATGCACAGACGACCGATGTCGGTCTAAAGGTGACCGATGCCGGCCGATCTCTAATCGATGTCGGTTACTGTGTAGTTGGAGATAATCGATGTCGATTGATGCATAACTGATGCTAGTTATTGTGTAGCTGAATATAACCGATGTCGGTTGGCATGATCGATGTCGATTACTGTGTCACTCAGCAACCTCCATATTTGCACACTAGTGAAGCTTTTAGCGCCACAACTTAACAATCTCTCACTTGGAGATAAACAGCTGCACCTGTACCTGTACCTGTACAGTAACATCCTCTAATTTGTTTCTGGCTTATTTTTCCATCTTCAAGTTCAATCTTGAAGACCAAAAAAAGTTGAATGAAGATTCAACTTCTCCTTTGTTTTCGGCTTTGTTAACATATCAGCAGGGTTCTTATCCTTGCTGGCCTCTGTGACTGCAACAACCTTCATCTCTGAAATCTAGCTAACTGTCGTTCCACCAATAGTGAACACATACCCTGTGGTGCTTCCCCTGCCATCCAAGTCACCTGTCATATCCGAATCTACATACCTATGTAGAGAAGTGTTTGACCCTCCATAGCATAAATGTCTACTGCTGGTCCCTCTCAGATATATGAGAATCCATTGAACTGCTTTCCAGTGCTTGTTTCCTAGATTGGCCATAAACTTGCTGACAACTCCCACTGCTTGGGCAATATCAGGTCTAGTACATACCATGTACTCAACTTCATGTGATTTAGGACACTGTTCTGTTCTTAACTTGAACTGTCCATCCATAGGTATGCTTACCGGTTTTGCATCTTGCAAATTGAACCTCTCCACTACCTTATTCACATAATCCTCTTGAGACAAAATCAATCTGTGATTTTTTCTGTCTCTAGAAATACTCATGCAAAGGATTGATGCTCTTAAATCTTTTATGGCAAATGTGTGAGCTAATTTTACCTTTAGCTCAGTAATCTCTTACATGTGTGAACCTGCAACAAGCATATCATCCACATACAATAACAAGATAATGTAGCTATCATTATCTAATATGGTAAAATAAACACAATTGTCACATTGACATTGACTAAAGCCATGCTTTGTCATAAACCTGTCAAACCTCAAATACCATTGTCTTGCAGCTTGCTCAAGACCATATAACATGGCTTTGTCTCACTTGTCTATTCTCTTTTTTGTTAACCTGTAAATTTATTCATTTTTCAGTGCTTTCTTTCCGACTGGCAACTCAACCAAATTCCATGTTTTGTTCTCTTTCAAAGAATCAATTTTCTCATTCATGCCATGCTCCCACTATTTCTTGGATTCTACCTGCATTGCCTCTTCAAAACTTCTTGATTTTCCACCATCAGTAAGCAACAAGTATAAAGAAGGGGAATAACGAATTTAAGGTTTACTTACCCTTTCGGACCTCCTCATGGACGTTTGAGACTCATTGACAGCTTGTTATCCGCCCAAATTTCATTCTAACAGTGACCGATCTCGATCATCTCTCGGTCTACACTCGATCGATGTCGATTCCTCCTGACCAACCTGATCGACGTCGATTTCCACCTGCCCGACATCACCGACTTTGGTCTCCACCAAATCGACGTCAGTCCCTACTTGATCGACGTCGATTCTCACTTGACCAACGTCGATATCTGTGATTCCCTGTGAGTGATGATTTTTACTCGCGAGCTCATTTTGGATCATAACCTTGTCCAAATCAACATTGCCCTGCTCAGAATAATTGAGCGTCTTGCGCTGATCACCGTCTATCATCTTCTCCTTGAAAACCAAGGCTTTCTATTTCTTAAATGTGTCAAAAACATCATATTTTCTCTTTATGCAATAAACCCATACCTTTTTTGTAGCATCATCAATGAAAGAAACATAGCACTGTGATCCTCCAATAGAAGCTCCCTGAGCTGGTCCCCGCACGTTTGTGTGAACAAGCTCTAACTTGTGCTTCTTCTTTGTTGACTCAGTCTTGAAAAACCTCACTTTCTCCTATTTTTTAAACATACAATGCTCACAGAAATTTAGATCTATCAAATCTGAAAGCTTACCTTTTGACTTAAGAACATGCATTTCCTTCTCACTCATGTGACCAAGCCTACAGTGCCACATCTTTGCATCTATATCTGAAGTAGATAAAATAAAAAAAAATTAGTAATACAAGTAGATAGATAAAGTGTACCTACTTTTTTACCTCTAGCTAATACAAGTGCACTCTTGGAAACTTTCTAAAATTTAGTTGTGAGAGTTACTATACAACTCTCATCACCCAACTTTCTTACAGAAATCAGATTCTTCTTCAGGATGGATACATGCATGACATCTTTCAACGCCCATGTGTTGTCAGTCTGCAATTTCAGCTGCACTTTTCTTTTGCCAATAATTTGACAAGGCTCACCATCCCCTAAATAAATTTTTTCAAAGTCTCCATGGACATAATCATAGAAAAAAATTCTATTTGGGGTTACATGGAAAGAAGCACTAGAATCTAAAACCCATGATTCTACCTAACTATCCAAAAAAAATATAAGAGCATCATGTGCAACAATACCTGCAACATCTGTTTTTTTATTACTTTTATGCTGATCTTCTTTCAACCAACAATATTTCTTTGCATGTCCTTTCTTTCCACAACTCTAGCAAGTGATACTTCTATTTCTAGATTTAGATCTACTGTCTATCTTTGACCTTGATTTCCCTTGCTTGCTCTTCTCTCTTTGCTTTCTTTTGCTTTCAACACTTAAAGCATTACCTGATGTTTCTCCTGTGTTTTTTTTATAAATTTTTTCATTCAAGATTACACTAACAATATCATCAACTTTCAAGATATTTGAAGCAAACGCAGTATTACTTACTGCCATTACCAAGCTATCCCAACTTTCAAGTAAAGAGCATAAGATTAAGAGAGCCTTAATTTCATCATCAAAAACTATTTTGACTAAAATTAAATGATTTACTAAACCATGGAAATCACTAAGATGACTATATACTAATCCATCTTCTTGCATTTAAAAATTAAATAATTGCTTCATAAGAAATACCTTATTCGAAGCTGAGGGTTTTTCATATAAATTTGTCAAAGTATCCATTAACTCTACCGTTATCTTTGCCTATGATAAGTTGAAAATCACAGACGATGTCAGGCTCAACCTTATAGATTCCAGAGCCTTTCTATCAAGAACATTCCATTCTTTATCTTTCATATATGTGGACTTACTTGAAACCCCACCCAACAGTAAGTACATATCTTTTTGATACAGATAATCTTTTATCTGCATCCTCCATAATTGATACTTCTTGCCATCGAATTTCTCCATTCTTAGTTTATTTTTTTCTGCCATTGCTTTACTCCCACTCAAATAGAAACCCCTGTGAGTGAACTTTTAATTAACAAAACACTAACACGATCTAATACCACATGTTACTGAACCAAGCTCTGATACCAATTGTTAGGATCCTCCTTGGAGTACAATTGATTACCTTTGTATAAGCAACTAAACACGGAATTAAACCAGAAATAATAAGTAACTAAAAATCAGAAACAGCAAAGAATAAGAGATACGAGAAACAATACAATCTGTATTAACACTCTTCCAGAAGGAAATACAATGAAAAAATCTCACTCTTCCCACACCTCTTGGGTGTACAATAATTCTCCCTCAAGAGTTCTCTTTCTCTCTCAATTACAATCAACAATCAACTCAATACTGAGTTGTTCTCTCCAGTGACAATCAACCCAATGGTTGTTGCCTACTTCCAAGTGACAATCAACTCAACCGTTGTTGCCTACTCTTACCGCAGATCTTTTTGATCTTGCACCCTGCAGATCTTCTTGATCTTGCATGCTTACATTACAATACAACCCCATGGGTCTCTTAAATAGATTCTAAAGCAAACAATAATTAGAAATGCAGACTCAAGACTAAAATTAGTTTTTACATGCAAACTAACTGATCTCCTAAAATTATAACAGTTTTAAAAATGCACAGATGACCGATGTCGGTTTGAAGGTGACCGATGGCGACCGATCCCTAACCGATGTCGGTTACTGTGTAGCTGGAGATAACTGATGTCGGTTGATGCATAATCGATGCCGATTACTGTATAGTTGAATATAACCGACGTCAGTTGCCCTGACCGATGTCGGTTACTGTGTCACTCAGCGACCTCCACATTTGCACACTAGTGAAGCTTTTAGCTTAACAACTTAACAATTTGGGTGTATCCCACTGAGCAGAAAGTGGAAGGGTGGCTAGTTGTGAGTCTGAAGAATTGGGTCCAGAGGCCTCAACACCTTGGGATAAAACATTAGCAGCCAGAGGAGAGCTGAACACCCTGGGCTTTTCTACCAATTTTGAAGTTGTAGTCAATAAGGGCTCTTTTGAAATAGGAACTTGCCCCTGTGGGTCGTTGCTTGAAGATGACTTGCCTCCTTTGGGAGCACCAGTTGAGATTGCAGCGTTGGTGTGAGTGCTCTTCTTCCCAACCGTAGTCCAACCATCCTCAGCTACTATCTTGTTAGCTTCAGGAGAGGGCTTGGGGAGAGAGGATGTGCGAGTGGATGTATTATTGCGAGCCAACTGAAGGGGGCAATCCCGTATCTTGTGGTCCATAGCTTGGCAGCGAAAGCAAGTGTTAGGCAAGTTGATATACAAGACTCGTTGAGAGTGCCTTATATCCCTGACCTATATTTCCACAAACTCCTTGAGGTCTAGAGAGAGGTCTACTTCTAGGCAGACCTTTCTTTGTAGTCTGGCAGAGTAGAATCAGTTTTGTTCATGATAAACCACATGGCCTATGGAAGATGCTATCTGGTGAATAAAGTGTCAGCATGGGAACGGGAGGCCTAGAAATTTAACCCAAACCAAGATTTTAAGAGTGGAGTGCTTCAAGACCATAAAGTCTCATGTCTAGGGGGTGAGAACCATTAGCGAGTTCCTGACATACCAATGGGCAGACTTGTGGAAGATTTCTCTAGCATGGGATGGGTCATAAAAGCGAAAAAGAAAGAAACCCTTAGTTATGTTCTAGATGCTCTCTAGCTTAATGCCGTGAGATGCCTAGTGAGTTTGAACTTAAGACCATAGCATACTTTCAGAGGGGATTCTCCCAATAAAATAACCTAGTAAACAAATATGTTCTAACCATTGACATGCAGAATTAAATTCAGGAATGAGCAATATAACATCAGGTTTTGAAGCATTACCTCATGGTATACCTTCGGGATAAACTTCTTCGGGTGCTTGTAAGGGGCCATTGCTCGGTGCTCCTCCATTCTTCTTCATAGCTCAAACAATCAGGATAGAATGGGGAGAAGACATTATAAAGATTGGTCTTGTCTGAAGACTAGACATCTTAAATAGCAATAAATGGTAAGTCCCACATGTGCTTAAGACCATGATCTGACACAAGGCTAGACAAGCAAGGAACCAAGGGTCGACTCAATAGCATGCATGGAAAAAACCGTAACAGAGCAAAAAATTACCGAGAAACTAATTTTTGTATAACCTTTAATGAAGAGATTGACATAAATTAATATACGAAAAGCTGTGAGAAAAATTTCAGTTCTTTATATCCAGAGAAATCAAACATTTCATTTTCATTTTCTTAGATATCAAATCCAACATTCCTTAATTAATAAGGAAAAAAGACAAAACATTAATATAAGTGGTAGATCGAACGAAGTTCATTAAGATTGTGATTATATTCAACATTTATATATGTTGTATGATTTTATAAGTTATTTTAGACCTCGTTGTCTTCTTTGATTTTATTTGTTTTTTATAATGTCGGTGTTACACAAATTAAATAATTACAAACTTAAATAAATAAATAGATCCAAGTAAATAAAATTACCACACTAACAAATTTAAAATAAATAAAATTACCACCATAACAAATATAAAATAAATAAATAAATAATTTTATTTAAAATAAATAAATAAATAATTTTATTTTAAATAAATAAAATTACCACAATAACAAATATCATTCATTTATCATATATTCCAACATAGTAAATAAATAAATAAATTCTTTTATTTTAATGTAAAAAAAATGATAAATAAATAGATAGATAAATTCTTTTATTTTAAAATAAATAAAATTACCACAATAAATAGATAAATTCTTTTATTTTAAAATAAATAAAATTACTACAATAATAAATATAATTCATCTATCATATATTCTAATATGATAAATAAATAAATAAATATGTTATTTTGTAAATACAATTATTATAAAAAAATTATAATTCAATTGTCATGTTATTAAATAATTACGAGTTAATAAATAAATTAATTAAAAGTAGATGTAGGTTTTTTATAACGTCGGTTCTAAAATAACTAAATATTAATACATTCATGCTATTACATAAAATTATTCTCCCAATTGTTACTGGTGGGACCACCTAGTAATACAATTAATGAATTCAAAATGTGATTTTCTTGAAGTATTGTTATTCCGACTAATTTTTTCAAGTTTAACATAGGAGTATAGCTAAATTGAGACTATCAATCACTAATTCATTAAAAAAATAATATATATATATACTAACTAATATATAAATAATGATTTTACCTCTTTCAGAAAATTTTAATGGATTGGTTATAGATGATCTCAATCTACATACATATATACATATTATTAACTAATAAATATAAATATGTGTGTGTGTGTGTATTCATGTATGTATATGTATATATATAATATAGATATTAAAAGTTAGTATGATATATATATATATATATATATATATATATATATATATATATATATATATATATATATATTTATATTGAGGGTGTATAAGGGTTGTGGGGTCCCTCTCCCATTTATTAAACGAGACGAATAAGAGTACAAAAAAAGGTAAAAACCCTTGAGAAAAAACTTTCCAAGGAAGGAGAAAAGAAGAAAACAATAGGTCATGAAGGGCCACCAAAACAATAAGATAACCAAAAAAATCATAAGGTGTGACAACGAAAAGAAAAAACAATAACAAAAACAAAGGGCTATGCCCCATATAAAGACCTATTGTGATTTCATAAATATCACCACCACCAATAGTGGTGGAGCCACCAACCGCTACCCGAGCAAGAGAAAAGCCCTTTTTGCCATGTCCTTCCTTTGGCTCATCTACCTCAATAACATCTCCACTTTATGCATGTCGAACGATTCCTGCCTTTGGGGAAGTCTTCTTCCAATAACGATGTCTTGGCATGCCAAGTTTGCATTTTAGGATGACCCCTCCCACACCTGGACAAGCATTCCAACCACCCAAACGGGCTCTCATTTGTGCAGTAACCACCTTATGGGGAGTTTGATAGCTAGCTTCTACTCCTGGAGGAGGACCCTGCTAAAGGGGTCCCCCAAAAATCCTGAGAAGACATTTGACTACTACAATAGCTCTAGAAGATCTCCAACTTAACGCTACCTCCATTGAAGCCATGAGCACACAAATTTTATCCAAGTCCAATTTAGGAAAAAAACATTCCTTTAGGTCAGGGTTCTTCAAACATGACTGAACATGCTTTAGAGGTTACACCACCACACAAAACCTAGCTTCCATCTTGTGAAATGTCTACAGAGGAACCAACCCTATCTCATTGTGAGCAAAGAAGGAAAGTGAGTGTTGACCATAACAAACAAAAGCCTCCACCACATCCTCGAAACCATCCTTAAATGTTGAACACATAATTCGAATAACAACCATCAATGTCTATTTCTTGTCTTTCAAAAAAAAAAAAAAGTTGCCAATGAAAGTTGACACTAGCAAAGAGTTTACCTTTACCCTACAAACAGTGTCCAACACAACCTGGCTGATCACTTCTCTAATTGTCTACATGACATTACTAGACTAATGATGAAAATATGTTTAAGACATGAGTCTGATACATGTCTTTTAAAAGGCCACTTCCCTCTTAGTCACCTCTACCCATAATAGGGGTTCATTGAGTGCGATTTGCAGAATAGGATACATAGAGGCAGAGAGCAATGAAATAGAGCACGATGAGATGTTGAGAGCAAAGGCAAGAAGGAGAGAAAGAATGTGTAAATCTTGCACCATTCACCTTACCCACATTCAATAAAATACAATAAAAGAGTGTCATGCGTGTGATGCGAGCCTCCCAAAGAGAATGCAAGCCAATGATGGGCAACAAATCCATCATGAGGTGGAACACCTCCCAATTTCCCCAAACCTGCATCATCTTTTTAAGTGTCCCAACTTCCCCAATCATTATCCATGATTAGTTCATCGTGTTGATCAATTACTTTGTTGGCCAACATATTTGTTATGGATTTTGCTTCATGGAAGTAATGGGATGCCTCCTAAAGATGTAAATTGTCCATCAATCCCCAACCACAATTGAGATTGTTATTAATATTTTAGGATCTTGCTTTTTGGTTCTTTACAGCTTGAATAATCACTTTGGAGTCACCTTTAATGATAACTCATTCAATCTTGTAGTGAGATATTAATTCCAAGCCCATGATAAGGGCTTGCATCTTAGCCTCATTATTGGTGCCATCAACCAATTCTTTGATGTAGCTCAGATGAGTGAGCTGATGCAATTCCAGATCACACATCCTATACCAGATGCCCCTAGATTTCCCCTAGTTTCTCCATCAAAATTTAATTTGAAAAAGCTAAGAGGTGGGGGCACTTAATCCATTTTGTCGACAGGTATTGATGTCTTCAACAATACCATCAAACTATTAACGAGGGGCATCTTCAAGTAGCAAGATGAGGTAACAATCTATGAGTCCCACTTAGAAATAACTCCATTATGTTGATTAGCATGGGTAGAGTCCACTTAAGAAATTGCTTATTCAATTTTGTCTAGAGCTATCTCAAGAGAGTTGCCTTTGTCTTCGAAGATTCTCTAGTTGCGCTCCTTCCAAATGTTTTAAATCAGAATGACTGAGCTAGCCTACCATAAGCAAGAAAATGTGTTTGTGGATGATCCCATAGGCTATGTGACAAAGGCTTGTAAGAGAGAGTCTGGTCTGGGCAAATCCATCTCAATTTACCACACAACTAGTTCCAAATATTTTCTACAAAGGTGCAAGTGTAGATTAGATGATCAATATCTTCCTCATTAACTACGTGCACATGACACATATTGAAGGACCAATCACTCCAGTTTTGTGAAGATGATCCTGAGTTAGAATTTTTTTACTCGTGGCTAGCCAAACAAAGGCTTGAGCCTTTGCTAGATAATCTTTGTTCTAGCCTAACCACTTTACCTAGGTGCAGGATAGTTTAATTTTTCCACCATTGTGTAGTAGCATATGCTAACTAATTACAACATGTTCTTTGCACCCATCCATTAAACATAGTCCTTACTATTGCTGGTAAAATTCTTTCGCTTGGCCAATATTTTTTATAACATTATTTTCTAGTTATCTGGGAAGGGAAGGCCCTCCAAAAAAATCCATTTCCATTGTTCCAGACCAACTGTAATAATCAGTTCTAAGTAGTCTAACTTTTTCACCCCATATATGTTTAAAAAAAATCCTAGCAATATCCTAATTAGGAATCTCCATTAAAGGTTTGTGACCATTCCATGGATTGCTCTAGAAATTCACCAAGCGTCCATCATTTACCACCCAAGAGACATGATCTTTGATTATCTATTGACATTTTAAAATAAAATTCCACAGATGAGACCCTTTAGGGGGGTTTCCAACTTGTAGGATATTTGTGGATGACCAGTCGCCAAAGTATTTGAACTAAATTTTTTTATTCCATATATATGTGTATATAGTATATATTAGTTTGTGTTTTTGTGTGTGTGTGTATATATATACACACACACACACACACTAACTAATATCTATATGAATATATATACATATTAACTTATATATATTAGTCAGTATATATTATATATACATACACACATATGTGTGTATGTATATATAATATATACTGACTAATATATATAAGTTAATATGTATATATATTCATATAGATATTAGTTAGTGTGTGCGCACACACACACACACACAAACTAATATATACATATATATGGAATAAAAAATTTCAGTTCACATACTTTGGTGACTGGTCATCCACAAATATCCTTATATATATATACACACACACAAATATATAATATTATATGAATACATATATTAGTGTGTATATATATATATTATTATATGAATACATATATTTGTGTATGTATATATATATATATATATATTATACACACACAAATATATGTATTCATATAATATATATATATATATATATACACACACACACTAATATATGTATTCATATAATATTATATATATTAGTGTGTGTGTGTGTGTGTGTGTATATCACAGGGAAAGATATTAGCTTGAGTGCAAGTTATGGCAGATCTAGAGTTGAAAAATTCAATGGGTAGAATTTTGGATTGTGAAAGATGCAGATGGAGGAATACTTGTTTCAAAATGATCTTCATCTCCCTTTGATGGGGAAAACAAGCCAACTTTCAAGTATGAATCAAGTAGATTAGAATTTGCTCGATAGTAAAGCACTGGGAGCCATACAGTTGTGCCTTGCATCTTCGGTTGCCTTCAATATTTCAGAGGAGACAACCACATTTAGTCTGATGAAGAAATTAAGGGATTTATATGAAAAACCCTCTGCTTCTAATAAAAAAATTGATGAAAAGGTTATTTAATATGAAAATGTTTGAAAATGATTCTGTAGTTGATCATTTGAATGAAATCAATACGATTGTGAGTATGCTAACTTCTGTTGGTATTAAATTTGAAGATGAAGTTAAGGCTTTATTGATTTTTGTTCCTTACCCAATAGTGGGGATAGCTTGGTTATGGCTATGAGTAATGACATTCATGTTAAGGGAAGTTTAAATTTTGAGGATGTCATAGGTGTGATTCTTAGCGAGAAAATGTGAAGGAAGAGCACCTAGGAATCATCTTCATGGAATGCTTTGATGGTGGAGACTAGAGGGAGACAAAAGGATAGAAGTAAAGGAAACCATGGAAATTCAAAGGCTTGGGGAAGATCTAAAGCTAGAGCCAAGATGGCGTGTTGGCACTGCGGGAAAAGTGGACACACAAAGAAAGAATGTTGGAAACTTCGGGACAAGAAAACCAAACATGAGGAGACCAAGGAGGTAAATATGACATGTACTATTATTCAAGATGTTTTAATTCTTTCCTTAGATAATGTTTTTGAATCTTGGGTATTAGATTTAGGCTCTTCTTTTCATGCCACCCCACATAGGCATCATTTTATTGATTATGTTCAAGGAGATTTTGGACACGTTTATCTTGGTGATGATGAACCATGCAATATAGTATGGAAAGGTTGTGTTAAGGTGAATATGCAAAATGGGAATACATGGATACTAAAGGATGTTAGACATGTTTCACAATTGAGGTGGAATTTAATATCAATGAAGCAATTAGACAATGAAGGTTGTTTGGTGTTGTTTTTAGCAGACTCTTAGAAAGTTACCAAGGGTGCTCTTGTGGTTGTGAGAGATAAGAAAATTGACACTTTCTATTTGAATAGTAGTGGTGATCACTATAATTTAGTTATTGTAGATGGAGATGAAACTTTGTGACACTACAGGCTTGATCATATAAGTTGAAAGGGCATGGAGATCTTGAAAGATAAGTTGCCTGAATTTAAACATGTTGATTTCAACTTTTGTGACAATTGTGTGTACAAGAAGTAGAAGCATGTTAAGTTCCTTAGGGTTGGACCTATGAAGGAGAATAAGTTGGAGTTGGTTCACTCGGATGTATGGGGTCAGCTCAGGTATTTTCTATTGGTGGTTCAAATTATTACACTATATTTATTGATGATGCAACTAGAAAAGTTTAAATTTATTGCATTAAGAATAAATATGATGTATTTGAAACATTAAGAAGATGGAAAGCTTTGGTTAAGAATGAAACAGGTCTCAAGTTAAAATCTCTTGCGTCGAACAATGGATGTGAGTATTGTAGCAAAGCATTTGATGATTATTGTTCACATAATGGAATTCGTAGGCAAAGGATGGTTCCAGGAACACCACTAGAGAATGGAGTGTCAGAGAGGATGAACATGACAATCATGGATCGTGCTAGGAGCATGAGGTTGCATGTAGGGCTAACCCTAATGTTTTGGGCATAAGTAATTAACACAACGGTATATTTGATTAACAGAGGACCTTCAATGCCTTTGGATGGAGGCATACCAGAGGAAGCTTGGTCTAGTAAGGAATTTAATTATTCTTTTTTTAGGGTCTTTGCATGTGAGGCATTAGTTCATGTTCCCAAGAAAGATAAGACCAAGTTAGAAGCTAAGTCTAAGAGATGCACCTTTATTGGTTATGGTGATGATTTTGGTTTTGTGTTTATGGTCTTAGAGACAAGAAAATATTCTAGTCTAGGGATGTTGTCTTTAAAGAAAAATTCACGTATAAGGATCAATTATAGGAATAGGAACAAAAAAATTACATAGTGTTAGATGATATTATGAATAGTAATGTGTTCAAGGAGACAATTTAGGAACCTCCTACACTGACCCAAACTCCTGTAGTAAGGTCTTCTGGGGTAAAACAACTCCTGAACATTTCCCCCAATCTTTGAGTTATTTATTACTTACTAACAATAGAGAACCAAAATGTTTTGAGGAAGCAATGCAGGCAAATACTAGGAATAAGTGGGAGCAAGCCATGAAAGAGGAACATAGTTCTCTCATGGAGAACCAGATGTGACATTTGGTGAAGTTACCCAATGGCAAGAGTGCATTGTAGAACAAGTGGGTATAAAAAATTAGAGAAGAGGATGAAGGAAGGAAAAGGTACAAGGCCCAGTTGGTGGTCAAGGGGTTTGCACAGAAGAAAGGTATTGATTTTGATGAGATTTTTTTTCTGCTGTTAAGATGACCTCTATTAAAACTATGCTTGGTATAGTTGCAGTAGAGGATTTGCACCTAGAACAATTAGATGTGAAGACTGTGTTCCTTCACGGTGATTTTGAGGAGGAATTATATATGGAGTAGCCATAGGGTTATGAGGTCAAAGGAAAGGATAAATTGGTGTGCAGACTAAAGAAGAGCTTGTATGGCCTGAAACAAGCTCTACAATAATGGTATAATAAGTTTGACAATTTTATGTTGGAACAGAGTTACTCTAGGTGTCATTCTGACCATTGCATGTATGTCAAGAGATTTGAGGATGGAAATTATATTATCCTATGCTTGTATGTAGATGACATGTTGGTTGTAGGAAAGAACATGCAATAGATTCAAGTACTCACGAAATAGCTTGGTGATTCCTTTTCTATGAAGGATTTAGGTGCAGCAAAGCAAATCCTTGGTATGAGAATAACTCAAGATAGGAAGGAGAGGAAACTGATCTTATTCTAAGAGGAGTACGTGAAGAAAGTTTTGGAGAGGTTTAGTATGCTGGATGCTAAGCTAGTTGGGACTCCTTTGGTAGGCCATTTCAGATTATCAAAGGAGTAGTGTCCCAAGATAAAAGTAGAAAAGCTAAAGATATTAAAGGTACCTTACTCATCAGTGGTTAGTAGCTTGATGTATGATATGGTCTGTACTAGGCTAGATATTACCCATTTTGTGGGAGTAGTAAGTAGGTACATGATTAATCCAGGTTATGAGCACTGACAAGCAGTGAAGTGGATTCTTTGATATTTGAGAGGAACCATGTGTACATCATTGTGTTTTGGTGGATTGGATACCACTTTACATGGTTATGTGGACTCATATATGGTTCGGGATGTTGATAGTAGGAGGAGTACAACAAGTTAAGTATTTACTATCGAGAATACAATGATTAGTTGGATTTTTTGGATACAGAAGGTTGTGGATTTATCAACCATAAAGGTTGAGTATGTTGTTGCTCTAGACGGTAGAAAGGAGATGATTTGGTTACAATAATTACTTAATGAGTTGGGGCATAAGCAGGAAGTTGGGGGATTACATAGTGATAGTCAGAGTGTTATACATTTAGCCAAGAACTCTACTTTCCATTCAAGGATGAAGAACATATATTTGTGGTATCATTTCATCAGTAAAGCTTTGAAGGAAAACATGGTGAAGCTAGAAAAGATACATATGAGCCAAAATCCTATGGATATGATGACCAAAGTAGTCACATTGGAGAAGTTGAGGTTATGTTTAGCTTTGGTTGGTTTTCATGAAGATCATGGACGAGTGTTAAATTTTGTTCAAGGGGAAATGAACTCCAAGTGGGAGATTGTTGAATATGGAATATGTTTCAACCCTACGGTAAAAATAAAGTTATCGAGGCATTTTTAACATGAAATATTTACCTTTTACAATGGTGGGATGATTTTTTGTCTTATTTTGTGGGGATATGGTTATCTCTATGGTTATGGCACATTTTTCAAGAGATTTTGAAAAGTATAAATAGGGGTGAGGGATAACATATTATTCATTACATTTTGCATTTTATTTTGAGCTCTATAATTCTCTCTTCGGTCGGTGTGATTAGGTTTGAGGTGTAGCTTAACATCTCGGGAACTTTGGTGTGAATTCAGGTTGGAGAAAGTTATTTTTGTAAGAGGTTCTTGTTGAGAGTTGTCTTGTACTCTTGTTTATTATTATTATTGATAGTTTCTTGGTGGATGTAGCCCATATTGGGTGAACCATGTTATATCGGTGTTATATGTATTTGCTTAGATCTGAATTTTCTTTCATATGTCTCTACTACTGTGATTCTGAGAAATGAATTCTATGTTATATGTTATTGCATAATTATTCACTTATTCCTAACATATATATGCATACTAGTTTATATATATATATATATATATATTAGTTAGTAAAATATATATACAAATTAGTTAGTGTATCATACATATATATATGTATACATATCTAATAAAATTCCACATATGAGACCTTTTAGGGGGGTTTCCAATTTGTAGGATATTCGTGGATGATTAGTCGCCAAAATATTTGAACTGAAAAATTTTATTCCATATATATATATATATATATATATATATTAGTTAGTATATTATATGTACGAAATATATATATTATATAAATTAGTTAGAGTATTATACATATATATATATATATATATATATATATATATATATATTTATATATTCATGTATATATATATTTATATAATACACTAACTAATTTGTATAATATATATTTCGTACATATAATTTACTAACTAATACACACACACACACACACACACACACACACACACACACACACACACACACACACACATATACATACATACATACATATATCAGTTCAAAGGCACATAATTTACAACCAATCTTTTCTTGCCTCTAATTTGCTCAGATCTTTTATTCACATAAAAGCTTCACAAGCCCAAGGACTAATAAAATCTCTAATTAATCATTATTTTTTAAGCTAGCTAATTTGTTTAAAATATTTTTCTCTAAGACTGGGTGACATACCATAATGATGTGCTTTAAACTTTGGTTCGACTTTATTTTTATTTTTAAATCTCCCTAGGATCACATAAGTCATCCTAACGATATATCAGAAAGATTACAAGCATCAAAAGTACCTCTAATGTCTACAGTCATCTGGGTAGTCATGTTCTTTGCAATATGTTTGTCAAAGTTTATATAAGATCATGTACCACCAATTTTTCTTAATACATGTTTGAGTGTATGGTGGTCATAATGGTATCAAATCCAAGTTAAAATTTTAGTGTAATTTCCAGTCTGTAAATTCTTAATGATATATCAATAAAATCCTTTGCATCTTTTGTTATATGTATTTGTCTATATTATTCTGGCCAAAATTTTAGTCTTTCTGAAAATAGCGAAGAGAGTGATCGTTTAAAGGCATGGATAAACATGTGTTGTGAATCTTTTTAGTAGCAACGATAAGAATAGGCAATGGGAATCACTAACCAGATGATTGCAAACATTATAGGTACTTTTGATGCTTGTGAACTCTCTGATATATATTGTTAGGATCTTTCTTTTCTATTAATTAAACATCTATAGATATTGAAGAAGAAAAGCCTATTCTTGAATAGAAATTACCCGTGTTAAAAGTCAATGAAGTCTATGATAAGTTATCTCATTTCCATTTTCTTCCAAAGACTACTATAAAAGTGTTTAGAAATCTCATAAAAGTTTAAAAAAAATGATGATTATGAATATCACTTGCAGCTCTTAGATGAAAAGGATATTAAATAGTTAAAATACCAACATAAATATAAAATTTTGCATATAGTTGATATAGCTATAGGTGTCTTTTCCTTGTATTGTAGAGGATTGAATGTAAGCATGGTTGAGTGTGTCCTAGATAATCATCATACATCCTTTACTGCTTGTCGATAAATTACAATTCAAACTAGCCTTCATGATGGTCCCATCTATACAACTATTTATCTTAAATATCTAGTTGTTATACATGAAGAAGCCAACCTAAATAAGGTTCTTAAGCTATTCCTGCAAACCCATGGATTATAAATGATCGAAGGATCCTATCCCCTTGTTGAGTATCAAGTCATGTGTCGTCTAACAAATACCTTGCATCTTGTTGTTAAATATGGTCCTATTGATGGTAAAAGTATGGTTTGTAGAGAAAATGAGCACAATCAAATTGTTCTAGCAGAAATTATTTCTTGGTTTGACCTAAAGGTCCCTAAGAAATGGATAATTGATACAAATTTTCTTCAAAAACCTAGAAAGTTATTGTCTGATAAATCCATCATTAGATTTGATTCCCAAGCCTCTGGTCTAAAATATCATCTACAGAGTCTACCCTCTACCAATAGGCAATGTCTCCATCTCAAAAAGACACATGCTCTTCAGATTGACTCATAATTTTGTACTAATTGTCATAAAATAATCAATCATCCATATCCTTCTAGCATCCATATGATCAAAAAATATTCTTTTATTAAAAAATTACTTGAAAACAATAAAAGGCTTTTAACAAAAGTAAAATTTATCTATATGGAAGTAACTTTTGGTAAAGAGAAAGAAGAAGAACAAGGTCATGTTTGGAAAACTCCTTTAAGAGATGAATCTTATACTGAAAAAGGATTCCTTAAAAGTTTTAATTTCAATCATTACTCTCCCAATGAAAAGTATAAAGCTCAAATGTATTATTTGAGATCTAATGATAAGAGTCTTGATCAGTCATTTGAGGTTAAATTAATAAATTAGAACAACCTGAAAACTAAATGTCTGAACAACAAGGTCTTTGAAATACAATATAGTTTATCTCAAGTTTCAAAACTGATAAAGAGCATAGACTTGTATCAAAAGAGAGAAATTGCTCAAGCTATTGGTAATCTTCATAGTTTGTCTATAAATCATTATGCTTAAACACTACAAAAATATGATATTCTTGATTCCCAAATTAATGCCATAATTAGATAATAGAGTCAGATAAGTACTTAAGTCAATAATATTGGCATTGGAATAAGTCAACAAACTTCTAAGATTGATCAAATCCAACAAAGTCAGTTATCTTTAGAATCTAGTAACCTAGTAAGAGAAGTTCTAAATCAAGCTCTTAAGGTCTTTGTTATCCTTGAAATTTTAAAAATTATAAAAGGATCTGAACAACATACCAAGAAACATGAATCTACTCAAGAGGCTATTGTAATTGTCCACAATGAAGATTATACCAAAATTAATGAGACATGACAAGATGTGATTAAGCTTCAAAGAGAATCATTCAAAAATACAAAACCCAAGAGTCTACCTGATATTAAAATAATTTTGAATAAGGTATTCCAGGTAGGTAAAACAAATATAGAACCCCAATAAGCAGAATCATATTTTATGAATCTAGAAGCTAGCTCATCTTCTAGACCTCCTTTGGATTCCCAAATCAGGATATTAAACTTACAACTATTTTTTTATAAATTCAATTGTGAGCTTCCTAAAAGAAGAAAAAAATGATTCATGTTATGTTAGCATGGGCTCACAATCAGATATATGGACTAAAAAATGATCCAATATTAGTTACCCAACATATTGCTAATGATTTCATATGAAAAATTAAAGAATGATGGGATGTTATTAGTGAACACTATCATAATTGTGTCTATACACATGATTAGCTAGTTGCAACTTTGTGTAGATCACTAATTTCAAAATTTGTTGGTACTATAGACAATGAAAAAAAGATAACAAATCCAAGTTTATGAAAGCACAATTATGTGACATGAGTAAAATGAATATATGTGTTATATAGAAAATATATTTTATAATTTTGGTGAAATTTTTAATCCTACAAATAAGCTTAGATACATTGAGTATTTTATTGAATACTTTGCCAATAAGAATAAATTTTTGATGGGTGATCAATTCGCTAGAATGTTCTTTGGAAGGATAAATCAAAATATTACAACTGTCAATGCCCAATTGTGTGGTGATAGGAAAAAACATAAGAAAACACTTAAGTTTCATAAACAAATTGGTGCTAAGTTTTGTAATAGACTGGATGATCAGTTTGGTTGTATGGATGCATATAAATATAGACAATATAGAAGAAACAAAAAATATTCATGTAAATGTACTCCACAAAGATATGTCCAGTCAGAAAAACAATGGAAACCTAGATATAAATCTATAAAGAAGAAATTTACTCTTAAAACGATTTTTAGGAAAATAAAAATGGTTATAAAGAAACATGTTAAGTATTTTATGTGCCAATGAGATTACTATGCTAACAAATGTCCTAACAAAAGAGATGAATCTAAAAAAGTAAATATCTTAGTCATGATCTCAATGAGGATTAATATATTTTAATTTCAGATGAATAAGTACTTTATGAAGCTGATATTGTTTGGGATTCAGAAGAAAAAGAATCAAAAAATCAATTCTATATGAATTTTGTCAGTAGTGAGTCAAAATTAAAATTTTTAAATTATGATTCAAAAATTGGTTTTCACATTCACATGATTTTCACTCCATTCCCTAATGTATTTAAATTATCTCAGTAAATTGCATATATTAGAGATAAATTTTCACAAACCTCAGTCTATATGATTTCCACAAGAATGTCTCTTCAACAACAAATGTTTGCATTAGAATAGAAATACACTATGCAACTTGTAAATGAAAAAAGGCAAAGAGCAGTTCTTACAAAAAAAAACATATAAAAAGTTTGTCCAAGAATTTATTTTAAAATGTCTCTTCCTTCTCAAATAGAAGAAGCATACCGGCCTGACACTTATGTTAGATCAGTTTGGCATAAGAAAAGAATACATCAGCTTTAGATATTCTTAGCCAAAGCCCAAAATGAGTTAGAAATTCTTTTTAAAGAGGAAGCCTTAGCTGATGAAGATGAATAATTCTTTGAGCAAGATTTTGTTAATGCCACTAATGAAATAGAATCTCATTTTGAGAAAGGGGAAACCTCTCAAATACATAAGATATTATCTCATTTCACAAATAACCCCGTTTGTGAAATACATATATAGTGGAAAGGTTTTAAACCTTACAATTTAGATGTTCTATTAGATATTGATGCAAATATTTCTTTAACTAAATTTCATGTTATTCTTTCTGATATGTGGCAACTTGGTTTTCATAATTTAACATTTAATACTAAAATAGTTATTTCAAAATTATCTACAATGGTTCTAGTATAGTTTCATGATTCTATTTACCAGTTTAAAGTTGTTCAACATGAAATGCCATCTTATGATATGATTATAGGTTTAGATTAATTTGTCAAGTGTTTATTCTGTGACAATTCAACCTCATGAAATAATTTTGGCTAACAAGTATTCTTTGTATAATAAATCTAAATACGAATGTAAAATCCCCTAAAAAAAAAGCCAAAAAAAAATCTATAAATACCATATGGATACAACAAAAGATAAACTATGTAGTGCTAGTATCAATCCTATAGCTCCAACAATTTGAATAAAACCACCAGTGTTTGGCAGGGTGTTAAAGCAAACCACTAAGAGGTTAGAAGGCTTAGGGTGTCTATGGGCTACGGGAGGTCTATAGTGGCTATCTAGTTTGTCAGCTAGCACCAAGTTATAGACAGACTTGTAAACCAGGTTGGGGCTAGTACAAACAAGTGCACAAAGCACACAAGCACCTCTAGTGGATCTAACCACAATAAAACAAGTAGCTAATACTAGGCTCTTGATTACATAAACAAAGAAAAAACAACCATACCAAATGGAAAGAGATAACAATTGAAATGTAAATCTAAAAGCTAAGGCACTTTGAGGCCAAATGAAAGACATTTTAAGCAATAAAGACATTTTTAAGAAAGGGTTCAAGATCATGCCTATTCTAGATTTGAGCTATCTTTCCAAGTTAATACTGCTATTTTCTAGTAATGCAATGTTTTAGTTTAGCAAAAGAGGGAGATTGTTTAAGCACGTTGTATAATTCATTTTGAGCATGTAGAGTTCTACTATGCCATTAAAATGTTTCCAATGCAAGCATAACATGTAATGGTAAATATTTCAAGCAATGAAGATATCTTATAACCACATATGAATGCATAAACTTCAGAATCTATTCTAAACAAAGCAAAAAACAACTAAATCACTAAAACAAATCAAACCCTAGCATATAAACTACACAAAATAATAGAGTTTTCATTTTGCATAGCAAAGTACCCTCATATCAAGCTCAAAAAAGATGTGCAGATGTTCTACCAACTAGGAATCCAAGCTAGGAAGCAATGTAGGAGGAAGACCAAGCTATGTACAAGTTGAAGTCCAAACCAAAAGCCAAGAACAAAGGAGGAGGTGAAGGAGAAGCCACCAATATATGGAATATCCAATGCAAGGGACATAAAATAGGTACAATGGAGTCTTAAGGGAGCAATGATCAACCCACAAGCTTTAGGAACACTATTAATAGCAATGAAAAACACCAAGAATAGCTACAATAATGTAGGGCATGCCCTATCATAATGGAAGCTATTATGCCAAGCAAGAATAAAGAGATATTTAAGGAAGCAACCAAGTTTCCAATAGATTGATCAAGTGGGAAGATTAGACAAAGAAAGTGATCAAAATAAAGGCTCAAATGAATGAGAATGAGACATATATCCCAACCCTAATTTGCCAAAAGATATAAAACTAGCCATTTTTTACTGTTAGGGTTCATCTTGGCACTTTTGCACGCATTCTGACTAGGCCACAGCTTTTGTGAAGGAAATGTGAGACCTAGGCCATGGGTTTCCTTCACATAAGCTACAACCTAGGTCAAACAAGGGCTTAGACTGGTCAATAGGCTCCCAAAAGGTCTTAGGGGGTCTCTAGAGGGCCTCTCTTACATGCATAAGGGCCAAAATGGATTAAGGATGTATGGAGGTTAAGAATATGATACGAGAGAGGTCCAAAAAAGTGGCAGATGTCTTAATGTGAGATGATCAGGGTCAATAGTCTAAATGTGAGCCGATGTGTAATCATAGGGAGGAGTAGGGTCATGATAAGTACGATTACATATGCCCCTAAGGTACAAGAAATCATTGTTCAAATGAACAAGGAGTGTTATGTAGTACCTAGAAGTCACACCAAAGTAAAGGAAATCAAGAACTAAAAAGATAAAAGGAAACATTACCTGCACTTACCAGATGAGGATGGCGGTAGAAGAAGTCAATAATGTGATCCATGGGTGAGAGTACAAATGTAACATAATCCAAAATCTAACTCTAGCTCTAGCTCTAGCTCTTGTAAAGAAGGGACACAAGTGATATCAAATCAAATCATACTATCTAGAATGACATTCACTAGGGCATCAACCCTAGTGTTCTCCTTGTGAGGGATCAGGTGAATTAGACATCCTCAAAGAAAGAGAGAAAATTGTATGCCAACTCAAAGAGAGTGAGCAACTCAGAGCTAAGGATGGCCTAGACATTGGTGAGTTGAGACTATTTAAGATTGAGTCAGAGAATAATTCTACATAGCACATGCCTAACTCATGGGCATCAGTCAAGGCACCAATGATTGCATGATACTAGGTGGCATTATTCATCTCACAAGTAAAGAAGAAACTAGATGCAACAAGCTCATGGCCCTAAGGATCATTGATAACCCAAGATACAACTACTAGTCTTGGGTTACCCTATATATCGCCATCAGTGTGAATCACCACTGAGAGGTGCACCATGATGGGGGTCAAGGATGCAAGACTAACAACTACTAAAAGGTGATATTGAAGTGAGGTGGTATATAAATAAATTACATGAGGGAAACTAATAATGTCACTAAGCCATAATCATAGTGGTTGACCAACACCAGCCATGGCAAGAGGTAATAAGGGAAAGTGGGAATATGTTCAAAGAAGACGAAGATTAGTTAGTGAGACTAGAGCAAGTCCCGAACCACTGCTGATAACTAACAACCCTACCTAAAACCATGATGAATAAGAAAGAGAGAGAGTTAAAATGGATCAACTATAGAAAACTAGAGAAATAACTAAATAAAAGAAGCATAATAAGTAACTTGTATCCTTGGGTGCCCGTGAGATGGGACACGGGCTCGGGAGGTCAATAGGGACTTAAAAGGGGTCTCGAGAACCAAAATAGGGCTAGAGTAGGCCCAAGGAAACCCTATATTAAAAAATGGAGGGTGAAAATGCACTCAAAATGTGCCAAAACCTCTAAGATAAAGATTTCACGATCTAAAATGTAAAAATGGGTAAAACACCCAAAAGGACCCATAAAAAGCAAGAAAAAGGGCTAAAAAGAGGGGACAATAGAGAAAAGAGGTCATTTTCACTCTGAGAGAGCCAAAGGAGAGCCCATGAGCAACCAAAGCCCAAGTAGAGTAAATGAGGATATGGGAGAATGTCAGAGACACACAAAATGGTCTAGGTAAGCTCTATGAATGTTTTTTTTTAAATTATTCATTTTTTTGGGTTTTGGGAGGCTCTAAATGCATTTTAACTCGTTTTATATAATTTGACCAGTGAATCAAATGAACCAAGCACTCAAAATGATGGGCTAGGTGAGTTAGAGAGATTGGGACCAACATGGGCTCAAACCGTGGCCTGTGGAGCAAGAGATGGGGAGCCCTAAGGCTCCCCAGGGCATCCCAACATAGGATGCAACCTGGCTTGCCCAAGCTGTGACTTTGCCTAGAAAACCATGGCCTGGGGTAGGGAAGCCTAAAAAAAGTAGCCTAGGTAGCTTGGAGGAGCCCAAGAGTTCTCGAAAGGGGCCAGAACAGGAAGGGAGATAAAAAAAAGTTAGATGGATAAAAAGCATTATTTTTTACTTGCTCATACTCATTTTTCAATCGATGGACTAATCTATTTTCTTGTTCACTTACTTGTGTAGACACATGGAGGAATTATCATACCAAAGGAAGGAGGACCTTCACAGATGAGAGAGCAGTCGACATAATGAGATGGGTCGTATGAGGTGACCAACTAGGAGAGAGTCCCAACATGGTTGGCCAAGGAGGCTGACACTCTACCTGTGGCAAATCAAGATCACCTACGAAATGCAAGAATTTGGATACTATTACATGTTCACTCATTGTATTACTTTAGGGACCTAGTGAACACATTAGTGATCGCATGGGTACCACAAAGGCATGTGTTCCAACAGGGGCTCACATTAGAGGTCATCCTCAACATTGAAGATGTCTACCAACTCTATGAGGTGGAACCTAGGATCTGAGAGATAGAGATTCCACAAGTACAATATATAGCTACAACTGAGATCTTCTTGGTGGGACCTTGCCCTCAATAGAATAGGCATGGAGTGCAGATCACACATCTATTACAAGGGGTACCCATTCTTAGTATAGTGATAACAAGGACTATAGTCAGGAGACTCTACATCAATTATAGTATAAGGTGACTACCACTCTCATGGATAGGAGTTTTCCAATGCATGGAGGGGGATAAGGATATTCCTAGGGCTAGTATAACCTAGGCAAACTATACTAGTAGCTAAATCACATCTTGTGCAAAGAGGCAGGTAAATTGACAAAGACCAACTTACTATTTTGGGTTTACGAGAAGCTCCCACTGACATGAACAAGAACACCATATGGTATAAATGTGTATCCTACACTATAGGAGGGTGTGGCATGGGTTACATAGTTCATAGATAGGGCTAGGCCTATGCATACCACCTTGGATCCGGATGTAGTGAGTAGCTACATCTAGGATCCGTACAGGTCTACAACATGACCAAAAGATGGTAGGATAGAGACCTAATTGGGATAGGAGGAGCTCCATGGTCCAAAAAGGTCATACCCTCATCCAAGGAGATAGGTTCTAGTGAGGTAGAAGAGACGGGCACAATGCAAGTCATCTAGGGTGTAGCCTAGCAAGCAACCAAGATAAAACAAGGTAGGGTGGTGGTGGAGAGAGATAACCACATCAAGGACCACCACCACCAAGAGGAGCATGACTTGTAGGAGGGTCACATAGGCCATCAATGTTTCTAGGTAAGACAAGTGTATTTGTTAGATAACACTTTATCTTTGTACTCGTCCTTAGTGAGATTGATATGTGACTAACACATATGCTCTGTGTGTGTAGGAGACCATCCTAGCTATATTGTATCCCAAGTGGATCTACTACTCACAGAGTTATTCCCTGATGTGGTAGTGACACCCATGGTAGAGTAGGTACCACATCTATTGGTGAGAGCAGAGCCATTTACTCACTTCTGGTGAGTGGGTGCATGAGCTTCACTCGAGCTCAGGAGGGCATGACACAAGATGTCATAAATAGAGGTAGAGTCAACACAACAGAAGGTAGTTATGGCAAACTAGAAGGTGATGACAGTGGAGACTAAGGCATGATTGCATAAATCAAAGACCAAGATTGATTGATTATGGACTGAGCTAGCCCAAGAGCAAGTTAGAGGAGTTGAGACACTTAGAATTAAGGTAGACTAGCTGGATGCACTGGAGAAGACCATAAATTGACTATTCAAGAGGTAGAGATCAATATCTCCACCTAGAGAATGACTACCCTAAATAGTTCCTAATCATAGGCTAACTAGGATATGCATAAATAGCCATGCATGTGGTAGTTTTTGGGGACCCCAGGATGACAACAAGCCATGTGATGTACCTACAGAAAAACATGTATTTTTTAATGATATATATACAATATTTTTCTTATTATTAGCACATGTGTATATATGATTTTGTGTGTGATGTGTATGCTTCATTTGATATAGACTATTATATACAATGTGATTAGATAATAAGCACTACTAATAAAGAACCTACGTGCACACACATATACAAATGACACAGATGTTAGTGGTGCAAGAAGAGAGGAAAGACTTGCCTTACCACCATAGGTGACTTTTTGGGAGGGCCACATGGGCCCTAAACATGAAATGCCTTAAGGTAAAACCCATTGATCAGGTGTTGTAGGGGCTTGCCTTCGAGGGTCGAGAGATGAAATGCCCCATTCTCTAAAGAGGCAATTATAACAAAAGGGCTAAACCACTTGTGAGCAAGTTTTCCCTTCTTACGATGTTCTTTGTCAAAAATGAGAACCATATCACCTACCTTGAATTGATGAGGGTGCACCAACTTCTAGAATTGGTTTTGTTGGTAATGCTGGTAAGCACAATTGTGCTCAAGAGCAACTAGGCATCACTCATCAAATTGCTCAAAATTGGTAAGGTGAGCGTTACGTTCTTCCTCATCAAAAAGAGATCTAAATGTCTTAACCCCTAATAAATGGATTAAGACCTCTAAGGGAAGAACAACCTCAGACCCATACATGATAGAGTATGGGGTTGTTCCCATGGCCATTTGGAAGCTAGTCTAATAGGCCTAAAGGGTGTGATAGAGCATGAGATTCCAGTCCTTCTTAGACTGGGCAATGGTGTGGAGAAGCATCTTATTCAAGGTTTTATTTGAATATTCTACTTTCCCATTTCCCTAGGGGTAATGGGTAGAGGAGAAGTAGAGCTTGAACCCAAAGTGGTCAATGATTTCACACATCTTGGGGCTTTGGAAGCCCAGGCCATTATCGACCATAATCATAATGAGAACCTCAAACTTACAAATAAGTTTGTTTAAGAGAAACTCAGTGACAGTCTTCCCAAAATAGTCAGTGGCTGTGATGAACTAATGATGGCCATTAGAAGAGGCAGGTTTGAACTCACCTATGAAGTCAAAAACCCAAACCAAGAAAGGAAAAGGGTAAAAAATAGTGTAAGAGGGCAATCAAGGCATTGATAACATCTTCATTGACTTGACACATCTTACACTTTTGGGCATATTAAATTGCATCCTTAACAAGAGTGGGCCAGTAGTAGCCCATCCTAATAATACACTTGGCAGTGGCTTGCCCTCTTAGGTGGCCATCACAAATGATCCTATGAGACTCCTCCAGCATGAGAGGAATATCCTCGAGGGTGAGGCACTGCATCAACACACCATCGATACCCCTCTTAAACAAGACACTACCAATAATTATATATCAGATGATAAGCTTATGGATTTGATAATGTTCATGAAGAGTGTTGATGGGATAAGACTAATCCTCAAGGTAACAGATAATGTCTTGATACCAATCACACTTAGAGACCTTAGCACAGTTGATCAAGTAAACCATCTCATCATGAAAGGCATCATCAACCAACTCTATGCTAGGGTTAGATAGTGGGTACTCATTGAGTTGGGCATCCATATCCAAGCCCTTGGTGGACTTTTGGTTAATGATATAGAGGTCAAACTCCTGAAGAAGCATGATCCACCTCATAGTCTTGCCAACAAGATGCATCTTATTGAGTAAGTAGCGAAGTGTATTATATTGGACAATCACATTGGTAGTATGGACCAACATGTAATGTCTCAACTTCTTCATAACGAAGATGAAAGAGAGGCACTGACACTCAATAAGAGACTAGTTGAGTTCAAGGCCAACCAATGTTTGAGAGATGTAGTAAACAACATTTTCCCTACCAATGTCATCATTTTAGCATAGCATGCCCTTGATGGAAAAATCAATGACATAGGTATACAATATGAACTCACACCCCTCAATGGGTGCCATTAATACTAGAATATTATGAAGCATATGCTTCAATTCCTCAAAATCCACTTGGACTTTAGTAGACCACAACAATGGAGTGTCTTTGCGTAGGAGATGTGTGAGGGGTATGGATTTGTGAGCATACTCCTCAAAGAAACATCTGAGAAAGTTGAGTCTTCCTAGGAAGGACTACAACTAGATGAGGTTATACGAGAGAGACATCTCAAACTTTACCTTGATCTTGTTGGGATCCACTTTAATGCCCCTCTATGAAATGAGGAAGCTAAGAAGATTTCTAGTTGAAACACCAAAAATTCACTTCTCGAGGTTGAGACTGATGTGATACTCTTAGAGACACTCAAAGATTATCTTGAGGTCTCTCACATGCTCATCTCGCTTGTGGGATTTACTAAGAACATCATCAACATAACACTCAATGATATTATGGATAAGGTTATGGAAAATGTGGTTCATAACATGATGATACATGGCCCCAATGTTCTTCGAACCAAAAGCCATGATGACATAGCAAAAGGTACCCCACGGTGTAGTGAACACCATCTTATGCTAGTTTTTAAGTGCAATCTGAATTGGTTGTACCCAAAGAAACTATCAATGAGGGACATGATCTCAAAGCCAACAATGGAATCAACAATCTGGTCTATCAAAGGAGTAGGAAAGTTAACCTTTGGGTAGGCCATATTGAGATCCCGAAAGTCGATGCAAATCTGAATAACTTCATTCTTCATGAGAATGAGAACAATGTTGGAAATCCACCGAGGTTAGTCGACAACTTGGATGAATCTAATTTGGATGAATTTATCAATCTCGACTTTGACCAACTAGAAGACTTTAAGAGCCATTAACCATTGATTTTGGTGAATGAGTTGAGTCCCATTATCCATAATGAGATTATGGATAACTATGTCGAGGTCCATGCCCTTCATATCAACACATTCCCAACCAAATACATCTAAAAATTTATGTAACAAGGTGACCAAAATATCTTGTTCCTCTAGAACAAGGTTAGTGCTAATCTTGAAGATCTTAGTCCTTGCTAAAGTGCCAAGGTTGACATCTATGGATTTTTTGACATCCATAACATTGTCTTCCTTGAAACACTCAAACACGAGAGGGAGCAATTCATCTAACAATTCAGGTTCAATCGTTAAGACATTCACCATAAGAAGGTCTGGGGTTAGTCCATCTATGAGAAAAATATCTAAACCAAGATGATCAAGGGGATACTGATACTTATGGCAAGCTTGTATGAGCTTAGTGTAAGCCTTTCTCTCCTTAAATAGGTTGTGTTTCGTAACATGAATGAAACAACATCTAGATCGGACTCAACCACTCTAGTGGTCTCAGTGGAAGATGCATAGAGCGAGCCTATACTATGATGGGCAAAGCACAATATAAGGGAAAGCTCAACATCTAGGAAAACATCCTAAAAGAGATCTCCAAATAGAGATGAGTTGTCTTAGCATCACAAAGTGAAAGGAGTCATTGAACATGTGCCAGACTCTAAAAGAATGAATACTAATCCGTACTTAGCCATATCAAAATGTTCATTCTTGAATAAATGAGACTTAGAAATAGGGGTTGTATTGGAATATATAGACCCCCATGAGGAGACAATCAAAACCTCACCTGAGGGCTTTATATTTGTGTAGAGCAACACCTAGGGATCTAGGTCATTCTCTATGGTGTGAACATCACCTTCATGCACAAACTGCACCATGCAGATCATGGTTGATGCAACGGCCTACATGGCAATGATCCATGAATGTCCAAGAATCATGTTCTATGAAAGATCAAGGTCTAACACACAAAAATTGATTATAATTATCTTGGGGCCAAACTTGACCTGAAGCTTCATGTTCCCCATTGATGTAACTGTGTTATTATTGATGCAGTGGATTGCACCCAGGGTAGGAGGCCGAGCTCCTTCCTTCCACACGCAACAATGGAAACTCCCCTCTCCCCTGTGGGACCGGTGAAGCTGGAGGGGAGAGTCTCTAGATGAGGGCTAGCTCCCTCTAATGTATCTTTCAGGTCCTGGTTTCTCCTATTGCTAAAAAATGAAAAGGGGGGGGATGAAAAGAGAGAAGGAGATGCTGAAAATAGAACCTAAGCCTATGAAAATAAAAGGTGATACACCAGAAAAGGTTGATCTACTCTGCCTAAACATACACTTTCCACTGAGAACAAGCTCCCATACACTTATCTGACATGAGAAAATCTTCTGCATTAGTGGGTCAGGGGTCTGTGGAGATATAGGGAGGAAATAACTACCAGAGGCATTCTGAGACACACTGCAACAGCCTATCCACTTCACCTATACTCCTCTAGGGACACTTCTGACAGACCTGTAAAAGGAAACTTAGAAAATGCACCAGACATGCTAAAATCATCCTACAAAAGCATTATGAAAATGACTTAACACATAATCAAGGCATAGACACATACTATAGATGCAAAACTCAGAATGGAGGTAAAAATGCTATGTTTCGATTCAAGGTAAATTTTTGGCAGCTCTACCTTACAAGCCCTGAGAGATTTTTGGGCAGAGTTTTGCCTTAAGGCTGAGAGTCAATTTTTTTCTCCAAAGAGAAGTTTACAATATATAGAAAGAGGAAGAGAAACTTGGTGCTTCATGGGAAATATTTTGGCGCTCTTTTTTGCAAGTGGCCCATGTGCGCTGAACACATCAGGAAGAGGAAGATCATTGCTACTGATGTCATTTCTCAAAAAATGCTTGCTGGAACCATGTTGTACAATTGCCAAAATTGACTTTGGCATTCAAAGATTAATGCAAGAACATGGCCGTGCCTCTTTCCTGCAAACAGACTACAGTTTGTCCCCTCATCAATGCCAACTACAAAAAATAGGTCACACCACTCGTCTGGCAATAACTCACCTTCCCTTTGCCACTTGAATTGCTTTGTCTTTTCTACTCCTTGTCTTCTTCCTGCTCTTTCATCCCTCAGGGGTGATCTTCTGGCGGGTCGCTGCATTCCTTGATCTTTTTCCATGATTTGGCGCTTAAGCAGTTCAAAAACAATGGCCACTTCACTGTGTTAAAATTGACGTTCACGCGGCCGTCACCCAACGGCTAGTTTGTCTGCTTAAATTTGACGGCTTTTGGGACGTCATCATCCTTGGCAAAAGTCATCGGGTCTTTCCTGCAGCCTTTTTTGAGCTTCGGGTTTTTTGTTTCGGGCTTTTTCCTGCAGATAAAAAGTCCATGGGAATTGGTCTCTTTGACTATTCTATGGGCTCTTTGACCTTTTCTACACCTTCAGGCCCTTTGAAAATCCTTTCCCCAAATTCCTTTGGGCCTTTTAAAACTATCTCTGCCCTTTGCAAGGGCTTCTGAACCTTGAACTGCCCTTCGCAAGGGATTTTGGACCTTTGACTATAGGACACCTCATTGAACTGACCCATTGAACCAAAATTGGTTCAACAATTCAATGGTTCAATTGGTTCAACGCTGCACGCCAAGCCCATTGAACCAAGCTGATGAACTGATTGCATTGAACCAAGTGATTGAACCGACTACTGCTTGAACTTAATCATTGAACTAAATGATTAAACCAAAGAGTTGAATCAATTCAACGGTTCAATGCTACGTGCGAAGCCCCTTGAACCAAGCTCAATGAACCATCTAATGAACCAAGCATCTAAACCCACTGATGAACTAAGCACCGAAGTGTTGAACCAACTGAGTTGAACCAAGGCTTGAACCAAAGGCGTTGAACCGGTTCAACGGTTCAATGCTTCAAGCAACTATTGAAACAAGCCCGTTGAACTCTTTTATTTGAACCAAAAGCCATAAAGCAAGTGATGAACCAAGCCTAGAAATTGAAGTGATGGACTTGAAGCGATGAACCAGGCTTTGAAATGGAGTGATTGAATTGCCGATTGAACCAAGGCTCGAACCAAGGCCGATTGAACCAAGCGTTGAACCAAAGCATTGAACTAGTTCAATGGTTCAACCATGCCAACTTTTCTTGTGATTTTCTTCAGACCAGAGCCCAAAGAAGCCTTGTAAAACCCAAAACTCTCTGAACTGATCCTTCATGCACCAAAAGACTAACCTGCTGAGTCCATAGAAATCTAAAACCTGCAGAGTCCGTAGAAATGAACAGATTCATGCAAAATTGAAAAATGAAATGGCCTAGAATAGCAGGGACAGAAGGGGACCTATTTTTGGCCTATTGGGGCAAAAAATGGTCAACAGTTATTATTGACACCAACACAGTTATGGCAAAAATCAAAGAGCTTCTTCTTATTGATCTTGATTTCAATGAACACATGCATGGGTATGATATTCAATATGGTTCTTTCATTGATGATGCACCCCTTAACATGATAATCATAAATAAAAGTCTCGATATAGAGAGGAAAATGAGCCCTCCTTGCTAGAATCAAAATCTGGTAAAGGGCCTAGGCCAAAGGATAAGATGGGAGGACAAGGGTGCTTATGTGCATTGGATTTGAATAACACTTTGACATCACGTAGTTGACCCTCACGAGAGACCAATCTTGTCAAAGATGAGACCCCTTTACTTAGGGAAAAGGTAGAGAAAGTCCCAAATGGAGATCTCAATCGAGAGGCCCTGTAACTCCTCTATGATGGAGTAAGGATGTTGTCTAGTATGGGGAGAGATGTTATGCCTAAAATCAAATTTAACCTTAGGGTTCCCTGCCCCCATGGGCTAGATAGGAGGCCCATCACCACTAATCTAATAGGGTCGGTGGTTTGATCGAAGCATGTGTTGATAGAGCACTCATATGTAGTAGAGGCTATGTCGATAGTAGCAACAACCTTGCTACTATCACGCTTGTCTTTCCCTCTTGGGTTAGCCTAAGAAGAGGGTTCAAAAGAGGTGGAAGAGCAAGAAGGAGAATGTGGGGCCTTAGCCTTTAATTTATTCTTTTTATTCTTCTTCTTTTCCTTATCATGGTTAGATATAGTCTCCTTGAAAACATTCAACTTTTAGTTGGGTTTCACAAGAGGATAAATATATGATTGGGGTGAGGCATTCCCACCAAACTCTTGGATGGTACAATTGGCATCATCATGCCCCCTTATCTGATGGTGGTTGTAAAACTTGGTGGGGTCATAAAGAAACATTGTCCATGTTTTTATGTGCTTGATTCAAAATCCTTATTTTTAGCTGGCTTCTTGCTCAAGGCATTCACCTCGTGGATGTCCTTCTTGTCCTTATTAAGAGGAGAATCAATGATACCATTGCCAGTTGCATTGTAGTTACGATCGTGCAAAGAGGATGAATTTTGGGAAAAAATAGGATAAATACTCACACACACCTCAAACACTTAAATATTTAGACACTCATTAACAACTTCATCATAAGAGGTGGGTTCACACTTGAAGACCTCAAGGTGAACTTCTTACCTCAATGTTCATGTGAACATATCATAATTCTAGGCATCTAAGAACCTAGTCCTACATGTATGGACAACTAAATGCCATCTATGCATAAAATAAAAGTTTGACTCACCCTTGGCTTGTGCCATAGAGGTGAGTGACTAGATGTTGAGGTTAAAGAGTTTGAAAATATTTAAATATTGGAAGAAATCATCCAGAAAGAGCTAGAAACTAGAGAGAAAATCTAGAGGCAAATTTTGAAATTAGACAAGAGCCTCGACTCATAGTGAATGAGCGAAGAGAATCAACATCATGCTTTCATCCTATTCCCAATCTATACAGGCCATCATGAATGTAATAATATGATCTATGGGATTATATTCCCACATCCCATTGAACTTAGGCAATTCAGGGATAAGAGTAGGAAGGGGAATAGTAAGAACTCATGGGGCTAGGGGATTCTGACGCAGATCCTCATAAGCACGGTTGATAGCAGGCTGGTGATGAACTTTGAGAGGGAACTCATGATGGTGATGACATTTCCTATGCCCATAGGCATCACCATGTCCATGACTATAAGGATTATGATGTTGAGGTAGCTCTTGATATGGAAGACACTCATGATGGAAATCATATCTACCATGGGGTAGGGAATGACCATGGAAAGTGTGATGATCTCCATAATATTGATGGAAAGACATGGCATGATTGTGAAAATGGTCATGATGACTAAAATATCCATGATGTTGGTCACATGTCATCAGACAAAGGTCAATTAGTGGTTGTTAATGCTCTTGATACGTATCATATGGGTCTCTAGTCCATAGGTGGCTATTGAAATCAACATGCTCATCAAAAACTCTAAAAAAAGGACTAGGAGGGTGGGAAGATCCCCCGTGATAGGTAAAACTTGTCAAGTTAGAATAACTATGATCCACGACATGGATATTAGGATGTTCTTTCTCTAGAGTCTCTAGTGAGAAAAAGGTGGGGTACTCGTGTAAGAATTAGTCGAGACACTCAAAATTGAGTGGGTGTGAGATTTGTTTCCAGAGGAAGCACATTGTTGACTCCTACAGGGAGGAGGATACACTTCATTCACCTAAAGACATCTACAAAAATAACTAATGATCACATGTAGCTCATCATGTCATAAATGTACAAGGGGATCATCATCACCTCAAATAGGTGAATAAGACACGACATGAGGCTGAGACAAAACATCTTTAGATGAATGAAAATTAGACTAGTGAAAAAAAAATGAATCCATTGGTTATTGTCTTACAAATCTTATTCCCTTTCAAATGTGAAAGGGTGTAAACTACCATGTTGGTTCGAGGGAAGCTCTTGGATCCTATGGTGTCTATGGCAATCCATTTCAAACTTGACTTGCTCACTAGTGAGATTAGGGATGAGACCTTGAATCCGTCGAGGTTGGCATTCCAAGGGTGGGAGATCTGACATAGATGAAATGAAGCATGAGAAAAATAGAAAATAATAGAAAAGGCAAATTGATGGAGAACCAACAAGGAGATTGATGCAATACCAAAGCAGGAGAAAACAACCCAAACGAGAGTTGAAACACAACTGAAATCAAAGCCTAAAAACTAATAGAGGGGAGTTGGCTAAGAGAGCTCTAAATAGGATAGAACTAATTTGAAACCATATGTGAGGTCCCACCAGGCATGCCTGAATGTAGCTCCAAGAATATGAATGGAACCATCAGTGTTTGGCAGGGTGATAAAGCTAACCACTAAGAGGCTAGAAGGCTCAGGGTTTTTACGAGCTACAAGAAATCTATAGTGGTTATTTGGTTTTCCAACCTACACCAGGATATAGACAGAATTGTAAACTTGGTTTGGGATAGTATGAATAAGTGCATAAAGCATGTAGGCACCTCTATCGGATCTAACCACAGTAAAGTAAGTAACTAAGACTAGGCTATTGATTGCATAAACAAAGCGAAAACAACTATACTAAATGGAGAGAGATAACAACTGAAATGTAAATCTAGAAGCTAAGGAACTTTGAGGCCAAATGAAAGACATTTTAATCAATTAAGACATTTTCAAGAAGGGGTTCAAGAGCATGCCTATTCTATATTTGAGATATCTTTCCAAATCAATAGTATTCTTTCTAGTAATGCAATGTTCTAGTTTAGCAAAAGAGGGAGATTGTTAAGCAAGTTGTATAGTTCATTTTGAGCATGTAGAGTCTTAATATGCCATAAAAATGTTTCCAATGCAAGAATAACATGTAATGGTAAATATTTCAAGCAAGGAAGATATCTTGTAACCACATATGGATGCATAAACTTCAAAAACTATTCTAAATAATGCACAAAACAATTAAATCACTAAAACACATCAAACCCAAACATATACACTACACAAAATAATGGACTTTTCACTTTGAATAGAAAAATTCCCTCATATCAAGCTCAAATAAGATGTGCAGATGTTGTACCAAACATGAATCCAAGCTAGGAAGCAATGTAGGAGGAAGACCAAGTTACGTGCAAGCTAAAGTCCAAACTAAAAGCCAAGAGAAAAGGAGGAGGTGAAGGAGAAGCCATCAATCTATAGAAGAGCCAATTCAAGAGGCAAAAAATAGGTGAAATAGAGTCTTGATGGATCAAGGAGTAACCCACAAGCTTCAAGAACACTGTCAATAGTAATGAGAAACACCAATAATAGTTGTAGCAATGTAGGGCATCTCCTGTCACAATGAAAGCTATTGTGCCAAGCAAGAATCAAGGGAGATTCAAGGAGGCAACCAAGCTTCCAATAGACTGATCAAGTGGGAAGATCATAGCAAGAAAGTGATCAAGAGAGAGGCTCAAATGAATGATAATGAGGCAAATATCCCAACCTCAATTGGCCAAAAGACCTAAAACTAGTTGTATTTGATCGTTTGGGTTCATCTTGGCACTTTTGCATGCATTTTGCCTAGGCCACAGCCCATGCCATGGATTTTATGAAGGAAATGTGTGGCCTAGGCCATGGGTTTCCTTCACATAAGTCGTGACCTAGGTTAAACAAGGGCTTAAACTGGTCAACATGCTCCCAAATGGCCCCGAGGGGTCTCTAGAGGCCCTATCTTGCGTATAGAAGGGCCAAGATGGATTAAGGATGTATGAAGGGTAATAATATGGTGCGGGAGAGGTATAAGCAGGTGGTGGATGTCTCAAAGTGGGATGACCAGGGTCGATAGTTTTCACATGAGCTGATGTGTAATCACATGGAGGAGTAGGGTCACAAGAAATGCAATTACAGATCTTATTATAAAAAAGAAAAAAGTGATTGTTGTTCTAAAAATCCTTTAGCTTTTTAGACCATAAAGACTCATGAATGCACTATAAAATTAAAAATGACTAAATATAAGAATGTAAAAGAACTCAAACCAAAGTTAAAGCACATCATTATGGAATGTCTCCCAGTCTTAGAGAAGAATGTTTTAAAGAAATTAGCTAGCTTAAAGAACAAAGATTAATTAGAGATTTTAATAGTCCTTGGGATTGTGAAGCCTTTTATGCGAGTAAAATATCTGAACAAATTGGAGGCAAGAAAAGATTAGTTGTAAATTATGTGCCTTTAAAAAGATATTTCATTCCAATTTAACACCCCATTCCATCAAAATATGAAATCTTATAGAAGATTAATGAAAGCAAAGTTTACAATACGTTTGATCTGAAATCTAGTTTTTGAAAATTCAAGTAGCCCACATATCAAAATTTGCCTAAGTATGAAAAGAGAGCTTTTAGGCAAGGAAATGGAAAGTCTTTGGGAGGACTTCGGGTTTTCCAGCAGTGACAACTTCAAATTTCTGAGGGCATAGTGCAAATCGGGTTTCCAGCAGTGCTTAACTTCTAAATGTTTTATAAGTAGAAGTAATTCGAGTTTACAAACCCAAATTACTCATGGATAATGTATTTTGGGTTCTCCAAGGAGCACTAGTTGATTACTTCATAAGTTGTGAGCAGTTAGAACCTGAATTAAGTACAAGGGCTTGACAAACTCAATTTGGTCTTGAAAAATAGTGCTTCTCGGGTTCTTCAAGGGATGAGTTTTTTTTCAAAAATTTGAAGGGCATTTTTAAAATGCTGAAGGGCCTTTTTAGGGAAAAAGGGACCAGTCAACTTTTCTAAAGGTCCTATTCAAATTTTTTGAAGGGTCTTTCAAGAACTTGAAGGTACACTTCATAAATACGAAGGGCTTTTTCCTTCTCTAAGTGGACAGTTCCAAGTTTCCTGAAGGGTATGTTACCCTTCAGAAGGACCCTTTTAGAATTCTTGAAGGTATCTTTCCATTCAGGAGGATCATTCACTTAAGTCTGAAGGGACATGTAGGAAGCCCAAAGGGTCTCTCACTCTTTAGGAAAGATCATTTTGAAAAGTCTGAAAGGTAATTTTCGAAGACAGATGTGGATAAAAAGTATGAAGGAATTCTTTCAAACAAATTGTCCAAAGAAATTCCTTTGGGAGATTTGCTTGAAAGAAAAGGCTAAAGGAATTCCTCCTGAAGAAAATCCTGAGACCAAGTGTCCAAAGGAAATGATAGGCCAATGGACGTCAAAATTAGGATAAGCAACTACCTATTGGAAGTAATCGGGTTTGAAAAGCTCGAAGTCTTAAGGCTTGGAAATAAAAAAGTGAGAAGACTTCAAGATGGACAAGTCCAATGTAAGTTTAGAGAACCTAAATTACTCTACATAAAGTAAATTAGGTTTCTCCAAGTACTTTACTTAAAAGGCTTTATAAGTAAAGGATCTGGAAAAGTTTGAAGTTGGAGAGATTAAAGAACTCAAATTACTCTACATAGAATAAATTGAGATTCTCCAAGTGCTCGACTTAAGCTTGGTCCAACAATGTGAGAATCATGATGCAATGAATGGAAGGATGCCATGTGGCATAAAATAGAGTAGAAAGGACAAACTAGTAAAGGACAAGTGGCGCAAGGATGACCAATGAGCACGGGAGAATCCAAGTGGTTAATAGCTAAAAATTATGAAGTCTTTCATATGCCATAGTTCACTCCCTGTAATTGTTGTTCAATGCTTAAATGCATCATGCCAAGAAGAAAAATTTTAGCTGTTCACAACATGACTTTTCAAACATGCTAGAAAAAACTTAAAGATGGGAGGGGCTTGAGAGTATTGTCTAGTGATCCTTAGCGATGCATTTTGGGGGCAATAAGGAAGTACAATGTGAGAGTTCCTACCATCAGTGATTTCTTTCTTCCCTTTCTCTCGTACCCCTTTTCTATATAAATAGAGGCCTTGGAGCTAATAAAATCATCCCTAAATTGGTAATAGAGTTAATCTGCAAGAATCGCTTTGTAAAAGACTCTTTTGAAGTAATACAAGGAAGACTTTTCTATTTTTGGTTAAAATAAGTGTGCACGTTTGGTTTTATTTGCAAAATGTATGGTTTTTATTCATTACCTATGATTTTTTTTAGCCCCTTGATTTTGATCCTTTTGGTTTTGTGCAAGATTGCGTGAAGTGTCTATGTGTTGAGCTCTCCTTGAAGTGTTTTCAGTTCATAGTGTCTCTATAGACCTATTTTTGTTATCCTTCAAAGTGCAAAGATTCCCTTCAACCTCTATGCAAAAGCTCCATCCCTATAGCCTTGAGATAGAACCAAAATAGCCTGTGTCGTATTTGGGTTTATCAGTAGTTGGCTCTTTTCTCAGACCAAGTAGATCACTTCTTTTTTGTGCATCACCTCCCTTAGCTTAAATTTCCTTTTCAGTCATCCTCCTACCCCTTTTCATTAGCTGATAGTATATTTTAGTGTGAGGTCAAGAGCTAAAGTGAAGCCCCTGAGGAACTAGCCTCATAAAAAATCCTAGAGGTTCAACCTCACCATAGGATACCCATATCCTGAGGTTGTTTCCATGCTTATAGCTAGAAGTGAGGGAGCCTGAAGAATTCTCTCATAAGGGTGAAATTCTAAGCTATAACAGTTTTGGCATGCTTGGTGGGACTACTACCATTTTATTTTCATTTTTATGAAATATTAGTCAAATTTTATGTTGTTTTGATCATTTTGTAGTAGTGGTAGTATTCATCCTTCAACATTTGGTGACTCCAAAAAACACCCAGTGATCTGGTGGCAGAGTAGTAGTTATCTTTCATACCAAAGGTGACTACAAGATCAACTTCTGTAGGTATTTATTTTAATTTTGTTGAATTATCTTTAATATCAGCAAGAAGGTTAAGGTTCACCCATACTCACCCTTACGTAGGGCACCCTCCTTGTAGACCAGTCATAAAGCATACTTACACAAGAGACCTTTGGTAACCCCTCTTGCTGCTATGATTCCCCAAATGGATTTTGTGGGCTTCAACAACCAAAGCCCTTTGAATTTACCATAGTATGATCCTATGCTAGTAACAACCCTCACAATTGTTCCTTATTACATAGGAGACCAAGTTGTAACTCCTACTAAGCACATAATAGACATAGCCAACTTCTACAACATTCACAATATCACAATGAAGAACGAGGTTGTTAGTATATTGGTTGTATCTTTAAAAAAAAAGGCATTAGATTGGTATAGGGGCCTAGCTCCTATTTCTATCCACTCATGGGATGATTTGGGAACAACCCTATGTAAAATGTTTGTAGATAAGAGTGATCAGCTGTCACTTGTAGAGCAACTGACCACAATCAAGAGAGTTTCTAATGAAGTCATGCAAGACTTCAATATGAGATTTTAGAAGGCATGGAATAAAATTTTAGTAGCAGTTAGACCATCTTTGAACTTTGCTTTCTTTTATTACTTGAAGGCTCTTAACAACGACATAGCTATAATGATTCAATCTATGGGAGGAGACATACTGCCAGATGCATACGAAGTGGCCATCAAGGTAAAAAATTACCTAATTTAGACTGACAAGCTTACTCCTAGACCCCCAATGCCTCTTTTTCTAGAGATAAGACCCCCTCCTATAGTCATTCCTCCACTTGATGTTATACTTAAAATACCAATAATTATTGTTGCGCTTTCACCTAAGCAAGAGAAGGCCTCTACTAGTGGATCCAATGACTCCCAAGAGAAGAAGAATTACTTGGAGTTGAAAATCATGCTTCAATCCTTGGGGAATGATGTGATCAATGTTAAGAGGCATTAGGATTACAAAAAGCCTTATTAAGCCTAGTATCAACCTCAGCACCAACCTTATCAAGCTAATAGGCCACCCTACAAAGGAGGTTTCGAAGGACAGAGGTAGCTTAACCATGCTAGGCAACATAATTATAATCCAAGCACTGTAGGCCCTTCCAACTCCTTGGTCCCAATTCAAAATAATGTGGCTTAGAAGGCTGAAGGGACAATGCCTTGGAATCATTCTTTTGGACAATCCATTTTTCCAACTAATGAATCCAACCAAGCATTCAGTGATCAATGGTAGCAAGTTATTGCTTATGGATATAACCAGGGTCTTATGGCCCAAAGCATAGAGGTGCCCATACTAACAAAGCAAGAGTAACCTCCACAAGATCAAGGCTTAGATCAAGGGTTAAACTAGTTGGAAGCCTCAATGGTCATCAATGAGCAAGAGGAGTGTTATGCATCCAATCCATAGGCTACTCTCAATTTGGCCCACATCCTAGTCTTAGAAAACACAAGGTTCAAGAGAAGGAATATGGGTGACAATCATGAAGCTTTCAAAGAACCTTTTATCACCACCCCTTCACTGATAAAGCCAATGGTTGTTACTCCCAAAATCTAGGCAAATGCTAAGGGTACGTCAATCAACATTATGGAGCAAATGAATAAATCCAATGTGAGCATATCAATGTGGGACATGCTTTCCATGCTCGGCCAAGTAGACATTCTTCAGGGAGGTCTGTCCAAGATGAGTATTTCTACAACTATAAATATACAACCAAGTAAAGAAGTTGAAGTCTTCACTAATGTAGCCAAGAGTTCTTTGGGAGAAAGGTCAAGTAGTGTGACCAAGCCCCCATTCTACATCTCATTAATCATCGGTGACTCCTTGGTGCACAACTATCTGGTGGATAGTGGGGCCAACACCTCAATCATGCCAAAGTCTATTGCTGACCAGCTGATCTTCAAGTATGAGCTGCACGCCAAGGGAGTCCTACAGCTTGATGGTTCTCTACAAAGCCACCAGGTATCATCAATAATTTGAGCCTAACCTTGCATGCTTGGCCTAACATCTCCATGGTGCAAGACATGTTGATCCTAGATGTCACTCCTCACTTTGCATTGTGTCTTTCCAAAGAGTTCACAGCCAAGATTAGGGGTTACCTTGCATCAAATTGGTCTTACATGGAATTCATAACAAGGTATAGGACTAAGGTCTCAATTAAAGCTGAACCCATGGCAAAATTCCATATTGAACCCCATCAACCTGATAACATAAACCTCAATTATACCATCTTTGATGAGGATGAGTTTACAAATTGGTCAGGAGCTGAACACTCATCCCAAAGAGGTTCCAGACTTGTTATTGAATGAGCTATGGGGAAATAACCAATTTTCAACCCTTTGGAAGGTGTTGAGGAAAGAGACATGGGTGTTTATCTATTGCATGAAGAGAATCAGCCTAAGCCTTCCCTCATTGGACCTAAAGAAGACCCAAATGGTTTATGGAAGTTGTTCTTTGATGGCTCAAGAGGCAAAAATGGTGCAGGTGCTAGGGCAATGTTGATTTCACTCTCAAGTAATAAGATTTTCTATTCCTATAGGTTCCATTTCAACTGCTCTTCAAATGTATCATAATACAGAGGCTTGATCCGTGGCCTTCAATGGGCCACCAAAAGAGGAATCAAATTATTACAAATTTATGGGGATAATGAGCTCATAGTAAACCAAGTTAGAGGCTTGAACATTAAAAAAAACCCTTTGATGAGGTCGTACAAAAATAGACTGTGGGACCTAATTGAAGATTTTTAGGCCTTTGATATTCACGTTGTCCCAAAAAATCAGAACCAACATGCTAATAGGCTGGTAGTCGTGGGAGCTCAGCTTGACATTCCAAGTGAGTTGAAAGAAACCAAGGTTCAACCACATGTCAAGGTAGTGGTGAGGCCATCAGTGCTGGATAATTAAGCCCATTGGCATGTTTTTGAGAGTGACAAGAATATTGCTTACTTCTTACAATAGGAAGTTGAGTTCTCCTCTTCCAACCAAGCTAAATTTCAGCATCAATATGAGGATTAGATTATTTAGCTAAAGTCGAACAAACTTCTTAGGGGGTTGGTTACACTTGAGGGTATTTTTTCATGAAGGAGACCATATGAGAAAATAAAAGGTAGTAATGTCTACTAACGAAGAAAACTATGAGAGATTCCTCATTTTCAAAGACAAACTTCTCAGCTTGGGAAGGTAAGCAACAAGGCTAAGAGGCATGCTTTCATAGCACTTTGCCAAGAGTATGCAGAAATTTTTGCTTGGGAGTACATCAACGTAAAGGGTTTTGATCCTAATTTAGCTCAGCATATCATAGAGTTGGAGGCTAATGCCAAGCATTTGAGGCAAAATCAAAGGCTCGTTAACCCCAAGATTAAAAAGCTCATGAGGAAGGAGCTAACCAAGTTGATCGAGTCCCGAATCATCTTTCCCATCAAACATTCATCATGGGTAGCAAACCTGGTACCTGTAATAAAAAAGAGTGGAGAGATTAAATTTTGTGTGGACTTCAAAGATTTTAACAAAGTATCCTTGAAGGATCACTACCCTCTTCCATCCATGGGGTAACTTCTTCGAGTAGGTATAGGATCAGAACATTTCTCTCTGTTGGATGGATTTTATGGCTACAACCAAGTTTGGGTGAAAGACAAAGATTAGTACAAGACTACCTTCACCACCAAATGGGCAACATATGCATACCAAAAGATGCCCTTTGGTCTATTAAATATTGGCACAAATTTCCAAAGAGCCATGGACATGGCTTTTCAAGGGCTACTAAACCAAATGGTGCTGGTTTACTTGGATGACATCATAACTTTCTCCAAGAACGCTGATGAGCACATGGACCACCTGAAAGTGATTTTCGAAAGGTGCAAAGAGTATGGGATTTATTTGAATCCCAAGAAGTGCATATTTTCCATGTATGAAGGCAAGTTGCTAGGTCACATCATCTCAAAGGAGGGGCTATCCATTGATCTTGAGAGAATAAGTGACATCTTGGCCTTATCCTTGCCCAAGCACACGAAGGGACTCCAAAGTTTCTTTAAAAAGATAAACTTCATGAGAAGATTTATCCTTGATTTTGAAAGTTTGGTCAGACCCATCATTGCTATGCTGAAAAAGAACCAAGTGTTCACTTGGTCAAATGAAGGCAAGTCAACATTTAAGGCTATCAAGCAAGCAATTGCTCAAGCACCCACACTTATGAATCCTGATTTCTCAAGGGATTTCATATTGTATGTTTTTTCCAAAATTGATAATGCAAAGGAATGGTGAAGGACTTGAGCAACCATTAACATTTTTTAGTCAGGGGTTTGAAGAGTATGAGGTGAGGTATACATTTGTAGAAAATCAAGTCCTTGAAGTAGTAATGAGCCTCAAGAAGTTTAGGATAATGTTATCCAACAATAAAATCCACCTTATGGTGTCTCATCTTGGGGTTAGAGACTTCTTTCTTAACAAGCATTTGAGTGAAAAAAAGAGCTGGTTGGATTACTAAAGTCATGGAGTATGACATGGAGATCAAGGTCACTAAGCTAGTAAGAGGTAAAGGCTTATGTGAGCATATGAGTAATGACCTTTATGAAGATAAAAGAGGTCATCTTGGTAACAAAAGATAACCTACAAATAGATGAACCTCCACCTCACACTAGTTGGCTCCATGATATGATGCACTTTTTGCTAATAGGTGAGTGCCCTCAAGGTATGGACAAAGCAAAAAGAAGGTATTTCAGAATTCAATCCATACCTTATGTTTTAGTTGATGGGGTTTTATTTATAAAATACCTCAATGGAGTGATTATGAGGTGCATAGATAATGATCAAGTAGACAAGCTTTTGGAGCATTTTCATGCTGGGCCTGCAGGAGGTCATTTTGCTCCAAGGAATACTGTAGCAAAGATCATGAGGGCTGGTTACTACTAACCCATCCTCTTTAATGACACTTATGCATGGGTGAGGAGGTTTCAAGAATGTGATCTCTTCATAGGTAAGCAAAGGCTAGTAGTTCTACCTCTCAACCTGATTCAAGTGGAGTAACCATTCATGTCGTGGGGTTTGGATTTCATTGGTATGGTCAACCCCCATCAAGTGCAGGGCATAAGTGGGTGCTTATTGAAATTGATTACTTCACCAGGTGGGTGGAAGCCATTGCATTAAAGGAAGCCAATGAAAGTGTAGTCTTAGATTTCTATGACAACATTGTAACCAGGTTTGGTGTTCTATCCACTATCATATCTGATAATGCATTGACTTTCCTTAGTTTGAAAACAAGTGAATGGGGTCTTAAAATGGGCATATACATAAGCACTTCCTCAAATTATTATCCTTAAGGAAATAAGCTAGATAATTCCACAAATAAAATTGTGCTGAGGATTATCAAGAGGACCACATAAGAGAATCAGAGGACGTGGCACGCCAAGTCAAAAACAACGTTGTGGGTTGATTGGGTAACTCCTAAAGCTATTGTTGGCAATTCTCCATATGTTCTAGTATATGGAAGGGAGGCCAAGTTACCCATTTCCCTTGAACTTCCTGCATTAGAGCTAGCCTATCAATTGGAGTTGCTAGAAGATGAACCCATGAATTTGAGATTGGTAGAACTCACATTACTTGAGGAGACAAAGGACCTTGCAATGAAGATGATAGAGGCACGTCAAGCTCAGATCAAAAGGGCTTTTGACAAGAGATTTACAGTAAGGAATTTCAAAGAGGGAGACCTAGTTCTCAAATAGGACTCAAAAAAGGCCAAGCCAGACAACCATACCAAGTTTGATAACTTGTGGAGTGGCCCCTATGTGATCCATGAATGCAAACAACATAACACTTTTCAGCTTGCCCAACTAGATGGGGAGGTATTACCCATCCCAGTCAATGGTATCCATCCAAAGACTTGCTATTAAAGGAGTTTGTAGTCATTGTATATATTGTACCTTTTGTATAACTTTTCATATTTTTCTCTAAGTGCCTTGTGCACATCCATTTTAGTTGTGTGTTTTCCCTTCCCTAAGTGCCTTGGGCATAGTTGGTTTCATTTTAGTTATTCTTGTTGCTTCAAGGGAGATTTATAGATAAATCCAGCTTTTTATAAAAGCAATGACTCCATGCCCAATGGATTTAATGAAGCAAATAAGCTGGGTTCTCAAACATAATAGGCATGCTTCCCTATATATCGGCAGAAATATTGGCCATTTATGGCCCACATATCAAAATTTGCCTAATTATGAAAAATGGAGATTTTAGGAAAGGAAATGGCAAGTCTTTGGGAGGACTCCAGGTCTTCCAGTAGTGACAACTTCAAATTTTTGAGGGCACAGTGCAAATCGGATTTCCAACAGTGCTTACCTTCTAAATTTTTTATAAGTAGAAGTAATTCAGGTGTACGAACTCAAATTACTCATGAACAGTGTATTTTATGTTCTCTAAGGAGCACTACTTGATTAATTCATAAGTTGTGAGCAGTCAAAACCTTGAAATAAGTAAAAGGGCTTGACAAACCTAATTTGATCTTGAAAAATAGTGATTCTCGAGTTTTTAAGGGATGAGTTTTTTTTTTCAAAAATTTTAAGGGCATGTTCAAAATGCCGAAGGGGTCTTTTAGGGAAAAAAGGGACCAATCAAGTTTTTTTAAGGTCCTCTTCAACTTTTTCTAAGGGTATTTCAAGAACCCGAAGGTACACTTCATAAATCCAAAGGGCTTTTTCCTTCTCCAAGTGGATAGTTCCAAGTTTTCTAAAGGGTATGTTACCCTTCAGAAGGACCATTTTATAATTCCCAAAGGGTATATTTCCCTTTAGGAGGATCATTCATGGAAGTCCAAAGGGACATGAAGGAAGCCCAAAGGGTCTCTCACCTTTCAAAAAAGTTCATTTTGAAAAGTTTGAAAGGTAATTTCTGAAGACAGACGTGGACAAAAAGTCCGAAGGAATTTTTTCAAACAAATTATCTGAAGAAATTCCTTTGGGAGATTTGCCTGAAATAAAAGGTCAAAGGATTCCTCCAAAAGAAAAGATCAAGACCAAGTGTCCAAAGGAAATGAGGGGCCAATGGACATCAAAATTAGGATAAGTGACTAGCTGTTGGAAGTAATTAGGTTTGAAAAGCTTGAAGTCTTAATGCTTGGAAATAGCAAAGTGAAAAGACTTCAAGATCGAAAAGTTTGAAATAAGTAACCTTAGAGAACCTAAATTACTCTATATAGACTAAATTAGGTTTCTCCAAGTACTTTACTTAAAAGGATTTATAAGTAAAGGATCTAAAAAAGCTCAAAGTTGGAGAGATCAAAGAACCCAAATTACTCTGCATAGACTAAATCAGGATTCTCCAAGTGCTCGACTTAAGCTTGGTCCAACAACATGAGAATCATGATGCAATGAATGGAAGGCTACCACATGGCATAAGTGAGAGTAGAAAGGACCAATCAATAAAGGACAAGTGGCATAAAGATGACCAATGAGCACAGGAGAATCCAAGTGACTGGTAGCTATAAATTATGAAGGCTCTCATCCTCCATAATTCACTCCCCGTAATCACCGTTCAACACTTAAATGTGTCATGCTAAGAAGAAACATTCTAACTGCTCAAAACATGACTCTTTAGATGTGCCAAAGAAAAACTTAAAGATGGGAGGGGATCAAGAGTATTGTCTAGTGATCCTGAGCAGCACATTTAGGGGCAATAAGAAAGTACAATGTGAGAGTTCCTGCCATCAATGGCTTCTTCTTTCTTCCCCCTTATCTATATAAATAGAGATCTTGGAGCTAAGAAAATCATCCCTAGATTGGCGATAGAGTTACTCTATAGGAATCACTTTGTAAAAGATTCTTTTGAAGTAATACAAGGAAGACTTTTCTATTTCTGATTAAAACAAGTGTGCACATTTGGTTTTATTTGCACAATGTATGATTGTCATTCATCACCTGCAATTTTTTATAGCACCTTGATTTTGATCCTTTCGATTTTGTGTAGGATTGCATGAAAAGTAGACCTATTTTTGTTATCTATCAAATCGCAAGGCTTCCCTTCAACCTCTAGGCAAAAGCTTTATGCCTATGACCTTGAGATAGAACTAGAATATCCTGTCTTATTTGGGTTCATTAGTAGTTGGCTCTTTTCTCAGACCAAGTGGATCACTTCTTTTTGGTGCATCACCTCCCTTAGCTTAGATTTCCTTTTTAGTCATCCTCCTACCCCTTTTCATTAGCTGATAGTAGATTTTAGTGTGAGGTCAAGAGCTGAAGTGAAGCACTTGAGGAAATAGCCTCATAAAAAAGCCTAGAGGTTCAACCTCACCATAGGATACTCACATCTTGAGGTTGTCCCTATGCTTATAGCTCGAAGTGAGGGAGCCTGAACGACTCTCTCATAAGGGTGCAATTCCAAGCTATAACAATTAGTCCTTTTGGTTAGTTTGAATGGAATGTTCTTTTCAGGTTAAAAAATGCTCCTAACATATTTCAAAATATGATGAACAAATTTTTTGCTCCTTATTAGGAAATCATAATTGTGTACATTGATGACATCTTAGTATTTTATAAATCTCTTAAAGATTACATAAGTCATCTTGAGAAATTCTGTCAAGTTATATACAAGAATGGCTTAGTACTTTTTGGGAAAAAAAGTCTATATTCAAGGATGAAATTGAATTTCTGGGTGTGATAATCAAGTTTGATGATATTGCTATTTAAAATCATATCTTGAAAAATATTAAGAATTTTCCTGATATTATTGTCAAAGATCAAAAGATGCTTCAAGGGTTCTTTGGTTGTGTTAATTATGTAGTTAGATATTACTACAATATTGCTCAGGACAGATTATTATTGAATAAAAGATTGTCTAAAAATCCTCCTACATGGCCTGATGAAATGACTAGAGCTGTGTAAATGATTAGGTAGAATCATTAGAATTTACCTCTTTTATCATTACCTAGAAATGGTTTTGAAATTATAGAAACATATTCTTCTAAAAAAATTTGGGGTGTATTGCTCAAAGACAAAATGGATGATGGAACAAAAAAACTTGTAGATTTGCATCTGAAAGTTTTAAGCAGGCACAAAAGAATTATCACTCCACTCATAAAGAAATATTAGCTATAATAAAGGCTATTCAAGCTTTTATGTTTTTCATTACATTAGATTTTTTTTTTATTATATCTGATTTGAATAATTTTATGAGTATCTTAATTTTTTCTGATAATCTGAAAAACGGTACTGCTAGTAGGTTAACTAGGTGGACCACAATTTCAGCAGATTTTGATTTCATACGAGAACATATCATTGGAAAAAAGAATTGTCTTGCAGATTTTGCTTCTAGAGAAGCAAATCCATAATCCCAAGCCATCGTGATAGTTATGGTCATAAAAGTCAGAGAAGAATTTCATGATCATATATGGATATCTATTTTTTCTATGGAAAATCAACTAAATTATGAATATGATGCTTCAACTGATTTGAATAATACTCATCTTGGATGGGCATCTCAATATCAAGAACTAAACGGTAAAAGATGTGCATCTGTCATAATTTTGTATAAAGAATCAGATAAGCTTGGACTCACTGAAATGAATAATCCATTTAATAATATTGTTCTTAGACATGGATGTGAATTCTTGATTTAGTAGTCTACTTTTTGGCCTAATTATAATTCTACTATTGAATTTTTTGGTTATTTGTAAAAATTCTTGATTGTCTCAAAGAATTTATTGATTATGTTTTACCTCTAAAATATTCTGATAATACTGACATGCACATATCTCTTGATCAAGTATAAAACATGTGTATTGCTCTCAGTATACCTTTTAGAGTTAAATTTGAATTATTTTTTGTTCAAAATCATCAGGTCAATTTACATGCCAATTTGTTTCATGTTCAACTGATTGATGCCTTGTGGAAATGGTTTGATATTTCACATCAAGCAATCTTTCCATTGGCACCTCTAGGTCAAATTATTTGAGTACCTTGAGCCCTTTATCTTGATGCTAACAATGGAGTTGATGAGAATAATTATTTTGATGATGAAGACAACCATTAATCTCCATAAGAGGAATACAAATTTTTAAATGAGTGATATGACTACTTATGGGGTCTATCCATTGGTGTAAACATGGGCACACTATCCCTATTTTACTTTTGGTAGACCTCACCAGTCCCTAAAGGTGGTATGTTGTCTGCAATGTTGGTAGAATTTTTGTTTGGCGGTGCGTAGTGGACTCAGTTTCTCAATAATTTTGTAACTTTTTGTTATGTCCGTTGATCTATCATCTTGTTGTCAACCATTGATCTCTTCTTTTATATCTATAAATAGAAGAGCCTATTCATGTTAAAACACGTATTCTAAAGGACATGACTAACCAAATGGTTGCAAACATTATAGGTACTTTTGATGCTTAAAATCTTTCTGATATATCGTTAAGATGTTTCTTTTCTGTTAATGAAACATCTATAGATATTGAATAATAAAATCCTATTCCTGAATGAAAATTACTTGTGTTAAAATCCAATGAAGTTTATGATAAGTTATCTTATTTTCATCTTCTTGTTAAGACTACTATAAAAGTGTTTGAAAATATCATAAAAGTTAAACAAAATGATGATTATAAATATTACTTGTAGATCTTAGATGAAAAGGTTATTAAATAGTTAAAATCTCAGCATAAATATAAATTTATGCATATAAGTGTTGTAGCTATTGGTGTCTTTCAATTGTTATGTAGAGGTCTGAATGTAAGCATTATTGAGCACATCCTAGATAATCACCATACATTCTTTACTACTTGTCTAAAAGTTGTAATTGAAACTGACCTTCATGATGGTCCCATCTATACAACTATTTATCCTAACTATGCAGTTACTATACATGAGGAATCCAACGTAAATAAGGTTCTTAATCTATTTGCAAACCCATGGATTAAAAATGATCAAAGGATCTTGTTCACTTCTTGTTTAATATCAATTTATGTATTATCTAAAAAATACCTTACATTCTATTGTTAAACATGGTCCTATTGATGGTAAAAATGTGGTGTGTAGAGAAAATGAGCACAATCAAATTGTTCTAACATAAACTATTTCTTGGTTTGATCTAAAGGTCCCTAAAAAATGGATAATTGATACATATTTTATTCAAAAACCTATGAAGTCCTTGTCTTATGCCATATCAGTTAAAGACTTCCATGATAAATCCACCATTAGATTTGATTGCCAAGCCTCTGATCTGAAAGATCATCTACATAGTCTACCCTATACCAGTAGGCAATGTCTCCATCTTAGAAAGATACATAATACTCAGATTGATTCATACTTCTATACTAATTGTCATAAGATAATCAATCATCCAAATCCTTTTAGAATCCATATGATCAAAAAATATTCTTCTATTGAAAAATTATTTGAAAATAATAAAAAGTTTTTGGAAAAAATAAAAGTTATCCAGATGGAAAGAACTTATAGAAAATCGAAAGAAAAAGAACAAGATCATATTTGAAAAACTCCTTTAGGAGATGAATTCTATACTAAAACATGATTCCCTAACAGTTCTAATTTCAATTATTACTCTCCTGATGGAAAGTATAGAGCTCAAATGTATTATTTGAGATCAATTGATAAGAGTTTTAATCAATTCTTTGAGGTTAAATTGATGAATTAGAACAAACTAACAACTAAATGTTTGAAGAACAAGGTCTCTAAAATACAAGACAATCTATCTCAGGTTTAAAAACTATTAAAGAGCATAGACTTGTATCAAAAGGGATAAATTGCTCAAGCTATTGGTTATCTTCATAGTTTGTCTACAAATCATTATGCATAAACAATACAAAGTTTCACAGATGTTTTAAGCCCATCTAAGGAGGTTAGCATCCTTGTAAATCCTATCATGGAATCGACGAATGAGAGCCTACTCTAAGTATTTGATCACATTTCCCAGATATAGATTTGGATCAATGACAGTTGGCATGGGTATTAAGGTGAGCTTGAAACACTTATGTTTTTTCCTCCTGATACGTCATCTTTGTGCTTGGGTCAAGCATTCTAGTGGGTTCATTGATTTTTTCAAAGGTTTATGATTTGTGTCAGACACACCATCATTCTGAACCTGTAGAAGGTTAAAAATGGGTTCAAATTCAAAGCCCAACTAGTGGTTTTGGTAAGAATACAGATCAAATTCCCCACCACCGATATTAATCCCTTCACTAAGCTCAACCGTTTTTGTTGTAGACACATATATAGAGTTCATTGGGAGGCTTGATCGATGTGAAACCCTAGGATCTCCACCATTCTTGAGCTCTTTGCTCTCCATCTTTTTCCCATCAATTAATTATTGTGTGTGTGTGTGTGTGTGTGTGTGTGTGTGTGTGTGTGTGTGTGTGTGTGTGTGTGTGTGTGTGTGAATGTATACTTATTAACATATATACTTACTAATATATATACACTAATTTATATATTAGTTAGTGTATATATATTCATATAATCTATTAATTAATGTGTATATATATTTACACACACACACACACATATATATGTGTGTGTGTGTGTGTAAATATATATACACATTAATTAATAGATTATATGAATATATATACACTAACTAATATATAAATTAGTGTATATATATTAGTAAGTATACTAGCCAATGAGATGTAGAAATATTGGTGAAATGGTTTGGTTGTGCTCAACCCCACTCAATTTCAAATCTCAAAGGGCATTTATAGGTTGGATCTGGTTGCTTACTCAATGGTTTCAATGTGATCAAAGTGTTAGCTATTTATAATGGTTCTATAAGTCTATCAGGGCTTGGGCCCCCATTTTATGTCCCATAATTAGTTATAGCTCCGATCAAAAGCTAGAATTAAGAGAAATATATATATATATATATATATATACACACACAAATGAATATATATACACTAACTAATACATATATTCATATATACAAATTAGTTAGTGTATTTTATATATATAAACTAATTAATATATATTATTTAGTATGTATATATATTTGTGTATATATTAGTTAGTGTTATCAATCAGACTTGCACCCTGTGAAGGTAGTTTTAGGCCTTCACAATCTGTTGAAACATGAAAACAATTCTAGGCTGTGGGTGACTTAATCAGTTGATTGAATCTCTAGATTATAAGGTCTAGCCCCTTTTAGTGTATCAATTAAGATCTTTGATCTATGCTACAAACTGCTTAGGAAAAGAGAGAAAGAAAACTTGAAATAAAATTCTATCTAATGATGGTGATACCCCAGAATGATTGGTTGATATACTCAATTAGAGCTCCTAATAAACACTGATTTAGATGAGAAACGCTGAAATTATAACTCCAAGTGACCAATATGCATAAGTATTTCATGAAAAGGTTCTATCTTGTGATCAAAGTTTGAGGAAAATGATGGAATAGACCTAATTCAAGACACTAACCAACCACTTGTATCCACTGCAATCTCAACCAAAAGATATTAAACATGGAACATGACTTGCATAATCTAATCAGCTAGTAACTAGGTAAGAATCAAGACTTGACAAGGAAGAAAACTCTATCACTTATGTAAATTAATGACATGAATACACTATATTAGTAGCTAAAATCTAAAAACAATAGTCCTTCTATTAATCTATAAAAAAGTTACAACTCAATCTTTGGTAGAATTTTGTCTTGCCAAAATAGGGATGATATTCAAGGCTAAAAAGCCAACTTATATAGAAAAAGATACAACAGCTAAGAGGTTGGCACTGAAAATAGAAGAAGAGATCAACTCCCACTTCAACCCAAGTCCAATTTGTGTTATCACAATCTTCTAAATTTATCTTTGTCCTTGCATGAAAATTCTTTAGCATTGAAAAATGGATGGTGGGCTCAAGCTTGGGATGTTCTTTCATGCATGAAATCTATGCCAACTTTGGATGTCTTGACTTAAGTTTGAACTGATTTGAAGCTAACTTGAAATGTTTGAAAGGATTTACTTTGCATGAAATCAATGAGTAAATTTGACACTTGATAACTAGTCAACTCTATAAATTAAGAATAGTCAACTCCACAAATAAGAACAGTCAACTCCACATCCAAATTTAGAACTCTATTTGAACTGCTGAAACATTTGGAAGGCTCGGATTAACAAGAGTGCATGCATAAAATTAATGTTAAGCTCTCCAACATTAAGCTCCTTGAGTCCTTCATGCAAATGAGAGTTCATTTTTATAACTGACAGACTTATGTTTGAAATGGTTACACATATTGGACATGTCTAATCTTGCTTTGGGCCACTTTGCATGTTATAGAATGTGTTAATTTGTTCATTGGCTATTTAAATCTCTTGCATTATCTGGTTCTTCATTTCTATTTATTTTTTATAGAGTTTCTTTTGGATTTTCCTTCAGATTATCTCTTTGGGACTTATTTTCTTTGGCTTTTATCTTTGTCACTTCATTTCCTTCGAATAAAAAATTTGAAGGAATTATTTATTCGATTTCTTTGTCTATCTTTTTCCCATGGGTCTTTATTTTTGGTCTCTAGCTTTTCCTTCATATCAGAGTTGTTTCTGTCCTTTTCCTTTGAACAAATTTTTGAAGGAAACATATCTTCGGGCTTTTGATATTTTTCATTTTCTTGCAGACAAATTGTCCACGGGAATTGTCTCTCTTTCATTTCCCTTCGAGCTTATTGCTTGCGGCTTTTCCCTTGGTAAACTTTTTGAAGGAATTCCTTCGAATAATTTATCTAAAGGAATTCCTTCAAATTTTTTTTTGTTTGAATTGTTTTAGGTCCACCTCCTTGCTTATTCCTTCGGAGAAAAAGTTTGAAGGAATAAGTTCTTTGGATTTTCCTTTGTCATTTTCCCGTGGTCAAATTATTTGTGAGAATTATTACATGGGCTTTTCTTTTGGCCATTTTCCTGAGGCTAAGTCTTCCGAAGGAATTCTTTCAGACAATTTGTTCGAAATAATTCTTTCAAAATTTTTGTCTTCTCTTTCCCATGAACTTTTCCTCGAGAAAATTTCCCTCAGGAGTTGCTAAGTGTCCCTCCCAATTGGTCTATTTCCTTTGGACAAAAAGTTTGAAGGAATTATATCTTCGGATTTTGTCATTCACTTTTCCCTTGGCCTTTTGACAATGCCCCTTCAAATTTATGTAAAGACCTTTCAAAATTCAATAATGGCCCTTCGGCCTTCTTAAATGTGTCCTTCAGATAAATGGTAAAGGACCCTCGAAAGAATGAAATGGACCCTTCAAAATTTTGAATTGGCCCTCTTACCCTTTGGGCTTTTGGAAATGTCCCTCGGGATTTTGAAAAAGATCCTTCTAGATGATAAAGTGCCCTTTGGGAAATTGTAAAAGGTCCTTTTTGAAGGGAAAGAGCCCCTCAGATTTCATCAAAATTACCCTTCAATATTTTGGACAAGCCCTTCAAGATTGTTAAAAATGGTCCTTTGGCAAGAAAAAGATCCTTTCGACAACATTGTATGGTCCACTTCAAATTTTTACAAATTGCCCTTTGGATTTTTTTTTTCAAACTTTCCCGAAGGGCACATACACTTTGGTATTCCTAAATGAACCATCTCCTTTCCTTCAGACAAAAATTCTGAAGGATTCAAACCTTTCTTTCCATTTTCAAGTTGCCTTTCAAACTTTTCCAAGTGCCTCTCAAATCTTCTTAAAGAGAACTTTCTCAAAGGGATTTTACGCTTTAGGATTTTTGTCAATGATATTTTCTGAAGGGATTGTTACCCTTTGGCAAAATTGAAAAGAACCCTCAAGAAAATGCAATATACATTTGAAAACACCTCTTGTCTTTATTCATTTCCTTCAGACAAAAAATTTGAAGGAACTAGTTCCTTTGCAAATTGATTTCAAAGATGCCCCTCAGGATTTCTATTTGTCCAATTCTCCCAAAAGAAAGAGACCATGTAGACTTGAACAATTCCTTCAGACTATTTAGGACCCAAAATTGATTCACAAGATGAACTACAAAGTTTTGAATGGTAGAGCTTGCAATTTTGAATTGTAGGGTCAAAGTTGTCAACATTTTAGCGACTCAACTGAGAAGCATGCCTGCTATGCTTAAGAACTTGGCCATATACATGATATTTGAATTCACAAAGAAATGATAGATCTAATCCATGACTGCAAACTCTCTTTTGGCATGAGATAACCTTCAGCCTCCAAAATATAAGAGAAACACACAAAATAGGGAAAACTAACTAAGCAAATCAAATGTGCAAACAAGCACTTATTGGGACAAAACAAAATGAAACTACTATGCTTGAACAACACTTGGAGGAAATAAAACAAACAAACTATATACAAAGAGGTTTGCTCTTCAATAACAATGTTTCAGATGTAACTCATTGACTGGGATTGGAAGCTCCTGACCATCCATCTTTGCAAGTTG